>CM062821.1:33736253-34336253 GCA_031772345.1 Himalopsyche anomala
ATGTAATTAAAATACTTTTCATTTTTAATTTTGCACATTTATTGAACTTAATTCATTTTGAGTATTCATTCAAACTGAATTTAACTCATCCAATAAATTAACACATTATTTATTGATTCTGAGGCGGTACGAAGTTCGTCGGGCCAGCTAGTAAGTACATATGAACAATGTTATCTGCTTCTATTTTAAATGTATAATTTCCTTGTTTATTTTATAGTCTCATAAAACTTCCAAAACAAAACACATAGTAAATCTCATTCGATTTCGTAATATATATCAGTTATCTATTCTCCATTACTGCAACTATTATCTTTGTTACTTACATATATGTTATTATTGTAAATAACTGACAATTGGTTCAATTATTTTTATCCGTTCATTAAAGTATCGATTAAAAATGTATCTTTAAATGAGAGAGCTTTATATTTTCGAAATTCGGTATTTTCAACATCTAGATTCTAGATCAGGCGTGGGGGAAACTTGCGGCCTTTTGGCCAATTCTGTAATTCTGTAAATTTATGTAAATTCGTAAATTCCTTTTCCCGACCAAAGATTCCCTAGTCAATGTTTACTGCGGCCTTATTTCGAATCAGAAAAATGAATGCGGCCTTTAGAAAAGAAAAGGTTCCCCACCCCTGTTCTAGATGATATAAAGAAGACAAGTGATTAAATATTACATGTAACATAATAACATACAAGTATAGCCGTTACCATAAATATTAAGGAATGAATGGTTACTTTACCTGTCAACCCTCGTAAAGAAAAAAATGCGAAAATACCCTACAAGATTTATTTCATTTGCAAGCACATTTCATTGCGACGGTGATTGCAATCCTTGAAAATTTTAATTTTTGTTGTCAGATTATTCAAGAGAATTAATTACCTTTTTTTGAGTAGGCAATTAATTTTTATTGCAATTTATTTATTTATTAAGGAAATTGCGGTTGGAATTATCTTGAGTAAAAATTGTACAATTAATTAAATATTGTGTTAATTCTTCTTATAATTAATGCCGGGCTTTCCAAGAAATTGTTATTCGGTCGAATTAATAATATGTAATGTAATCGGGGCTAAAAATTTAGTCATTATTTTGTGTTATCAAATTTGTAATCGCTGTAAAGATCAGGGCTCGAAATTTAATATGTCAGAAGCAACAATAATGGATAATTTCAGAAAACAATTCCGACATGCTGTATCAACGATATATTTATGAGTATTTTTATTTGCAAAACAGTGTTGCTACGGCTCGCGTATTACACGAACCGGTACGATTTGGTCCATTCGAGCCCCCATTCAGATATGTACATACAAACTGAGACACGTGTTTCGCCTCTACATTCGTACATTCGTACTCAAACAAGCATTTGTGAAAGTAAGACTGTCTGAGGATGCTTCTGAAAGAAGCGAAAAACGTGTCACAGTTTGTAGCACAATACGTGGAATAATCTAAGTTATTTTATATTAAAATACTTCCACAAAGTTACCGTCGAATCCATCGAAAGTAGTTTGTAGAAACTCGAAAACCATAGTATTAGCGAGTTTTTTGAAAATTCAATCGTACAAAAAAGCATACGTACTTCAGTATTTTAAAATACTTGTTTTTGACGTTTTTTTGAAATGCACTGCACTTTTTGTTCATATCATTTCGTTGCCGGCTGTATTTTCATTCAAACATACCTATATATCAATGGTGTTCAGCCAAAAGAGCGTACGTAAGAATTTGTAAACAATTTTTTAATTGATATAACAGTTACACTATAATCAACATTCATTTTAATTTAACAAAATTTTTGATAACATTGTTATTATTAACTGTGCAGTCGTTAAAATATAAGACGATTTCAAATTTCGATTTTAAATAAAAATAATAAAAGATTTTTAGTACTTTTTCCACATAAAATTTATTTGATCAGGACCGGTTTCGCTCCTCGCGAGTATTTTCAACTGAGTTGTTATCAGTTGATAATGCTCGCGGGAAGCGAAACCGGTCCTGATCAAATAAATTTTAAGTGGAAAAAGCACTGGAGAATTGGTATCGGTGAATACACCTTCCAACGTGCAAAATTTTAGACTTAAATGGTAGTAATCAGTTGCTTGCTTTTTTCTACTCTTAGAAACTGTAGCTTAGGTCAGTAATTGTATTGTTATTTACCTCATGAAATAACTTGAGTTGATTACAACAATATTCCAATATAAATGTTTGCCGAAATGTTCTTTCATCCCCTTTGGCTTAATACTCTCGACACACAGTGGAGAGTGAAGAGTGAAGAGCAGACCGAGCTTGTAGAAATGCCGTAGACGTGCTCATTACGACGTGTGATGCAGCTTGTGTTTTCCCAGAGCGAATTATTATTACAAGCTGTTCTCAAAATATCCACCATAACAGAAATAGCTGGACGAATACGAGGCCATCTGCGTGTGTTAACCCTAATATTGAAAAAAGAAGGAAATACAAACAAAGATTGAGAATATTTTATTTATTCATCGCATATTGCTCAAACTTTAGGATTCATCAATATACATCAGTGTCTGCCAAACTTTTTTACTTCACGGCACACTGAATTAAAAAAGGAAATGTACCTTATTAATATGAATATATAAATTTTTGGTGTAGGAAACATTTTTTTAAGTATTTTATCAAGATTATGTCCACAGGTAGCAATAATCTTACTAGTGAGAAGAATGAAATTTATTTTAAGGAGAATTTTGTCAAAATGCTTGTCTAAATTAGGTAAACAAATACTCCTCATTTACCATCTGCAAAACCTCTCGTTGTTTTTTAATTTTATTTCCAGGTGTGCTGAAAAACCAAATTCGCAAAGATACGACTATCCAAACGGCAACAGAGATTTAATTGCTGTTGTAACTAATCGAAGATATCGACTCCATTGAGATATCAAAAATGCTGTCAACTCTACCTTAGAAAATGAGGCTTTGTACACAGAGCCGTTTTTTTAGATCTATTAAAATTTCCTCCTCTATTGGTGTCAGGACGTGTGTACTGTCAAACCTTAGGAATGGTTGATGACCTACTGGTTGGTACTTTTGATAATCAAGTGATGGAAAAGAAGATTATGGACAAACGTGACAAATATTTATTTAAATATGTATTTGACAATTTAAATGAATAAGCTTTATTTAAAATGATCAGTTTTGAGATTGCTTCCTTCGCGGCACACCTGAGACTTCTTGCGGCACACTAGTGTGCCGCGGCATACAGTTTGGCAAACACTGACATACATACATAATATATTAACTGTTATTTAGCACTCGGTAGAACGAAAAGGGTATACATATTCGTAAAACTAGCATACCAATGGTGATACCAATGTGTGGTGGTTTTTCATTGTTTAAAGATATTATTTAGAGAAATTATTATGTTTTTTAGTTGATTTGAACCCGTGAGATCCAACTCGTAAGCCAACAAAGTTTTAGCACTGCATAACAGACCCAAAAAATGTGGCAGAGGCAGTGGCGGATTAAGCACACAATAGGCCCCAGGCACAATACAATTTGGAAGCTTTATTTTTCGGATAGCATACAAACGTTAGGAAATTCCAAATAAAATTAAAAAAAGAAATTAGAATTTTAACAAAAAATATATAAGTTATTTTTGAGGCCCCAAGCACGCTCCTCATTCCCTTATAGGGTAATCCGCCGCTGGTCACATAAAGATGTAAATACACTGGTGATGATGATGGGCAGAAGATATGCTGTACATACTAAAAAACATATTTAATATCTTAAAGAAAGTTTACTCAGTAAGTTCCAGCAAAATTAACTAAATTTTTTTCAATGCATTTCTGTTAAAATGAATGAATCCCAATTTTAAAATCACAGGGCGTAGCCAAAACGATTAGCTTACCACTAGTCATGTCCTAGCCCTATCCTTTCTCTCATTACTGTCTTCGAAAATGAAAAAGGTTAAATAACTGAGTTACATGCAGCTCCTGTAGAAAAAAAATCTCTTAAAATACCTTCATTAAAAGGCCATATGCTCTATACTGGGAGCGGACATGGATTTAAATAAATGTGATTTTGCCGGAACTTCTTTTCAGTATTTAGTTATTTGTTGTCATATATTAATTAATCAATAGAAACAAATAAATTTTAATTTTAAATGGAAACATTTATGAGCAACTTCCAATAGGCAAGTAACAAGCACTCGTTATTTTAACTTCATACATTATTTCGTCGTAAGTTTTAAAACGACAGTTGAAAGCATTATAGCATGCACTTAAGAGCATTAGAGGTAATCTCGCAAAAAAACAAAACGGGGATACGTCATGCAAACTGGCAATAATAATAAGCCGGGGAAAGCAATAACATTGGGAATAATGCAATTTTCCAAGCAACTTTGTTCTACTTAAATTGCCTGAACATATGTGAATGTGGATAATAACTCAACCCGCGAATAGAACTATTATTAACTCAATGAGACGAAGAACAGAAGTTCTGGATTTAGATTGGAAACATGGAGGAATAGCCAAAACAGCTGTTGCTACATTATTCGTTGGGATTATTTTGCCGCGGTTTCACTGTCAATGTTTAAAACTAATATATTTTATTTATAGTAATGCAAAAATAGTTATTTGAATGTGCCCCATGAGCATTGGCGGATCCAAGGGGGGGGCTATGGGGGCCATGCCCCCTGAGAAGATTTTTTTACCATTTTTCTATTTTATCAAAACTTTATTGTAAAATGGGCTCTTTAATTGTATAGTTTACTATGTTTTATAGAATACATACTTAATTATATACTGTCTATTTTTATATGTATATATTATTTTAAAATCATCTTTTTTTAAATGTATTATTTATATATCATGTTTATTTTCAACTTGAATGGCCCCCTCCTGGGACAATTTCTGGATCCGCCAATGCCCTTGAGTTAAAAAAATAGTTAATAGAATATACAATGCAGATTTTTGTGTGGTGTTACTAAAGATATTACTGCATTTAAAATTTTAGGCTTTATGGACAGCTTCAAGATCCTCTGAAAGATTTTCGGCAAAAGTCTGCGAGAATGGTATCTGTATCTATAAGTCGCTGAAACAATCATTAGCTGAATAACCTTTAAAAAAATGAAGAAAAAGATAGTTTTTTTTTAAATATCACAAATATTAAATAACTGGTCATAGTAGTTTCATAGTAGTTAGTACTGATAAGAGTATTATTTTCATAAGTAATTTGTTTAACAATATAACCTTCACATTTTTTATAAATTACGGAATAAAATTATAAATAAACTTTAATTCAACAATTTTAAAATTATTTAATTGATTTTTATTTAAAATTATTCAAAAGGTAATAAAAAAACCATTAATAAATAAAAGAAGAAATCTGCAGTCAAGAAATATAATATAATATATTATTATAATACAAATTCAAAGTTATTTACACACATCCACCGAATCAATCGAAGATACATCTTCACGTCTGACAGAATGAAATTTGATGAAATCAACGAATAATCATTTTTTAAGCCGTTTCCGCTCTCAGTGGTATGTTTACAAAATTTTCCTAACGAAATCTCGTTGTTAGTCATTCTCTCAAACTGTGCTTTTGTACAGTCAGAGGACAGGGAGGTTGGTGTTAGGAATATACTGACAATAAGTACATATAAGCTTCTCCTGTACTAGTAATCTGATAATTCTTAACGTCACGTTATGGATTTTATGGCCACTCTAACAATAAATGTTTCAGCCCTGAGACGTTCAATGTTGATTTAGTTAATTTTAACAACTGAAAAAAATGTAATAGGCGTTTGGGGTGACTTCTCTACTCACCCATGGGCCACGAAACGTCACGTTCTAAGAAAATTTGTTGTGCACTGCAAACTTGCATACAAAGTTTGTATACATGTTTATGACGTTTCATGACGCTCGGGTAAGAATAGCTGATGAATTGGAGATTATCTGTAAAATAAATTCAAGAAAGTTTATATCCTGGTTATTGTACAATTATTCTTTTTTTTTAAATTTACAATTTAGTAATCAACAGTAAAGCCGTTTAAATGTCAGAGTGTCGGAGTTTCAAATATCTATTTTTACTTCTGACATTTAAAATGCATAAAAATCCAATCAGAGATATGTATGAAACAAAAGATATGAATTTTAATCATTGAATGAAAACAGTGTTTGTGGCGTAATCAAAAACTCGGGTACTATCTATTCGTGGAATAATAAATTTCAGATGTGAGAGCAACCACCCCACGTGTAATTAAGGCTGTATTCACGATACCTTTCACCGCACCACTCGGCCGAGACACTGGCGCCAATTAATGTGTGCACTGCGCCGTGCGTTCTGACAGCTTATTTATTTTCGCGCGGTTTTTGCTGTTACACCGTGTTTATGGTTCATACGTGTTTACTTTACACCCTTATTCAGTGTGTAGGTGAGAACGGATTTTAGGGTCTGAGTATAATAAGGCTTTGCAAACAAAAGCTTGTGATTGATTATAATTTATTAATCAAAAGTTTAAAATGAACACAAACAAAAGTAATGCTTTGTCTACACTTTCGAAACGAGTATTTCAATGGCTTATGTTAGAGTATTAAAATAATCGTAGGATAGGTATATTAAACAAAGTGCATCCCCCTTTTGCTGTTGTGTGCTTTCAAAGTAAACTTTACACAGATTAAGAAATAAATGATTATTTTATGTATCTTTTTCAATATTGAGTTTTAGGGTTTCTTTTTCATTATTTTTACATATTTTTATTTTTCAATATATAGGGTTTTGCTAAACGAATATCCTTAGCAAGTAGTAATTAAACACTGGAGACGCTTATGATTTGCAGAAATTAAATATATCAAAAATTATTATGTGTACGAATTTATTTAAAAAATATATTTTCCAAATGCGTCGTTGTTTTGATTAGATTAAAGTATTATTTATTGATCTTTGAAAACAAGTGTTTTACATAAATTTGTTAAGGGAGAATCGCTCTTTATAAATTATCCTAAACTGGCACGTACAAATTAAAAAAAATATGACGTAACTTTACTTTAGAATAATTTCACGATTGTTTTTTTCAGAAAACGTTTTGAATAAGCAACTGTGGGTTCATCGTATATATTTAATAAATGTGATTTTTATAAAGTTGACATTGCTTCACAACCAAGAAATATAAAAGTGATTCAACAATACGGAAAAAATACTGCTACAAAATATATGCATTTTTATAGAATAGTTCAGTATGTAGTAATAATATTGTAAAGCCATAAGGTAAAGTTAATATAAAATTGAATTTGATAACATTGTATTCCACTTGTCTGTGGAATATGTGGAAAACAAGTGGAATAACAAAATTTAGTTTATATTTAAAAAAAATATCAAATTTAATTTTGTATTCAAAATGAACCACAAACTTACCACCGAATCCATCGAAAATATGTATTATATTTATTTAATGAATAAGCATCTATTTGGTATCTGAAAATAATGACAAAAATATCAAAGTCAATAATCTCATATTTGTCACAGTTCATGGAAAAACATCAGTTTATTATTTTAAAACTGTGTTTTTCAATATAAGTTAGGGTGTTATAATAGTTGAGAAGGGGTATTGGGTAACTCTTCTAAGCCAGTATATGTATGGCTTAGTTAATGTAAACTTAAACATAGTTCTGACGAGGGCATGAAGCCGAAATAGCCATCAACTTTATATTATAAGAAATAACATTTGTACAATTAAAATACAATGATATTTTTGGCATTACTATAAGTATATTATAGTTATTAACATGTTACAATAGTTTCATATTTTTAGTTGGTAGGACGTAAAAACAAGGCATAAAAATAAAAGGAAAACATTTAAACACAAGATAACTGCCTGTTTTATTTCTAGTTTTATCATTTTATCTTACGCATCGTAACTCTGTGAGTCGCGTCATCCAATAAAACCATTCAACAAAAAAAAAATACCCGAAAGCTCTTCAAAGGCAGAATATAAAACAGAACGGGCTTATTAAAACAGAAAAATAGCAGCTTTCATAATACCTAACATAACAAAGAAATCGTAAAGCTCTCGAGAATCGGTGTTATTGCAATAACGGAGAACGGCTACTTAACTTATCCACTGGCTTTGAATCCGTTATGTTATGTGAATGGGACACAAGGCAAAGCTCAGTCATACAGCGGGAGATATTTCATTTTCAAAACATTTTTCGCATACAGTGTAATAAAACAGCTATATGTTATGAAGAGAATGAACGTTCTATCAAAAGAGTAAAGTTTTTTGTTTATTACCCATTAAATACTACAACTTTGTTAGAATCAAGTAAATTTAAATAGCTGACATACAAAATACATATTCACTAGGTATAATAACCTCATATCAAGCCATATAGATCTACTAGGTAACAATCAATTCAGTACAGAACCCCAGAAATTTTGTTATCGAGCCATGGTGACATGAACATGTCCGCTTCCAATGTGGAGCCTATGGACTTCTAACGGAGGTATTTTAACAGAAGTTATTTTTATAAGAACTGCTTTTTACTCAGTTGCTCAAACTCTCTTGATTTCGAAGATATTAGGGATGGGAGGGCTAGGACAGGAATAATGTTTGGTTAGTCACTTTCGCTACGCCCCGTTATTTTAAGATTGGTAGTATGGGAAGGAATTTGTACACATCACAAACACCTATGAATCACAAACATCTATGCCTTCAAACAGAAATCGATAAATGAATTGAAAGAATACTGTTCGTACTGCGATTTGAACTCGTGGGATCCGACACGGAAGCCAACGATGTAGGTTATTGCACCACGGACCCGAATTGTCATATACGGGTGATTTTTGCAGTCCCGTTAAATTGAATACACTTTTTAAGTAGATTATATAATATTGTAGTTAACGATTTGTCGATGCGACCTGTGCTTATGTATTAAATAACGCACACATAGAAAAAGTCTTACAAGATAAGATTAAGTATTATATATTATGAAAGTTAGAATAATCTACTTATATTCAATAATCCACCATATTCAGGTCGAAAAAACTATTTCTCTAACTTGATAAAACATAGTCCAAGATAAGAAAAGTTTTTGAAGTATTTATTTATCGTTCACAATTCTATCTATTCCATAATCTTCCTCATTCTCAGCTTGTTCGCTTGTTTCTTACCGCAATAATAGATTTCATCTCGTCGAGTTGTGAATGAAATAATAATTCAAGAGATATTAGTGGTGAATTATTGTCATGATAAAATATTGAATGCGGTTCGTAGACACGAGGGAAGTTGTACCAAATTATAAATGTAGACAGAATAATACAAAATATTCAATAATTAACATATAATTATGCGATTTTCATGGTTAACGTTACGAATCTGAATTTAAACGTATGTATTTTCATATATGACCTTTCTCAATTAAATCACATCGAATTCTAACCGATATTCCCTTGTTTTTTCAAAAAGGGTTGTTATTTAGTTACGGTAAGGGTAACAAGATGGAATACGGAAAGTACTAGTACTAGAAAGTTAAACTTTTGATACGATCTGTTTTAAATATAGATGAAATGCTAAATATCGCAGACATCCTTATCTTTGAAGACAAATTCCTGGCAAAACATTGAAACACGATTATTGTTGTTACACTGCGAAATACACATTGTAGAAATCATGTATATTCGAAGTGAGTGAGAGGGGTACAACGTTGAGTGTTCTAAGGTAAAGGTGGGTAGTACAATTAAATTACGGCTTTAAAATCGGCAGCAAACGTCAAACCTCAAACAGACAGAAAAAAAGACATGCACTTAAAACATCTGGACACAATTAAACACTTTTTTCTTTGAGTGGCATTGCAACGCTTGGCGGAAAACGGCTAGTCTTTAATAAAAATCGAATAATTATGAGCGAAATATTTTCTTTTTTGATTGAAATATATTCATTATTTAAGATACCTGATTCAATAGTAAAGATAAAACTATGCAAAAGCCAACTTTGTCGCTTTCCTGATTCTGATTAGTATGGAAGAATAGTGAATTTTGTTTCTGATAATATCGCAAAAAATCGAATTAGTATATTTGAGCTAGCTAGCTGAATCGGTGTTCGGGGAGCAATTCGCGTGGTAGATAAACGCACTAGAATAAATTAACCATAAATAATACAATATCTCAAAGACATTCAATTACTATGCAACTTTAATCTTCACATTTTGGTTGCCTGTTTGACAGTGATGCACAACCTGCGGCCCAAAACGAGAAGTTATTGAATAATAAAAAAATATATAAACAAAATAATCTTAGGCTAGTACTTTCTTGCCTTGCAGCCAGGGGTGGGCTGAAGGGGGCTCGGAGGGTCTCGCGCGAGCCCCTTGTTAGATTTTACTACGGCCGGCGAACCCCTTGTTAATTTAAGAGAAAACAATATTCTCAAATCAAATTAGTACATAACTACAATTTCTGACATATATATTATCTAAAACAGCTTCAATATACACATTAGTACAGTTTCAGCAATTTGCATTGATTAGTTTATGGTGAACTGCATATTGTTTCATATTATAAGTGTATTAAATAACAATCGTTTGCTAATTTAAGTATTGCATTTAAATTGCTTTGAGATTAAGCGAGCCCCTTGTTAACGTATTGGCAGCCCACCGTTGCTTGCAGCTAATATAAATTTGGGAATTACTGGTTTTTCAAACATGCTTGTGGTTTT
Source organism: Himalopsyche anomala (assembly GCA_031772345.1). NCBI lineage: Eukaryota > Metazoa > Arthropoda > Insecta > Trichoptera > Rhyacophilidae > Himalopsyche > Himalopsyche anomala. The sequence goes on from CM062821.1 coordinate 33,746,926, forward strand.
TATACATTTGAAACATATTATTAAATTTAATGACACCTAATATTAAGAATATGTATATTACCTGTTCACATAGTTTCTTTTCTATGGTGCCATTTAAATAATACAATTTTATTATAATTCGGCAAACAAAAAAACTTATTCATCGCTATGTCTTTTCATAAAGTTGCGAGAGGAAAATGGTTCTGAACACGTGGAACTTTTCAAAGTTTTCATTTTCTAGATAGATCCCCAAGGGATCAAACGGGCAAAATAAAATAGGCTCAAACTAGTCCATGGGTAAAGAATAGAAAAGTTCAAAGCGATGGAACCCAGGGAATGAGAAAGGTCTCGCAAAAAGATGAATTTCGTAGAAAGGGTTTTATGATATACAAAAAATAAGTAGTAAAATTCGCTCTCCGAATAATCATTTTTTGGTTGTAAATCGTCTAAGTCGAAAAACATGTAATTTTTGTCCATTATATAGAATGTTTCGGATTTTTCAAATCTATAAATTATTCAAACGTTAGATATGTTGCAAATGTTTAAAAGCCTTTTTTTACGTGAACTTCTGGGCAAAAAAGCTAGTACATACAAAAAATACAATTAATGCAAAGATGTTCAAACATCTTAAACAAAAACATGAAATTTTGCTGAGATAAATACTATATTATAATATATTAAAATACCTGCGTTATTTTATTTAAACTAATAAATAAATTGAAAATTATTTGTGTTATACATGTATACAGTGTCGGTGCGAGGCTATTTGGCGCCTAAGGCAATGATTACGGGCGCGGCCACTTTTTGACAAATCGTTCAATTTTTTTAGAAAAAATTAAAAAATGATTAGGTATCATTAGATTTTTTTCATATATATCCATGTCCGCTCTCAACGAGGAGCATATAGCCTCTTAATGAAGGTATCTCTACAGAAGTTTTTATACGTGAATTGTTTGTTACTCAGTCACTCAACCTCTCTTTTTCGAATCATACGATACATAATTACAACGAACAAATACAAAAATCAAAATAAATTATTAAAATTATTCGCCATTATTAGAGAATATAAAAATAATTTTCATACTCCATTAATACGCCCCCTAATGGTTTGCGCCCTAGGCGGTTGCCTATTTCGCCTGTATGGTAGCGCCGGCCCTGTATGTATAAGGTGTATAATTTACACACTAGAAAGAAGCATACTCAAAAATTGATCAATTTGATTGAATTCATAGCTCTGGTGTAATATATTATATTTATATGTCAAAGAAATTATAAGAAGTAAATTTGGTACCTGGTAAATTTAATAAAGTCAACCCAAATAGATGCTTCGTAGTTGTAAATCTTATTTGTTCTTGTTTCCTAGTTCTGGAATCAGAGATTGTTTGATAATTTTAATCCCGAGGGAGTTGCTTATTGTTTCAAAAAATAATAAGATTAAGATTACATACACTGGCTGAGGAAGGTCCCAGTTTATCTTTTGTGACAAGAAAAAATTAGATGGTAGAATAAAAGCTATAGAAACATTTATAGAAATAATATAATATGTATATAATATTAGATGATAAATGAAAATTTAACTCGTAGAGAATCACTTTTCATCTTTGAATGTATAAAATATAAGATATTTGCGATTGGTTTATAAATACATATCGACCATGTAAAGGAAAAAGGACGTAATCCACACATATAAAATTTTACAGGAGGCGCAAAAAACGTGTTTTGATGATTTTGGGCCATATGCAAATTATGAATTATACACAACCTTGAAGTGCACGGAGACTTCTAAACTGGTGTTTAATTGACATAATCTAATATTAATTAAAGAAATTGTCTACGAAAAAACTTTATTTCAGTCTTTTTTCTTGGTTTTAAGATTTTACAAGGTCATCTTTTTCAAAATTAAATGCTAAATTTAGATACTAATTCGGCGTCTGCAGCTTTCATCCTTTTGATAGAACGTTTATCAAGTTTGATACATTGTGATAATAAAAAAAAAACCTGTTTTGATAAAACTGTGGGTTACGTCCTTTTTCCTTTCCACAGTCGATATGTCACTGAAATACTACGATCAGAAGCTCAATCGCACTTATTATTTTTCACTGGCAAGTTTTAAAACGAAAAGTATAGATGTACCAGCGTAACTTGACTGCCCGCGAGGGCGCCACCATCGCATCATTAACGTTGCGATAGTCAACATGTCCTAGGGCGACAATTTTAGTTCTGAGTTCTGCCACAGTCAAGTTCAAATGGTACATCTCTAGCATAGTTGTAAATGAGTTCGGAATTATATTAGTTCATTCATTTTAGATGTTTAAAATATTCGAATTTACGAGTTAAAGTGAATCAACGATCTCTAACGCCAGATAATAAATATAAGTATTATAAATAATCGGAATAATAAATATAAGTATTATTACAAATATATTTAGTGTATCAATCATATATTTGCCTCCAATATAAGTTAAAGCTTTTGAAATATGTTATTATTTATGTAATATCTATCATTTGCAAAAGTATATTTATACATCAGTTTATAAAATGCTACCATGTTATTATTACTACATACAATATTCATCTAATTCTAATATGATTATTGATAACGGCAAAGATGGCAAAGAAATCCACAAATTAAGTTTGTTCTGCCAGCGTTCGTCCAAAGATATTTTAGTAAATTAATATTTGTGAATTGTTTCAAATCTTTTATTAATTAATAAAGTGGTACATGTGAAAAAGATACCGAAGATGAATGGAAGTGTTAATAAATATTTTTTGACAAGTTGCCTTAAACAACGCTTTCTTTTAAAAGAGAACAAAATACATATACCTAAAAAACAAAATATATTTTGATGTTTTAAATTGCAAAAAAAGGCCAACGGCACGCGGTGTTCCCAAGCGGTCACCCATCCAAGTACTATCCGCGCCCAATGTTGCTTAACTTCGGTGATCGGACGAGAACCGGTGCTTTCAACGTGGTATGGTCGTTGGCGAATGCTGAAAGTTAAATTAACTATTAATAACACTTAATTCTATTCTCAGTGATCAGCATAATATATATATGATATGAATAAGTAAAAAATAATATATGGGAGGTATAATTGATATACCTACGTTATTTTCACTCACAAATTCATTAAAATATTATGATAAACAAGAAATATGCAAAATAAGGATTCTGACAACATGTCTCCCATCAAAATTGCTCACTTAAAACAGTGTGTATTATTAATATTCATTATTTGGCATTAATTATGTTTGTTTTTGTCTGTCGGGTCCATGCCAAAGCGGTCAACGTAGTTGGTTTCCATGCCAGACCTCACGTGCTCGAATCCTAGTACTTTCAATTAATTACCGATTTTCTGTTTGAATACATGGATGTTTGTGATGTCTAAAATTTCCCCCACCATTCTAATCCTAACATAAAGGAGGGTAGCAAGAATGATTAACCAACCACTAGTCCTCTCTTTCCCGTATTCTTTATATCCTTACCATCTTCTAAAAAAGAGAGGTTGAGCAACTGAGTAACAAGCAGATCTCGTTGAATGAAAAAAAACTTCTGTTGAGATACCTTCATTAGGAGACCATATGTTTTACCTTGGGTGCGTACATGCATTGAAAAATAATGGTTTTTCACTAGGTGAACAAATAAAAAGTAATATGAACGACATGTTATTTCAAGGTCAGGACCGTCTTTGCTTAGCGATCATATTCAGTTGAAAATGCGACTTCGCCAGCCATAATCTTAAGCTCGATTTCTTAGACCAGGATCTTAGATATTGGAAGGTAATTAATAATTTGTATATTCCAATTTTTGTTGTGGATTTGTACTCGGTTTTCGGATTATGGTGTATCCACTTCATCTATTGATTTGGCAGGTAGTGTCAAACTGCCTAGCATGGTTGAGCTACCGATCTCTTATCGACACAAAACAGGAGGTTAATTCCTCCTGGCCAAGGGGAAACAGGATTCTGTTTCACCATTTCGAATTTTGAAGCAACGGTCGTGGTCTTGAAGGTGGTGGCACTGGCGTGCCTGATATATCTGAGGAGTGCTGTGCAAAGTATGGGGTGAACACAGACGCCGCGCTAAGATTTAAGTACTCTCCACTTATCTCGTTCTAGTTTCTATGGCTAGGGTAAGTTGGGAGTTAACATTCCCTACGTCTCGGCTTTATTGCAAGTCCATATTTCTCGGTATTGCGTGTCATGCTGCAAGTTGTTGGGCATATAGGTGTACCCAACGACAGGAAATATGTCAAATACTTCTTCGGGGACAACGGTTTCCCCTTCTTGCTATTTCCAAAGCTTACCGAACTTGCTCAACAGAATGTCTTCCCGTAATGCTGGGACTTACTCCATTGGATCTAGAGGTCCAAAGACGAGCTGCAATTCATCACCTTTTGCACGGGAAACCAGCGCAAATTGGTCTCACAACTCTTCACCCGTTGGATTCACAAGATTTTTTAAAAGCTAAAGTGAAAAAACTCTGCTCACTAACCGTTTTAACTAATTGGCAAAGTCGATGGTCAAAGTCCCTTCGTGGTAGAATTACCTATTTATTTTTCCCAGATATTGTTTTTCGTCAGAATGCAACCTGGCTCTCTCCGGATCACTGGACCTCACAATTTATCACCAGACACGGTGCGTTTAATGCCAAGCTACATAAATTTAAAATCAAACCTAACCCACACTGTCCTTGTGGTGACAGTAATCAAGATTCAGAGCATATTCTCTGGAATTGTTCGATTATGTCTGTTGAAAGAGGTATATTGTTTTCGTTATGTAGAAATAACCGTGATGGTCCTATCGGGCATCCAGATCTAGTTTCATCTCCAGAAAATTTCGCTCACTTCAAGAAATTTGCTACTTCTTTTGGAGAAAAAGTTTACCTTCCCTGCCCCTCACCATTCAATCCTTAATCATATTATATCTGTTTCAAAATTAAAAGTTGTCTCATTAGTGCCATTAACTATCATTCTTGCTTATTATTATTTAATTATTTTTTTTCCGTGTTTATTATTTAATTTATTATTTAATTATTTAATTAACCTTTATTAGTATCTCTTTATATTTCTAATTATTATTATTGTTACCTATAAAATTGCCTAAAAACATGTATCTTAACTGTATCATTGAGGAGACATCGTCTTCGGTGTGATGCAGAAAGGAAAAAAGTTTATCGAATAAAAAAAAAAAAAAAAGTTCTAGTTTCTAGTTTTGCACCACGTAAACAAGCGCTGAAATCCTCAAAACGGCCCTGATTATATCTATTATCATTTGACTTCGATTATTCGGAAGTACACGTCAAGGAAACTAAATTAGAAGAGTTGTTGAAGGACTAGTTGGAGAGCCGTCTTCAATCACAAGCGGGAAACGTGAAACCTTCATCTAGGTATGTTATGTACAATCAAACCACATCACCTAACAAATAATATTATTATGAGAACATCTTGTATCGGGTATCAAGTGCGGTCGTATCGACATTGAGAGAGATTGTATAACACGCCATTGAAAAGGTCGGCCATTATTATTATGTATACCAAAGTGCATTTATTATAAATAATCTAAACATTCTAAACCACCGCCTTCCAAACATTAAGATGGCTCAGTAAAGCTCAATATAAAGTAGTTGAGCTTGGATTCATTCTAAAAAAACATTTCATTTTTAATTTCTATTAATTGGCGGCGTAAGATGAGATTCACAATAGAACACTGTATTTAATATACAACACAATTGAAAATGTTCACTTTTTTCCATAACCATGTGCGTTTCCAATGTGGAGCATATGTTCTCCCATTAGAGTTTATCTCATATTTTATTTTTTTAAAACCATGTCCGCTCCCAATGTGGAGCATATGAACTCCTAATGGAGTTTATCTCAACAGATGTGTTTCTACGAGAACTGCTTGTTACTCAGTTGCTCAACCTCTCTTTTTCCAAAGAGAGTAAGAATAGAAGGATAGGGCTAAGACAGGACTAGTGGTTAGCTAATCACTCTCGATACGCCCCGTTCATAGGATAGGATGGTTGGCAGGGGAAATTCAAGACCTCATATAGAGAAAGAAATTTTTCTACGAGAACTGTTTGTTACTCGGTTACTCAACCTCCTTTGTTTGACGAGATTAATGATAAATGAGAAAGAAGGGCTATGGAAGGACAATTTTTAGAATCAGATAGGCGGTAGGGGAACTTAAAACACCATAGACATCCATGTTTTCAAACAGAAATCCACCCATTGATTTTTAAGAGAATTGTCCATACTAGGATTCGAGCCCATCACCACTGCAATCAAAACCAACGAAGTTGCCTTTTCGACAAATAACCCAAAGAAAATACTTAATGAATGATTTTTCTGTTTGACGTTTTTATGTTTTGTAATTACTTGAGACCTGGAATATGCTGTTTGACTTTGTATCTGAAATTGGATAGATTTTTGGGAATATATAATAAAATATTATCACAACCATATAAATGTGTAAAAGAAGCTCCTTAAATATTTAAAGACAATTTTGTTGTTGTGCTGTATTTTATATTTTAGGGATTAATCCCAAATTAGGCGAGGTCCTAGCATTGTAATATACATCCACGAGCCACCAAATGACAACCGCTGATCCACACCATAACGTTAACACATAACGGTCGATGATAGAGATAATGATTGCCATTCAAATGCTTCTAAGAAATAATTCTGAGACTCGTGATTGAAGATGTATAAACCCAACCCAAAGGTGAAAAATTTATTTGACATTAAAATGCTGCAGCGGCAAAGAATCGTTACCTAACTCTCTTTTTATTGAAATAATATAATTCATTTAATATAATAATAAATACAATATACATTATGCACAAAATATAATAAATTGAGCATGTTTGCTAAAAAACAATGCTCATTCGACAGACTGGATGTTAAGGTTTTCTAAAATGCATATTATGAACTCATTGACGAGAAAAAATTGGGATGGTAAAATAATGACTTGACATGAATGCAAAACAAAAAGCTGAAAAACAATCCTATATTTTTTCTTACAACTCGTAGCATTCGTACACCAATGAAATTAAAGCAAAAATAACAATCAATCGTTTATTTATTACTCCTTTTGGTCGACGTTTTTTTTATCCATGTTCACTCCTAATGTGGAGCATATGAAATCCTAATGGAGGTTCAACAGAAGTTTTTTCTACGAGAACTGTTTGTTACTCAGTCGCTCAATCTCACTTTTTTTCAAAGTGAGTAGTAGGGGAAAAACGATAAGGCTAGAAAAGGACTAGTGGTTGACTAATCGCTATTGCTACACCCAGTTATTAAAGTATCAGAAGGATGGGAGGAGAGGAAATTATGTGAATTGACATCACAAACACCGAGTTTTCGATCACAACTTTGAATTGAATAATCCTCAAATTCACTGTGATCTTACCGGGAGTCGAACCCAGACCTGCGTGATCAGCAGAGCAAGCTCTAACCAACTGGGCCACAGCAGGCGACAGACAAATTAGCAATGGCGGATTACCCCATAAGCGCAAGAGGCGCGCGCTTAGGGCCTCTAAATTTTAGGGGCCTCAAAAATAGCATAAATTATATGAATCTTTATATTTTAATTTCAGTTTTCAATATTCATTATTATTCTACAAAGAGTTTTGCAACACTTTTATGTTATTCGAAAAACACGACCTCCAAAATTTATTGCGCCTAGGGCCTCCAAAGTGATAAATCCGCCACTGCAAATTAGTAAATATTATTATCATCGAACCTTACGTTTTCCGTAATGTTTTTATAAAAATATCTGATACCAAAATATTTATCACATATTTTTCGTTACAGCATAAGTATAAGTTTTTTTAAAAAATCAGGTCTTTTTGATCATACGATTGAAATGAAATGCTGGGGCTCAAAATATTGAATCAAAAACTTTGTTATGAAAGGAATATTTTAAGTCCCTGGATTAATCTTAAAGTTAAGATTGCTTTGATATTGGAAGATAACGGTTGTGCCAACCTCTCTTATCCTTTATGTTTGCAAACGTATTTATAGATATACCTTATACAAACGAACTGGAGCTTTTTCAACGAGTTCTTTAAAATGCCAAGAAACATTAAATTTTTTGAAACAAACCAGGGTAAATATTTAAAACTAAAAACCTTCATGTATATATTACAGTTAAAGTGTAACTTTTCGTCAATGTATACGTTCACTTCTAAAAGTAAGTTAGAATGATAATATTATTCTTATTATAACTTACTCGAGATTTTATTATATTATATTTATAAACTAAAATAAGTTTAAGAACATTTTACCAGGGCTGTGGAATCGTGTAAAAAAAGACGACTCCGACTATGACTCCGAAGAATTTTTACAATAATTTCATTTTAACTTATAAATATGTATTTCATCATATCATCTTTAGTTAGCTAAGCATGCAATGTCAACACTATGGACTTTTGTGGTTTGAATACACATCATTAAATACATTTTTTTAAATAAGTCTGAGTCGCTCGTTTTTTACGACTACGACTTCGGGCAAAACACTGCGACTCCACGACTCCAACTCCAAGTCCGACTCCACAGCCCTGCATTTTATACGATGGCATGATAGCGAATATATAACTTAACTCTTGTGATACTAAATACATAATTAAATATTTTTAGCGGTTTAAAATTACAGTTCTACCATGAAAAAACTCAAAGTAAATGTTCTATCAATTTAACCAATAGTTATTTATCATCTTAGTCATTTTTAAAAATATTTTAGCGCGATTGATGTGATTTCCCTGCAAATAAAAATATTTTCAATTCGTACAATTATAGTGAAATATTTATTTATCGGATGTAATGGCCCATATAAAACGATGAAGGCAAGACTATACACAGCTTTTATTAGCCGGGACTATTAAAAAATAACGATATACATATCGACTGTGGAAAGAAAAAAGTACGTAACCTACACATATAGAATTTTACAGGAGGCACAAAAAACGTATTTTGATGATTTTCGGCCATATGCAAATTATGAAATAAACACAACCTTGAAGTGCACGGATTCTTCTAAACTGGCGTTTAATTGAGATAATCTAATATTAATATAAGAAATTGACCAAAAAAAACCTTTTTTTCAGTCTTTTTTCTTGGTTTCAATTTTTACAAGCCCAACTTTTTTCAAATTTAAAAGCTAAATTTAGATATTAATTCGGCATTTGCAGCTTACATCTTTTCGACAGAACGTGTATTAAGTTGGATAAATTGTGATTATCGACAAAAAGCTGTTTTGAAAAAACTGTGGGCCATGTACTTTTTCCGTTCCACAGTCGATATGCATATGTAGTTGATTCAAGTTTTCCACAAATAACTGAGGGTAACAATTATTATTGCAGTGTATTCTGATATAAGCTTGTCTTTCTGCCTTAACTACACCGAAATGTAGTTGTAATTTTCGCTGAGAATTCAAACATTCAAGAGTTATGGTGGATTATTTGACGTCGAATACGATAAAACAGATTCGCTCACATTATGCTGACTGACAGCAAATAAATACGCGTATTTCGCGCGATTCTGAGAATAATTTCTTACTCGCCATACACACCTCGTAAATAGCGGCTTCCTCACTTTCAGTACCGAATATCTTATGTTAAAATTATTGCTAAGGTACAGAAATCGCTGAGTTAGAAAACTTAATACCCAAGTTGCGAACGGGATTTTGAAGTAAATAAATTCTCTACTTCGTTTCATTTAAATTAATTGTTTACTAGTGGTTTTGTTATTATTCTCTTGTGATTTATCTGCATGAAATATTGTTCATAATGAAGTCAGTTTCTACAGTTTCGGATTTTCGACCATGTGTTTCTTTATCACGATAATAACCTGGGCTATGGAGTCGGAGTCGCATTCGCGGAGTCGCGATATTTTGGCCGGATTCGGAGTCGATTTTTTTTGAAAAATATTTTTAATGATGTGTATTTAAACAAAATAGTCAAAAGTGTTAACATTTCATGCATGGCTGACTAAAGATGATCTGATGGTATACATATATATAAGTTAAAATGAAATTATTGAAAAAATTTCTCGGAGTCGAAGTCGTTAATTATTTTCAAGATGGAGTCGGAGTCATCAATTATTTTAAAGCTGGAGTCGGAGTCGTCTTTTTTTCACGCGACTCCACAGCCCTGATAATAACTGTAAGAAAGACGAAGAATTGAATCTTAGATGTTCTAGACCAGGGGTGGGGAACCTTTTCTTCTCTAAAGGTCGCATTCATTTTTCTGATTCGACATAAGGCCGCAGTAAACACCGAGAAATTTGAAATCCTCAATTCGCTATACTTTTTCCCCAGATATCTTCAAATCTCGTTTTTCCAGAATTGGCCAGAAGGCCGCACCAGAGTGGCCAAAAGGCCGCGGGTTCCCCACTTCTATTCTTTTCAGGTATGTAGTCACTTTTAGGATATAAACAATGTAAACTATCGATTCTGGTGGTTAGGCATTTTATTTTATAAAATAAAACACATTTCTTTTTACTAATTCATTTATTATGAATTTTCATAGCTAGTTTCAGTCAAGTTGGTTTCCCACCATCACCCGTTGTGTGTATATGAAGTCAACGTTTTATAGCCGCCTATCACAACGCTATCGACAAAAAAAGTGAGTCTACCTCTCACATTCATGGCCCGAGCAGAACTGCACGGAACTTATTTTGAACCATGCACTCACTAGTGTTCTTGAAAAAATCGTTCATCGAGAGTATCATCAACTTTTGAAAAAATCAATAAAGAATATATATATTATAAGAATTGAAAAAATAATAAATATAAAAAAACAATTTGGTCATGTTAAATATAAACATTTGGTTCATGATAATGTATATTTTTTTATAGAAAAAGTCTAGTCTAAATATTATATTTTACTACATTAACTCCTTCTCGTTATTGATATCAGTAAAATTTTATAGGTAAAATAGTGCCTAAGCACCAGATTTCGGCGTAGAAAGATTCAAAAGGTGGAAGATTAATTTTTAGTTTTAAAAATCGTTTTATATTATTACAGATAGTTTATAATATTTTGCAAAATAAACATACATATAACATCTGCTTACGTTATGTGTTAAGCAATTGAATCATTTAAAAGATTTATTTCTTCTTGTATGCGAAATACAAATATGTAACTATTTTCGGTTCGTTTCTCCACAAACTATCGGTGAAAGTTTAAGAACAGGGTGTTTACAATACTTACTTCGGTTGCACGTTCAAACGTCCAGTTGGTTTTTAATCAACCGTTTAACAGGGAGGTCGTAAACTCAACGTGGTTCAACACTAAACATTGGCTATACTACTCTTCTGCAACATTTCTTTGTTAAAACGCGAAACGTTGTTAGAAAATAGTTATTTTGACTACGATATGAATCATATTTGCTTACAACGAAGCATCTTAACAGAAGTTGTTTTAACGAGAACTGATACATCAATTGCTCAACCTCGCTCTTCGGTGAAGGTAAGGAAGTAACCATGAAGTTTGGATTGACTTAGTAGGTATAATGTTAGTCATTCTGTTGAATTATGTGAACACTGAACACGTTGATTGTCAATAAAATAAACGTGAGCGAAAGACTTAATGTCTAAACGGAAAAGTTTCATGCCAGGTAGAATGATCAGATCAATAACTCCACAACCCTGGGAGAAATACAATTTAAATGCAATAATTAATTTGTATAATTAAATGAGTAAAACTATTTATAAACTTTCCGTGAATAATCACAATTTACAGGCACCTATTCGAATGTTGAAAACTTTTCCCTGCAAAGGTGCAGTACTAAATACAGCAGTCTCAATAAAAGTTTCACCTTACAGCTGTTAGTTTATATTTGTGAGCTTTTATTCTCACCTCTTGGAAGTTTATTCTGAAATTCGAAGTTAACATTTCTTGATAGGAAGTATTCGTGTATTGCTTGTAGGAACTTGAAATTTACAAGAGTGTTTTGAAAGCAAAGTTCACTTAGAAAACTTGATTATATATTGTATTAAAAACTATTTTCATTTTGAATATTTAGTTAAAGTTCAATGATTAAATAAATTTTCTATCTATAGAAACTATATTCATATTGTGTTTCATAAATTAATTAAATAAATATTCCAACTTTATTAATGCTATAATAAATGTACTTTATAATGTTTAAATATAAGATCTGGGGTCTATGGTTCTAATCCCAGTACGAACAGCACTTTTTCAGAACTGTTACTGTTAGTCAGTTGTTCAAACTTTTTTTTTCAAAAAAAGCAAGGAATGAAAGTATAGTGGACGAGTGGTAAGCTTATCGCTCTTTTACAAAGAGAGTAGTAGGGGAAGCATTAACTAATTGCTCTCCCTATGCCCAGTTATTGAAGGATCGGAAGGGTGGGAGGGAATTTTTAGACAACACGAACACTCATACCTTCGAACAGAAATCGTCAAATATATCGAAAAAATGCTGTTCGTACTGGAACTCGAATCCGGCACGGAAGCCAACAACGCTAACCACTGCGCCATAGGACCCAACCGACAACGATTTGCTTCTAGAGCAATTTAATAAATGTATTTGACGGAAACTTTGAAAAATTGCTAATTAAATATGAGAATTATTCACACCGGCTTATGATTTCAATGGTTATTAAAACTTTTATTTTTGTCTCTTTAGCAAGACAAAGTTGAATATCTCGCTGCCACATACATCTACGTGTACAAAAATATTATATGAATAACATTGCTTTCTGTATTTAACTACATGCGACAAGATCAAAGAGAGATTACATGGTACACAGATGTGCTGAATGGTTAAAACATAGAGTTCATAACATACACGTTTACTATTATGCTATGTAGGTACTACAAACTTCCCCTGGGGGTATGGGTAGCGTAACTTAACCTCTCTGACAGCACCCTCTGTTGCGCACTGTGTTAACTTTAACCTCCTCCCACTACCGGTGGATGCAGGCTGCTCTGTTGCAATTTTCATATCCGGTGAGACGGCGTCCATGTACATCCTGCATGCAAGAGAAAACTCAATAAAAATACATTTTATAATATAATCATGCACTCAAAGAAAGCTTTTAGTTGAGTGGTTTATTGTACACAGCTAACTCATTCTATGTATTTAAGTGAACCTTTTTATCTTCAAATTTAATTTGAACATTCTCTGATACAATAGAGTTTATTTCTTCAAACGTCTAACATTAAATCAATTCAATTAATGAGATCGAAACCTTTTCTATCGTTTTCAATATATGCGCCCACTAGAGGTGAAGGGAGCCAAGTGGTATTTTAGAAAAAAATAAGTTAGATGCCTTGTAATATTCTACACGACTTTTAGTATCGTAAAAGTGAAGTAACCTCAGTTAACACACATTGCAATAGTGTTATATCTGTACAATACAAATATGCAATCCACCAAAGCACTAAGTAATGACTTGATAGTACTTAACCCATTATATGCTGGTAGGTATTAGAACGGTCGTGCACCTAGGACCGCGATTTTCTTTGAAATAATAAAACCTGATGAATACATATTTTTTGGCAATATATTAATAGTATATCGTATAAACTTACTTTCCTAATACGTCAGTATACATACTGTTAGCGAGTCGTTTCGGTAATACAAGACAGCTCTTTTTTTAAATCGATATTACATTGATTATAAAAAAGTACTGTAAGTATAACACTGTGATTCTAAGAGTTGTTGCTATGTATATAAAATGTTTGAATTATTAAAATCGTCGACCATGTCCGGTATTAGTAGCTGTAAAGTGGATCGTATATATCAGGGCTGTGAAGTCGTGTAAAAAAAAGACGACTCCGACTCCGAGGAATTAAAAAAAAATCATTTTAACATATATATATGTATTCCATCAGATCATCTTTAGTCAGCCAAGCATGAAATGTCAACACTTTGGCCTATTTTGTTTGATATCATTAAACATATTTTTCAGTAGCCGTTCATTTTTCACGACTTCGACTCCGATTCCAACTCCAACTCCACAGCCCTGGTATATATATATATATATATATACAGGCATTTTCTATGGCCGGCACTTCGCTCACGGAATTGTAAACCGTATATATACAGTCGTGGCACACAACCGGTCAAAAGTCCAAGAAAAAAGTTTTACCATTTTACTATTTGTCTCACTTAACTTCTAATGAGCCCAATTAATCTTTTATCACATGCCCAAAACAATTACTCTTCAATAAATGAGGCTTAACGTTGGGCATCAATATTTTACACTAAGTACATATATTTCAGTGTTTCCGTTTTATTGTTTATCGTATAAATGGGCTCCACGGCGAAATTTGATTGGGAAACGCTGACCTATATCAACCTGTTGACCGCATCCTTAAAGGAAATGGAAATACCGCCACTCGAGTAACAAGGAAGAGATAACGGATATGGGTGACGGTTGTTAGTAAGCGCCGTTGAACGCGTTGACCCTATTACTAAACAGATCCTGTTCATTGTAAGTAATAGACTACCAAATAACTGGAATCAAATTACCACGAACAATTATTGTGTTAATAATTTCTAGAATTAATTAATTATATTTTTTAATAAGGCGTCAAAGTGTAGACGTCAAAATTTTGGTCAGAGTAACGTTTTAATTTCATAGAATATTTTTTTTCGGTATTTTATTTGGAAATAGTTTTTTTCTTGATGTAGACGTGCACTATTTTTTCGGTAAACATAAAATAGTTGGCCATATTAAAGAAGTTGTTAATTGAATTGGCTTTACTGGGTAGAACTCTATTTGTATGATAATTGCACTAGAACGATTAGAAATTAATAGACATAATCAAGTGAATGATATCATTAATGACCAAAAAAAATATATCAATCCCTCACCGTTACTAAGACCGTTACAATAAGCTAACATAATCACTTAAATTTGCTTTCAATACCGCGATTATTGGTATCATTCCGGAAGACACGTCAATTTATTACATTTAAAACATTAATTATAAATATAAAGTAGGATGTTAGAATATATGTATTATATATCTCTTCTAAGCCAGTATATATGTGTAACTAAGTTTATTTAAATTAAAAAATAACTATCAACCGAAATAGCTATCAACCATATTAAAATAATATTTGCACTGATGAAATACTTTGGTATTTGTTCCCCTTTTTAACAAAGGAAAAACGTCGAATAAAACGTCGAAGTTTTGGTTTGCTTTAGAAATTTTGAAGTTATGATTTTTAATGAACCGACAAAAAAATATTTATCTTACGTTTAAGAATGAGCCGACAGAAATATGCAAATTGATAAATTCGGGGAATAGATTTTTTTTCTAATAAAACGTCGAAGTTTTGGTTTGCTTTAGAAATTTTGAAGTTATGATTTTTAATGAACCGACAAAAAAATATTTATCTTACGTTCAAGAATGAGCCGACAGAAATATGCAAATTGATAAATTCGGGGAATAGATTTTTTAATATTTTTGTATTGTGATTGTTAATCTCTCTAATATATGTTTTTAAAAAAAATTGTACGCCATCAAAGTAGAATAGATTCAAAGGCCTTCAACTTAAATGTAGATACTTATGATTGAATTTGTAATATTTCAGATGCAAATTTTGCGATATAGAAACGTACAGCGCGTACTAAATATACTTCAATGAAACAGCAATGCATAAATGTCACTCACATAGCGGAAAAGCGTGAATTCCGGGTACGTTAAATTGGGGTTACACAGAATGACGATATTAACGATAAACGCGCTGCGCCGATTGATTACTATAATAGAAGCATATTCAAATATAAAATTAAGAACTTTTTTTAAACATGTCCGTTTCCAATGTGAAACAAATGGACTGATAGTGAAGTTTATCTCAACAAAAATAATTTTAACGATAACTGCTTGTTCAGTTGCTTAAACTGTCTTTTTTTTAATAAAGTAGAGATAAAAGAATATATGAAACTGGAATAGGAACACTGGTTAGCTCGCGCTACTCCCTGTGTTTCAGATAGAATGGGTGTGAGGGAATTTAAGATATCACAAACTTCCAAGTCTTGGAACAAAAATCCATAAATCAAATTTTTCCAAAAAAATACACTCAACTCTTTTTTACACGATTTTAAAATAACACGGTTCACCAAAAAGAACAAATCAAAATTACGTTGATGAAAACTATTATTTTTTCTTAATCAAAATACACAATATGAATATTTTTTTTATGTTGAGGTAAGCAATTGACACGTTCTGCGGGATCAAAAAATCGCTAAAAATAGGGTTTAATTATAGTTATTTTATATTTATTATACGGGGAGATAATTTTATAACCATAGCATGTATATTTTATTTGTCGGAAACGATAAGGAAGATTATTCGAATTAATTCCGGTAATTAAAAATCTTTACTCTCAAGAGAATGGTGTTAATATTCTACGTTACAAGTAACTTTGAAGATTCCTGACTTCTGAGTCAATGTACGAAAACCCACAGATGGCTGTAAAACAATAACCATTTATGTTCAATATTAATTTAGGATCTGGTTAGGCTTCGGAAACAAATTTGATGTGCTTACATAAAGCATTAATCATAACACGAGAATACAGCGGATTTCAATTAAAGCCATTATCTACACAGGTAAATTAGGGTCTGTTAGATAGGTAATAAATTTCGCCCCAAAACATATATCTGTAATATTATCTTGTTGCATATTGCTGATAACTATAATGTGTCATACCGTAATAACGGGTTGATAGCGGTCGAATAGTGAAACTGGTACTGATTTTATATATAGGTGAGCTTTTACGTAACTATTACGTGTAAATCATCGTTATAATAAATTACGATAGTTTAAAAATTCAACAGATTCTTTGGTATTTAATATGGTAAAGAAAACTGACAAATTAAAGATATTATTTCAGAGAAGAAAAACGAATCGATACGTGTTTGATATTTTCTACTGTTATTATTAGAAATGGCAATTGGCAATTGGCAATACAATATTATGAATATAAATAAAATAAAAGGCACCGTTCAGTTATCGTAACAGAGCAAGGGTTCCCAACCTTATTCACCCCATTCCCGCCTAAATATTTTACAGAATGTAATTCCCCCCTAACCAAGATATTCTAACTCAAAAAAAAAATATTCGAAAATAGCATGCATATACGTGGCACTAAAACTATTTGATTTTTTGAACGTATGTATTATAAATTTATTGAGATGATTTTTTGATTATCTTATTCCAACAGACTAAAATTACTGAATCATGTTTCAATGTGCACAAATTTCAGTGGAATTATTACAGGGTATTCAAGTTTCAAAAATAAGAATCTAGCTATCCAACAATTCACCTCCATCAACTCTAAAATCCTCTCCCAAGAGTGAATTTCCCATTTGGGAACCCCTGCTCTAGAGTCTGGACTACAGAAACGATGCTGATCATTATCTCTTATAGCAGAAACTGCATCTACTGTATCGAAAAGTTTTACTAGTTTCGATAATGCACTGTTATAACTTTCAACTAACTATACATAGAGCCCTTGATTTACGATTATTAAACAGAAATAACACTCATAAAAGTATTTTCATTTAATTTGCATTTATCAGTTTGTATTTGTCTGTAAGATTATATTTGGAAATGTTTCTATTTCCTTTTAAAATTATAAAACATACAAAACTACTTTACCTTGTGATTTTATTCTAATAAAGTTCGGCGTAATAATATCAGAATATTACTACAAAACTTTGGAAAGTATTTTGAATAATCCATATATTATGCATTATTTAAATTGCGTAACTTTATCCCAACTATTCAAGCAGAAATTAATGTTTATAAGCTTTCACTATAGAGCTCTGTACCGCAAGAGATAAGCAGCTTAAAGTCCACATACGTTACGCGGAAAACGGTTTTCCTTTACGAAATCTCTGCTCTCGGAAAATCTCATGAATAGCATTTACCGGGAAGAGAGAAAAATTCATTTTCCAGTACAGATAAAAAGATAAATAAGTGACGGGTTGAGAACAAAGGCCGTGAAAGTATTCTACGATTTTATGGGAAAATGCATTTGATGTAAATAAAATGATTATAGAAAATGGCTTTTTTCTTAATTGTTTTTTTTATCAATTTATAAATTGATGTTTGCGTATTGAAAGGCATTGATGGAAATGATAGTTTTAGTGTCATAACTTCAACTAGTTCATGTCAAAACAGCTTCTCTTGACCTTCATAAGGAATGAAAATGTTTTCCATATTAGTGGATACGGTAAAAAGCTTATTTACTGACATAATCACTTGATTTAAATGGAAATTAAATTGTTTTATTATTGTAAATTAGTTGTCATTATTTTGGCAAGCGTCCGTCAAAATGAATCCAGACATTCACAAAAACCAGAAATGTTTATTCAATAAAGACATTTGATTGTTTACTTCAGTTTGTTTTGAAGTTCAATGCTGGTGTATAGAATGTACAAACAAAATATTAACCGATCTTTATACATATATATATATTTTGATTGTTCAAATAAGAAATCCATTAAATAATGAATTGATTTATTTAAATGTAGCCTGAAATTCTTGCTGAATGTTATAAAAATATAATTAATCTTTCTATTCTTTCTCATATACATATTAATAATCATGGTGGAACTATTTTTGCTGTTCGATTTCGATCTCTCTATAGCAATGCGCTCCAAACTGGGGGCCTACAGATTTAAAATTTTCAGTTAATTTGTTTGAATTTTGGATTAATCAACAGCTGAAAAAAATGGTGTTCGTAACGTTAAAACCAGTGAGACTCGACACGGAAGCCAACAACACTAACCGCTGTGCCATTAGTTATCGACTAGTTAGTACTACTGTACAATAAATTAAGTTTTTGTTGAATTTACAATATAAATACAATGTTGAAAATTGTTGAATCAAAGACGTTAGTGTGTAAATCGTTTTGTCGCTGGAATGATAGTTTTTGGAAGAGAGTTATTTAAGAATCATAAATTAACCTCATTAAGAAGATACGACACAAAACGAAAAATATTGTTTGAAAAATAGAAAACAGTATTTATTTAAATATTTACCCCATTTAATCTGACTAGGATAGAAATGTAACAATAGAATATTGGTATAAAGTTTTATTTTATTTAAAAAAAGTCTTAAATGCCAATCACACGAAAATACGTATTTGAACACTTATTGTTTCAGCAAAATATATTCACATAGTAACAAGAAAAATTCTTAGTATTACGATGCCCAATCGGAATATCGTCCGTGCTCGGCAACAGTTTGTATCAAAATTTCCCGTTATATTACAGCATTTTTTAACTGTAATATGAGTACAAAAACTTAGCAAAATGATTAAGTAGTTATTTTAATTACATCTCTGCTCGAAAACAATAAAAACCATGAGAAAATTTTATAAATAACAACTTGTACAGCACTTGAACGGATATCATGTTAATTCCGAACGGTCGTCTTTCATCGCCCAACAATAAATTATTGCGTTAGCAATTTTCTGAGAACACCACGTGTGGTTTTATTGTAAATTTTCTGACGTTTTTTCACAGAGAAGAGTTACGATAAAACAAAAAGTATGCAGTAATTAAAAACGGCACACGGATGGTCGAATAGTAAAATATTCTGAATACATTCATAATAAAAAAACGGATTATTTACTACTATCAATACTTAAAATTGTATGCTTTCAAACGATATCACAAATGGACACAATTCAAACAGATTTTTATTGTTTATGGTAGTATGTAATTTATTTTTAATCAATTAACTATGTGTATTGAATTTGTGTTTGGTTATCATTGTGCGGTTCCATGACGAAACTCACGAGTTCGAGTCCCAGTACGAGCAGCATTTTTTCGATTATTGATTTATCGATTTCTGTTCGAAGCCATGGGCGTTTGTGCTGTTTAAAAATTCCCTCACAATCTTCCGATCTTTTAATAACCGAGCGTAGTGAGAGTGATCAGTTAAACACTAGTCCTGTCCTAGCCTTATCCTTCAATTCTTACTACTCTCTTTGAAAAAAGAGAGGTTGAGAGACTGAATAACAAACAGTTCTCGTAAAAAAAAAACTTCTGTTGAGATAACTTTATTAGGAGGCCATATGCTCCACATTGGTAGCGGACATGGATTAAAAAAGATACTTTACGATAAATCAACAATAATGTATTTAATTTTATAAAGCCAATATGACGGCTTACTTTAAACATAAAACCTTGTCTACTTCTAACGTAAACATTATGAACCCCCACTAAAGTATCTCGTTAATATAATTGTTTAAAAAATATTGTTATTCGTTTTTTTCAGATAGTTACAGGAAACAAACATTAATTAAACTTATACCTTTTGATGGAAATTTATAGACCGTACTGGCTATCCGTATATTAGACCGTATATACCGTATATAGGTATAGACCGATTGATAAGTCAATGTATAAAAACGGTTCTGGGATTTGAGCCTTCTACTGGATAAATTTTTGCCATTTAGCTTCGGCTTTGGATCCAGCTGCACGTTAAATAAAGAATATGTTTTCTATACGTACATATATGAATAATGGCCACTTTAAGACTATGGTTTTTGTGATGTTGTTATATGCATTATATATAAAAGAAATTATCACGCCAAAACAACTATACAATGCTCAATTAACAGAATGATAACTGATAGTAATCGCAAAACAATTATCAGATATATCGCTTTTAAATCTTGACATCAGTTGAATTGTATTTTTTTTTTTTTGATACGAAATTGAATATTAATAATCCGTGGGATTTATTCGAGCTGCCACGAATAATTGAATGTACAAATGTTTTGGTATCAGATTGTATCTAATATATGGATTTCAAAGTATTTAATAATTTAAATGAGCATAAAAAATACGTTAACAACGATAATTTTTGTTTTTAATATTTGAAATGTTTTGCAACGATATTAATTTTAAAACACAATGAAAACCTAATCTCCGAAATCTGTTAAAATTTATGGTTGAAATATATATACATTTCGATAAGCCTTATACCAAACTTTGAAATTTTCTAGTTGGACCATTCAGGTATGAAATTTATTATCCTATCTCTGTTTTATAATTGATTGTTATAACCGAAATGAATTGTAGATTTTTTGATAGTATATTATTATGTTAACACAAATTGTTCATGTTATTACTGGTTTTCTTGAGATAATACTGCTATTAATTTTTTAAAGTAAAGAAAATAAAAGGGCGGTGGAGTCGGGTGAGAAAAAAAATGAATCCTATCCCGAATTCATTTTTTTAATATATATGTATTTGTATACCATCAGATTACCTTTAGTCAGCCTAGCATACACATCAAATTATGTACATTCACACATGTTTTGTCACTAACGACCCGGGCTTAGCATTTAGGCACCTTCAGGCGTTCAAGTGCACGGATGATCTTGAACTGACGCTTAATAAATGAATACACATTATAAAATATTTTTTAAAAACTGGGTTACAATCGTAAGATTTTTCAACTCCTACTCCAGAAAAAAAACTTCGACTCTGACTCCAAATCTGTAGCACTAAAAAATAATACATTGTTGTACAGTAAATTTCACGTGTAATCTTATCTAGTTTTGAAAATATCTAACATAATACAGACAGAAGAAAACTTTAATTCTGAAAAAAATCCCGTAACTACGTGATATAAGAAGGTCTGCAAACCATTTGAAAAGAGTATTTTGCCATCTGCTTACTATGGCCGATGTTAATCTTGCGGCCTAAATTTAGGTCTAATGAAGTCACCGCTTCGGGCGTAAAGCTTTGTTCAGCCAATAAAAGAAAAGCTTCAGAACTTTTAACCACAAATTCGAGTACTTAAATAAGAAAAACATTTTTATTTTTCTACGCGCGAGATGAATATAAAAATACGCCGAGGCTAAAATTTCATTGGATAGATTTATTAATTATATATTAGACAATATTTTTGTAATGTCAACCACCGTGGCCGAGTAGAACTAAACATGTCATTTGGTGAATAATTTATATTACAAAAATACGATCTTTCTTTGTTTCCACTTTTTTTAAAAAGATTAGGGCCGGTTTTACTGATATCTTAAATAAAAGTATAGTAAAAAGGACGACTGTGTTTTTTTAATATAATGCTTTCCACCAAGTATTGACGGTGAACACCTTAAATAGTATAAAAATAATACTACCAAAAAAAAAATGTATTATGACATGTTGCTTAATTTCAAATTGAAACTATAAAGCAATCTTTGATACACATATAATAAACGTGTTAAAAGTTCATAAAGCTAGAAGCTTAAGTAATTAAAAGCTTTAAAATTTCGGGAAGCTTATTAATTTATAAATAGTTTTAATCACTTTACGGATTTCGCTAGTAATTGGCGCTCATCATCGACGGGAAAGTTCATTAAGTTCGGCCCCTTCCCAAAATAAATATTTCAATCAGGATAAAACAAATTTGTACGCGGATAAAGCTTTCAGTAGCCATTATTGGGCGAGTTCAAATTTAATCTACTATTGTACCAAGTATATTTGAGTTTCAATGACGTGCGGTTTATTTTAATATTAGCATAATAAACACATACTTAATTAAATTCACATACGTCTGTACTAAAGTCTCCAATACCGGAATCCTGGATCCCAAAATACCGTCCAATTCTGTGATTTCGAAATCTCGGGATTATGACAGAACTATTCTCGAGATTTCGGGATTTTTTTGGAATTCCGTAAATTTCTGGGTTTTTTAATTTGAAAATTCTGGAAGAGGTAAAACAAGCACTCACGCTGTTCATTTTAGAAAATCTGCAAATTCCTGGACTTTTTAAACTGTTTGAAAAATCCCAGAATTTCAAAATCGCCGAGGAAATTTTTCTTTATCCCGAATCCCAATTTATACACGATTTTATGTTGAATGTACAATACAAGGATTCTGGGATTAAAAAGAATGTCAATCCTAAAATCCCGGAATCACAAAAGAGGCCGGGATTGAATACCCAAGTCTAATGGAGGGCAACATGCAGCTTTTTGGCTACTCTGATGCGGCCTTTTGACTCGATCAAAATATTAACTTTGACAAAAAAAATATACGCAAGCGTTTGGAAAAAGTGCGTAATCACCCATTTCTATTTTATTTTATATGATTATTATCGTTTTCGCTCATGACAAGCATTATAAACTGTCAATGTTGTATTAGTTGATCGTATAAAATAAAAATGGAATTAGTACAAATGAGTGCTTTATTCTTTGAACTATACTTACATTAAATACAACATAGATTTTCTCTAATGTGTCGAAACTTTTATGTTCTTGATTAATAAAAAAAATGGATAACACACTTTTCCTGCACACCACTGTACAGTAGACAATGACGAATGTTACATCGATTTAATGGATATTGCAGGAAAACAATCGTCAGTGAAAATTCCAATTAACTGTAAAACTAATGCTTGTAGTATTATTGGGGTTGATTTTTCACCCATGTACAAACAAATTATACGTTTCATTGTTGGCTTTACAATAAATTAGCGAAAACTTTTTAAATTGTAAACTATTTTTCAACAATTCTATTTAATCGAAAGGATATTTATTCCAATATAATATATTGTATAAAGTGGTTTTATAAATTGACTATAACCCTTTTTTTAAATTGAATTTATACGTTAGTTATCTTATTTTGGTGGCGACTCTTATTGATATCTGACTGGTGTCTATCATCTTTTACGGAGAGAAGAGTTCTTGCTATATTTTTCTTTCTTCTCGAGTATTTTGATGTTTTTTTACTTCGTCAGTGCCCGTATGATCCTTATTATTAGTTGTGTACGGTGTCCTTTTCATCTGTCCGAGGATTGACTTCGTCAAGCAGACAAGTAAGTTTGGGAGTGAAGGAAGTTGACATAACACTGTATTATACTGATTGACAAATTACAACAGTGAAAAGATTTTTTTTATAAATTGTATTTAATGTATTTGAAGAAAAAATAAGTCAGATACAATGTAATATTTTACGTCTTAAAAAATAGTATAAGCCAAATGAGCTTAGTATATACACAATGCAATATTTTTTTTCTCTAAAATTAAAATATACAACTCACCAAAACACTAAGTAAAAACGTGGACTTATATATATTGGTTATTATCGTGATATTTGTTTTGAATAACGAGAAAATATTTAGGATGCGCTGTTATTCATTTCTTCTCGCTAAATTTATATTTTGTGTACATAAAACATATTTAAGCTATTGAATATATGCCTGAACTAATTTCGATACGGAAAATTTATAAACTGTGTGATAAACGACCCCGTTGACAGTAGGTATCGCGCAATAATAATGCGTCTTATATAAGAGCCGGCCAAAAAGCTTTCTCGACGCTAGCCACGTCTGGGGAAATAAAAAGCTCTTTTGCTACATAAAAAGTTACAACCGCTCCATGGCAATAAAAGCGCTCACGGAATTCGCAAGATCAGGTTGCGAGAGTTTGGCATTATTCTAGCCATCGTAGTGATAATTAACCTTTCTCGATATCGCGGCCCGAGATTCGATCCATTCTGTCAATAACCAAAATAGTAAATTAAATATAAAAAAAACACGACTAAGTACAATAACAAAGTCGTACGTTTGTTTTTCAATATTAAGTACTGTAATGTGTTTGCCAAATTTATTCCAGATAATCTATCACTGTTATTGTTGAGATGGTTAGCTTATCTGAAAAGGCTAAGAATTAAAAACTATATAAAAGCTATTATTGTATTATTATTATTATTATGAAACAACAAAAAAAGTGAACAATAAATGTCAGAACACAGACAACTAACGAAAAAAAAAACTCGAAACTATTGGACTTGTCGGCTTTATCGTATTTTTCCGTCATGGTTGCATCTCAGGAGAATCACAAGGTTTTTATGGAAAGCAAATAGATCTTAAGTCATAAAAGTTTATTCTTTCATTACCATTTAATTTTAT
This sequence comes from Himalopsyche anomala, assembly GCA_031772345.1. Taxonomy (NCBI): domain Eukaryota; kingdom Metazoa; phylum Arthropoda; class Insecta; order Trichoptera; family Rhyacophilidae; genus Himalopsyche; species Himalopsyche anomala. Next base: position 33,771,827 of record CM062821.1, read on the forward strand.
TCACACTACAGTACAAGCGAACTTCTCATTTCAATCGAAATTTCGGAAACACGAATAAAATTGTTACACTACGGAATACATATTATAAAAAAAGTTAAAAGCTGAAAAGGATTACGAACTATTGATGAATAAATCATTTTACTACAAAGCTGACTCCTTATTTTATTATTTAAAAAATGGCAACACGTCATACTCTCATTCTGTCAAATCATTTTTAAAAGTCAAATAATATTTAATACATATTATAGTTAAATGATTATTATGTTTTATATGTGTAACTCATAATGCTAACAATAATAAAAAGATTTGACGTATATTAAATATTACTGAGAATTTTTAAAATAAAAAAAAAATCTATAAATCATCGTGTTTCCATTTGTACAATTTACGTTAACTGTTATGGATGATTTTATTTGCGTATTATTATTCTAATATTCTTAAATGTTCTTCTTTTATATGCATGAAACTTAAGTAAATCTATCATTAAGAAAATTTGATCTTCGGGTTGTTGTACATTAGTCAACGCCCGTTGGCTCGTCTGACGTATCCCACGCTTCAGTGTGAACCGAATTTTTAAATCGATTTATGGATTTCCGTTCGAAGATATGAGTGTTTCTGATGTCTAAAAATGTCTGTAAAATTAGCTAACCTCTAGTCCTGTTCCTATCCTTAACCTCTCCACTCCTACACTCGTCGATAATTAGTTTTATGCTAATATTGCAATAAAAATAATCATCAGTGCTGCCACAAATAAATCAGATTATAAAAAAAGATGACCTTTTTAAATATGCTAATATTGAAATAAAAATAATCATCATTGCTGCCACAAATAAGTTGAGATTATAAAAAAAGATGGCCTTTTTAAATATTTAAATAAGTTACTAAAATAGGTCACTAAAACAATATTATTCCTTTCCTGGCTAAAAAAATACTCACGTATTTACGTAATTTCATTATAAACGTCTTCTTTCACGTTGCGAAAGCTATATTTAATTTTATGCAAATACTTTAATATGCTGGCATTTTGTTATGCAAAAAGGTGTTATTGTCACTGGTTTTTCGCCACAGAACAAAGGCAGCTTAATCTCGCGAGACTATGCGTGGCTCTGGAGAGCTTTTGGTGGGAAAATTATACCTGCCTTAAAGTAAATAAAAAAAACGAAGAATATATTATTTTACTTCTGCCTAAGTGTCGCAAGTTCAAAAATATCGTTTTTTTAATACCCTACCGTACTGGCAATACTTCCTTATGTTCAAACATTACATGTATTTCTGTTGTGAATATTTCGAATGAATATCGCTTAAAGTGTATATTAAAAAGTATTAAACGCGATAAAATAAGCGAAAACATGGATTACATGCCATTAATAAAACTTCAATGTATAAAAGTAACTTTTTTGATTCTAATATGTATATATTTTTTCTTCCTTCGTAAATGATTCTCTAATTCTTAATAAATTTAAAAAATATCCAATTGCTGCCAATAATAGGCTCAGAAATCTTGAAAATGAGAGTTTTAGATTTAATATAAAATTATAATAAATGATCAACTCTGGGATTTTAGGATTGAAATTTTGCGAATCCCGAAATCCCGGGATCGCAAAAAATGTCCAGAGCTAGATGCCCGAATAATATGAATTTATCACAAATATCTTAAACTTCACAAACACACACTTAATGATATGATAAGGATAAAATGAGTATCCAACTGATGGGTTTTCAGTTATTTTATATACTATTAAACTAATATTCGGGACACCAACTATTAAATGAACCTGATTCTACTCTTTTTTAAAACATGCTGTGCATATATGTGTTCGATTATATTATTCCTAATATTACTATTTTTTAATAGCTTTATAAAATCAGATTTGTTTTAAATGTGTTTTACTTCTTAATTGATTTTCCTATGGCACTTAAGATTAGCTGTAAAGCTAGAGCTAGTGTCAGATAGTTTTTTTTACACTCGTTTAAATATCAAGCTCCTTAAAGCAGAGATAGCTAACAGGGTAAGGCTAGGATCGGACTAGTGGCTAAGTAATCGATCTCGCTACGCCCAGTTATTAGGAAATCGGAAAAGGTGGGAAGGAATTTTTTAGACATCACAAACACCCACGCGTACAAACAGAAATCAATAAATCGAAAAGTGCTGTTCGTTCTGAGACTCGAACCCGTGAGATCCGGCACGGAAGCCCACAACGCTAATCGCTACGCCATAGGACCCGAAACATATATATATATATATTATTTTAAACTATACTTTTAAATGTTTGATATTCCAATGTATTTGAAAACAATTATGCCACACAATTTTTTGCTTTAATATATATTTTAAGAATATAACAGAATCTAATAAATGAATATTGAAAATAATACTCGGTACTACAGAGTGCTACATATTCCTGTAATTATTGCCCATTGACCTATCGCTTCTGTGTCCGGTACAGTGACACGAAGCGAGAGTGCCTATTAAATAACTGAGCTTCCTAACAAAGTTTGCAGCGGCCTGTCCAATCCCTGCCCGGCAATTGGTCAAACTTAAATTGTGTTGGATTAAAGAGCTTCCGGTGGCGTACTACCGCAAGCTTTCGTTGGAGAAAATTAGATCTAGTCTAAGTTTGGTTCAACTGCCACGTTCATGTCCTCTCTTTATATAATAAAATACTTATTACATTGTAGTTTAGTAGATGTAGTAGCTGAATGATGCGAAATGAACTTAACTTTTTTGACATTATTATATTTCTATTATTATTTTTTCTGTGGACCTTGATTGTGTCCATACTTCAGTAAAGTAGAGATATACGTAAAGATATACATCATAATTCTATCTCGGAGACTCACAATAATTGACAGATAAAATAAGAAAAATATTATCAATGAATCTTTACTGAATCAATTACCGTTTAACTTCTCAAAACAAAAAGTATTTTTGTAATGTATAGTAATGAAACACACTAAAATAAATAATGCTAAGTTATAAATTCTTAATTATCGAAGTAGTTTAGTATACAACGAATAAGGCTGAAAACAACCCTTACCTAAGCCACCCTCCGAAAGCAGTAAGTATAAGAAGCTTTTTCCAGACAAGTAAATCTCATCCCGTAGTTTTGCGTTTAGCCGGGATTAAAGATGCAGGCGTTGTTTTGTCCTTTGTGGAACTTTACTCTAATTCTAAACGAGATGAAAGCAATTTACTTCGAGAAGTTGGTTCGCGCACCCTATTTGCAATTGTAATGTTAGCGAAATCTTCTAGAAGCTTCTCGAAATCTATAAGTTATTGCTTGAAAAAAGTAGTCATATATAAATATAAACACTTGAAAGCATGAACTCTAAAAGGTAATTTATTCCAGAACAATAGTAAACACCTATTCGTGTTTGTGTATGTTAGATTTAAAAAAATACTTCGACGAATAAGCAAATGAATAAATATTGATATGTGTATACAATGAACTATATTTTTTTGACAGTATGAGTAATATTGTATTAGCTAATACACAATTTTGTATAGTTAATTTAGTATACTACCAAAAAACGTTAAGTAAAAAATTTGGATTAATTAGAATTAATTCTTTGGAAAAAGAGAGGTTGAGCAACTGAGTAGCAAGCAGTTCTCGTAGAAACATTTCCGTTGAGATAAACTCCATTAGGAGTCCATATGCTCCATATTGGGAGAGGACATGGTAAAAAAAAAAAGGTGTTTTGAGTTCGAGAATGCAGATCGATAGATATAAGCACGGTATATCGTTTAAAAACACTAGCTCATTCATATTACATTTCTTTAAACATATTTCGATATTTAAAGAAGTAATACGAACTAAGTAAATTATTTTCTTTGTCAGTTATTACTGGAAGAAAACTATAAATAGCTTAACACTTTTCAGTAGTACAGATTTATTATTTCTACTGCTACCCACAGACGACTTTTACACAGACTTATCGTTTTTGAGTTGTAAACATTTTGATTATAATTAATTTTGTCAACAGCAACAATTCATTTTCGAAAAAGTCGATTATCTCAAAAAAATGTTTTTAGACTTAACGTTTTCAGGCAGTATACCGGCGATTATTCTCTCTCAATTAGCGATACCATTGCTTGTAATATGAATAAGGTTCACACAGTGTCAATTTTTAATCAAAGAATGTTCAGTTATTAGATGAATAACAAAATTATGACACAAAAAGTAAGAATGACTCAAACATTGCTTTTATATTTTACTTTAAATAACGCCCTGGTTTAGGAATCCTATTTTTTACCGTCAATACTTCTACTCGATTTAAGAAGACAGACATTAATCGTTTACATCACATCCGACGTCGGGTCGTGGATACAGAACAAAAAGAATAGGTTATTTTTAATTCTTCATAATCTTTATGATTTTTTACCATTACCAAAAACACCTTACCTTACCTACGTTGAAAGAAAGTAAGCAATAATAATTATCGTAAAAATAAATAGTGGATTTTTTCTGCTTAGTGTAAAAGCTCCAAAAAGAATGAGTTTTCTTAATGTATGCTCAATTATGCAAGCTACGCAATGAGGCAATTATGGTCGAAACAATAAATTATAATTACTGTTGCATTTGGTTGGGCAAATGAGTAAGCAAGAAGTTAACTTTATTATTAGAAGTTGTGTTTTCCCAGTGAACAGTACCCGGTGTAGATGATACGACGAGGAAAGCTTTGTCCTGAAAGCTCCAGTCATACTCACAGAGTAAGATTTTGCAAGCTGTGCGATACGCACGATTAAAAATACTTTAATGCAGCCGAAACGTTCTAATTGTCCGATAAAACTAGTGCGGATTTAATTTTAGTTAAATTATTTATTAAAACAATTTAAAATACTTCATGTTAGTAATTCTGTGGATATGACGGAAAACTTCAGATATTAAGCAGTCGTTATTATTAACATTAACATTAACACTTGTACGTGTCAAATAGTGTAAATTAAAACCGTTTTCTAAATTATTTTACATTCTTAAATTCTTCATTGTACACAGAAAATAAAGTTGTCCAGCAGAAAACCTCGCAGAATTATTTAATATTTGCATTTGATTTTATGGAGATTTTTTTACCACCATCAAACGTTTGACTCCTTTAGATGAATTCGTTGTTTTTATTAAATACCGATAGTACCGTAGTCGATGAAACTGATTACGAAATATTTCGTTAAAATTTAAACTTATCAAATTGAGAATTGGAACTCTCTATGACTTGATTTGCCTCCAAAACAATAATCTCAATCGCTATACCTGAATTGAATTATTATACTGATTATCATATAGCCCTTTAAACTTGCTGTCCATTTTTAGAAGAAATTTGGTTTTTATGAAGCCCTGTGAATGCAAGGCTTAGTTTATTATTATGCTGTGATGAATCGCAGTTTGTTGTGACGGCGGTGAGGTTCGAATCTCGCATCAAAACAGATTATGAAATATTCATTACTCAGCGAAAATTTTCAGAATATGAGGAAGCTTTTTCATATTAATGAGTAAATAATGTTAGAATACGCATTTTTAATCTCCATACGGTTGTGCTTTCTCAAATTTTTATCAGTCAAGAATTCTAGTTTTGGGTTGGTCGATGTTAAACATCTGTGACAAGTGTTTCGTTAGTATTTTGTGCTTACAATAAAATAACAGGTTTCCATGTGTATGATTAAAACCTTAAACATTTTCTTGGATTCGAATTAGTATATTATTAACAAATACAGCTAATAGTGTTACGAGTTACAAGTTATTAGTGTTAACCTTTTTTAATAACGTATGAGTAGCCTATAGAGCTTTTAAGAGTAATACTGCACTGCGGATATAAAAGCTTTGGCTAAATGATACGTAAGTGAGGTCAAACACAGTTTCCACTTTGCGAAAAAGTTCAAATCACAAAAAAGATATAGAAACTGCACCCTTACCAGCTTCCTTTTTTTCTTTTGAATTACAGCGGTACATCGAGTCAAACGGAACCTCTTACGTGAATTGGTACCTTGCTGGTGCCTTATAAGGCTATGTCTATTATTATCGGCCTTTACATGTTTTAAATATAGTCCCAAAGGACATCGCGATAAAAACAGACGATGACCTGATCAAACGCTTCCTGAGTGTTGCTAAGCGATAACACAGGGGTCGCTTAATTGGCGAATTAGACATGGTTCAATTTGTTTCACCGAAAACATTGTTATTGTGAATACGGTATTCTCAAATAATAAATTTATAATAACCACATATCATTTTTGGTACGATGCAGAAATGCATTTGAAACACAATATGAAGTTATACCAGTATGTCTTGCTCAAATATATTCTTAAAACATTAACAGTTGGAAAAGTTCACGTTGGATACCCAAAAGAATTAAGAAGTCCCTGTAGAAAATTTTCAAATATGTTTCGGTGCACATAAATTTGATATAATATTTTACTTTTTGTTTATTTTAAAAACAATAAGAAAAACATGACACTACATTTGGTATGTCATAAATTTTGGAAAACATGATATTGGTTTTAAATACATAAGCAACACACAAACATATGAACTCAATAATTGAGAAGAAAGCAAGAATATACAGTAGAGCTTTTGCTACCCGTGTATAAGATGAGGTTTTATGCAGTGGCGTAGGAAGAGGTTTTGCTACCCGGGGCTGTTTTTGGTTTTGCCACAATTTTCTGTCAAACATAATTATATATTTGCAATAATGGTGGATTGAGGGTATTTTTTAACTATCAATAAAATGATGCCTAAATACCTTGATATTTCTATATTTTTGAGTGATATTAAAATTTACTATGTATTTAAAGATGTTCTTTTTTGTCACCAATATTGAAGAGAAAAAACATGTTTTTAAATATGCCAATAATACTGAACAATGGACAGTTTTATTAAGTTGAGTTATTATTATGAAAAAAGACATTTTATTTATTATTAGTAGGAATTTATATTAATTATAGAGAAATATTTTTCCTACAAAAAAGTATATTTTGTCAGCCAGTAACAAATTAGACAGAAAAAATATAGTGAAAGAAACTTAGCTCGCATTGATTTTTATATACGAATTTAAAAATATATATTAAAAAATGCCACCCCCTAAAAAGTTCCGCGCTGGTGGTCTACCTCCTCATCCACCCTTAATGCGCCACTGGCATTATTCTCCATCCTAATTAGATAACATTGACTGCTAATGGTACTGGTAATTTGAAATAATATAAAAACAACCGGACGTAAATCAAGCTTTCAATGCTTGAAAAAATCTGTGACAAATCTATCATCAGTTCGAGTTCAATTGCCCAAATTGTCTAAGGCTTGAAGAAACAACAAACAAAAACACAAGAAGTTTTAAGTGAATACAGCTGGTTTGGGGCTAGGACATTTGGATAGGGCATTGTTAAAGGAACGGAAAGTATTTAAGGATAATTTTAACTCGTTCTAGGTCGTTAACATTATTTCAAATGTTTAGAGGCGATATTTTGTAAACAGTGTGTCATTACAAAGAGATTAAGTGTGTTACATGAATATGAGGCCAGATATGTAAGTTTATTTTGAAGGATCAGTGTAGGGATCCTGTAACTATAATAAAATAGGTTGCTTATATTTTTTTAACATATAGTCCGAACACTCCGAACCCTCTATTGGTAAATGTAAAAAAATCTGACAACATAATTAAATCATAAAAGTTGCTGATGTTTTTTGAAAGTTTCAAAAATATTTCAAAATTTTGATACACGTTATCTGCATAGAAATTAAAGGTTTTGATTACATTTGCAAACACATATATAGACAATGCCGAATAAATAATACATTTATTTTTTGGTATGTATGTTTGTACAGCAGTTTTCCGTCATTAACTCAACACTTAAAAAAGCTTCCAGAGTGCTTCTTGCAACTCAATGATTCAATAATGATTGTATTATTGTTAGATAAAAGTTTGTTATAACATATAAGTTAATTCCTCCATCATTATAATAATTATTAAATCACATTTATTATTATAAAAAGTGACTATTTTAAAAAAAAAAAAAAATCAAAAAGATATTCACCTTGAGAATAATTCTAGTTGTAGTGTAGCATGGAATCTTACATACATATACGTCAATCAAAATTTCGCTTTAATAAATTTGTCTCATAGCTCATATGTCTTTCCATATTTTACACAAAAGGGATAGAAAAAGGTTTTTAAATCGCTATGAACTATTTATTGTTGGATGCATACTGTCTAGTCTTTGAGCAACCTCTCGCACCGTGTATCTGCCTCGATAGTATGATTAATACATCTCTTGAGAGACATCACTTCAAAGTAAATTTTCAACATTAAAATTCCTCAAAAATATTATATTTGTAAAAAAACAATATTCCTTTGTACTGCATTCCACTTTATTTAATATGTCAGGACCGGTTTCGCTCATTACGAGCATCGTCAACTGATAAGAAATATAATTTAACAATGCTATTTATACAAAAATGAACAGTTATAAACAACAATTGGCATTGAAAAGAAATTACCAATTACATTAAAGTGATTCTAAAATAGCACAAAATTAAAATGTTTAACACATCTTACATATAATTAAAAAGTCATCTCAGATTAATAAATTTAGAATGGAGTAAAATATTATATTTGGTTCAGTCAAATGTTGTGCATCGCTTCTAGTACATCAATAAACCTTTAAAAGCCTAATTGAACACTTAGAATTGTGACGATAAATAACTTATATATTCTTTAAAATTCGGCAATGATATCAACGAATCAAGTCTCTCGAAAATTTCATGAATGTGTATCTTACTGACTGTAATTTACGCTTGAAGTTAAAGGACTGGTAAAATAAACAAAATTATCTATAAATTAAAAAAAATATCCATGTCTTTTTTTTTCTGCCGACTTAACAACTGTGTAGAAGAATTATGAAATGTTTGTGTCTTGAAATAGAAGGAAAGTTACAACGATTGCTTAGGGCCTTAGTGGCTAACGGTATGTGCTTCTGTGTCGCAATTTGGGGTTTAAGCGAGGATTTTTAGCGATAATGTTGTATATAAATACACAAGCTTTTACCATTAAAACAAAGTATTATACATAGCAAAAAATGAAACGGGCTTTGTTTAAACATAACTATTTATTTCGTTTTTAAAAACATACATAAGAAAAAAGGAATATATTTGATAATATTAACAATCGCTTTCCAAATTGTGATCCACAGGTTTTCAGCGCGGGTACGCAAAATTTTTCGGTTAATTTGCTTGAAACGTTATTCAATGACAAAAGTACTTCAAAATTTTGAATTCGATGACGCCAAGTATATCTGGAAAAGAAATTTTGGTTATCCTTATTCATTTTGCGACCACATACATATTTAACCTTTTAGCTGCCGTAGATAATTAATAGTAATTACCTAGCACGCGACTATAATTTGCAACATTTATTTTAATTAGTTATTTATGAGAAAACTCGTCTCTGGCGTGTTGAGCACGAAAAATTTTATGAGATATCTAGTCTGTGGCAGTCATCGAGCTAAAACAGTACTTTTCACAAAAAAAATACTAAAAAAATTGGTTGTCTGTAAAGTCGGTTTACGGACGATAGTTTAACGTGACAACGTCATAAGAAAACATTGATGAAATGATTGCATACTTTTATAAATAAAATGGAATCATTTTTATTGAATTATCATTATTTTGTATGGATACGAAGAAGGAGTGAAATGAAATCTACAATTTTTGACGTATATTTTTATATATTTTTTATTGTATATATTTATTTTATTTATTAATTTTATTTATTAAATAAATATATACAATAAATTTAAATATTAATCTTTCCAGAATTATAAATATATAAAATAAAAAATCTATTATTGTATATATTATACAAATTTATACAATATATATACAATTAATTTATTGTATAATATATATTTTTATATATTATACAAATTTATTGCATAATATATAGTATAATAAATTTATTGTATAATATATATTTTTTATTTTATATATTTATACTGAATATTTGATTTATAATTTATTGTATATATTATACAAAAATATATACAATAAATTAATTTTATTGTATATATTTTTATTGTATATATTTATTTTATAATTTTTTTATTTATTTATAATATGTATAATAATATATATAAATATGTATATACAATTTATATATATTATAACAATTTATAAATATGTATATACAATTTATATATATTATTCATTTGTATAATATATTTGACATATATTTATATATATTTGACAAATGTATTATATATTTGGTATAATGCATATTATACCAAAAACATTCGTCAACTGATAAATAAATAAAATTATTTATATGGATTATAACCATATTTGAATTTACCATATAAATTACTCAAATTGACAATATTATATCGCTATAATGTTAAATATTACATGATACATATCCGAACGGTAAGCCGATCGTGCCTCTCTTTCGCTTATCCGCGCTGTCGCTCGCACGCTTGCCGTCGGCGTAACGAGACAAACGGGAAAATGAGTCATGTTTTTTCGTGCATGCAGCGAGCGTTCATCGATTTATAAGACGTTGTCACGTCAAAAAAAGTACAGATCTTTCCCTTTCCGCATAAACTTAGAAAGATTATTTGCGACTAAGCATTTTTGACATTAAACCAAATATTAATTTGTTATGTAAAAACATGCAAACATTATTAAATTGTTTTTGTTAGCTTCATTTGTATGTGCAGTTTTTTAAAAAATGTATTTATAAATATATTAACATGTACGTATTTAAACTAATAATAAATGCCAAATGTTTTCTAGCACAACCTTTTTTTTTCGGGGGAGTGGTCCTCTTATTTTTTTTTCAGATTTAGATCCCCAAATAAATATACAAATATTAAATAACTACCATTCGGCTATGAAGCTAATTTTTGAAAAACAATGATAGTGATTATTTATTTTCTTTTGAAATTTATTGTGATGGCAGATACCAAAGTTGTGAGTATGCTGTGTTTCTTTAATTCAATTTAAAATGTTGCCTTTTAAAATAAGTTAATTCAGCTACTATGAAGAAAAGTAACCCGACCCATTTATTGGTAGCTTTTACCAGTTAGGATCTGCATATTAAGTACTTTAAGCTCTTCCCTCGGCTGGAGCTTTTTCGTCGCCGGAGTTTTATCCAATCAGCGTCTGCGCAATTGAAATACAATATGTTAAACTTTAAGAAATGTAGGCCAATTTATAAAGAAATGTTTTAAGCAAAAAAGGTAATGCTTTCAAGACGTTGATTTGGTAATAAATAAAACCAATATATAAAATTGTTACAAGATACTAATGTTTTTTATGTTTACGAGTGATGCTTTTCAATAAAGGTAGAGGTTCTGAGTAGAATTATTACTTACAAAAATCAATATTCTGCATAAACCGGAAAAACTAAATATTAATTAATATATGTATGTATGTCTATATTTTGTTTGTGACTTTGTACGTCAGTTCCTAATGTGAATCACGTGAAATCCTTATGAAGCTTATCTCCAAAAAGAAATTGGTCTACGAGAATTGCTTGGTGCTCAGCCGCTCAACCCGTTTTCAAAATGAAAATGTTTCTAAGAAACTTTAATCTTCTCAAGACGTTGAAGGTAAAACATTATAAATGACGTGACGAAATTTGGCACTCGTAAAATTAATTACTTATCGGCTGATGGATAGATGATTGGGCTTAAAAGCTCCGATAGCCTTTGAAACGATGCAGGATTAGCTTGAGGCTTTTAAGGAAAGGGTTGACACCCTCAAAGGGTTGATGTCGTTATATTAATGGCGCCAATTTGTTCACATGTTACTCGCGGCTTACTCACATCAATTCACTGCTGATTTTGGCCATTGACGTCCGATTCCTAATAAATTATATCGACGGTTAAAATTACTCTATATACATATTTTTAACCAATTTGCCACAATAATTAAGCAGTGCTCATTTTTATAACGATACAATTTTATCCACTGTGCGTAGCAAAGAATAACAAAAGTATTTTTGTAAACTTTAAAATGTATCAACTTCTGGATGTTTATTTTTAATCCACGAATGCTTTCAATTTTTAGTATTTAAATTTCTATAATATAAATTTTCAATGTCAATTTGAATGTGAAGAATGGGCCAGAGAAGGCCAGAGAAAATTGAAAGAATATGATTTTTCTTTACGATCGGGGCTTAAATTTTAGGCTATTGACAATCAGTATTAGTAATAAAATACATTCAAAAACTAATATTCTGCATCTATAAACAAAAAGATAACTTGCAATACAACTTATATTCAGAGCAATGGAATAAGAAACCTAATAAAGTTTTCTTATTGTTTTGCTTAGATTCATCGTGTTGTATATTATATATTATAGAATCAATTAATATAATTTCGCAAAATACAATTTCATTGGTTTGAATTAATAGTATTTTGTATAGCTCTCGTAAGCTATTCGTAGTACTACACCTCTTTAGTAAATTAATGCAAATTATATAAATTATCGTAATTCATCATTTTTTCCACGGAATTGTTATGGGATTTTTTATGCGATTGCTTATGATAGAGCGAAGTTTACATGGAATTGAATCACTTAAAAGCTCATATTTGGTACGATAAGCATCTTATAGCGTGTGGCTTAGCTTTTTTGTAATTAACCTTATTCAGTTCGTTTCGTTAATCTTTTACAAACATTTTTGAAATACTTACCATACGAATAGCTAGCTACCATTATGTAATATTACGTAAGTATTAAAACTTACCTACGCCATTATAACATTAATTCAAAAACAGTGAATCTTATAGATATCCACATAGTTAAATACTGCCCTGATCCATAATTTTAAAAAAGATGATGATCCATTAATAAACAATCAATTTAATATAATGAGCAAAGAAGAAAACTTACATTTTAAACGAAAATGTTATATGTATGTAATAACTTTATTTTTTTTCCATACAATTTGTAATACTGTTTTTTATTCATCTGTAATTTAATAATACAACAATAAAGTAAAATAAATTACTTAAAAAATTATGTATAATATACTACTTTGTAAGTGCATGCACAAAAAAAAATGTAATCAGTGAATATGTTACTCTTAATGATACTAAAGGCAGAATATTCTTCACCTCATTGGTGGAAAGGTATTATATTTATAAAAGTAAAACACAATTTGAATTTTTGTATTGCAAAATCTATAAAGTAATTCGATTAAGATTGATTTTACTCGGCGAGTGAGCATTCTGAATGAAAAAAATAATATTAATTGACTGTTGAGTAAATTTGAAATATATATTAGAATAAATTAGTTAAGTTGTAGAAATAGATAGGCTTCCTATTTAAGAGGTATTTCAAGTGTTTTCTCGTGTTCTTTTGATTGAGTTTGAGGCGAGCACCTTCAGCCAAAGCTGTCAATTACTCACGCGAGCTTCTTTGAGAGTCGCAGCTCTGCACACTCCACATACTGCTGAAACCAAAATAGAAATGGAGTGTTCTGATACATCCATCGTCAACAGTTTTTCGTAAGGTCAATTGGAAGATTAAATAATCAAAAACATAGAGTATGTATGTAAAACATAGCAAGTTTTGTACTGTTAAATTGTATTAAATTTAAATTTCTGATAAAAAAAAAAAAGGATTTATTGTGTTTCTTACTTGATGCAATAAAAGAAGCCGTTTTCATATAAAATCAAAATAAACTTTTGTAATTAAAATTTGTATTCCGTTAATAATCCATATTTCCATGACTAGCACGAGAATCAGTGTATGTCAACAGAATTCCTAAAATGATTATAATATGTCTACGAATTTTATCGTTCTATCGACGTAATTTTTAAAAATTATAAATAATATAAGTCTCAACAAAATTATGCCCCATTTTAATATTATAATGTTGTATATGTTAGTCTGGCCTGTGGCCAAGTGGTTAACGTCGTTGGCTTCGGTCGCAGTATTCACGGGTTCGAATCTAAGTACGAAAAATTTCATAACTTGATATTTTAATCTTTTTATAAACGATGTTCGAAGGCATAGATATATTAATTCTATTCCCACTTATTCGATCCTGACCGAACTAGCCTTGGCCTAGCTCTTTCAGTTTTCATTTAACAGCTTAACAGTTTTCATTAAACTTCTTCTTCCAAATCAAACTTAATTATGAGGAACACATGCTCCACTTTTGCACAGGACAAAATATAGAGGAATTTTTACCTGGAAAAAACATTTCAAATGAATTAATTCTTTACATTATATTATATGCGATATTTATCATATATGTAAGAAATATTATCACCGACTCATTAGGGTTGGCAATAACTTAATCCCACTAATTTACCCCCCTCTCCTGAAGCGTGAGTGATCCAACATGAGTGACGTCACGGCGTCGTTAGTTCGATATCGCTGTGTTTACGTGAAAAGTTTAAAATAAACCTTTGTATAATCGCTCGAAAATATCATGTGCGCTTTCTGCTGGAGTTATTATGTATTAATTTAGATTTTCGAGGTTAATGTCATCACACTGGCTTTCAACATCGATATTTAAAAAAATAATTTAAGCTTTAAATATATTTAGCTTCAATATACAATTTTAACACTTCTATATAATTCGACTTCGGAAAGACAAAATTACGTAATCCACACATATATTTTTTTACAGGAGACATACAAAAAGTTTTGAACCAAATTTAAAATATAAAATATGCACAACTTTGAATTGCACGACGACTAATACACTAGAACAGGGGTGGGGAACCTTTTCTTCTCTAAAGGCCGCATTCATTTTTCTGATTTGACATAAGGCTGCAGTTAACATTGACTAGGGAATCTTTGGCCGGAAACAGGAATTTACGGTTAGAATATGTCAGGAATTTACTAATTTACATAAACTTACAGAATTACAAAATTGGCCGGAAGGCCGCACCAGAGTAGTCTAAAAGCCACATGCGGCCTTAAGGCCACAGGTTCCTCGCGCCTGCATTAGAGTTTTATTGAGTCAATCTAATATTAATAAAATAAATTGTTTAAGAAAAATCATTTTGAATTTTTCACATACTATCTTTTTTCAAACTGAAAAGCTATGTTTAGATACTAATTCGACATTTGTAGCTTACATGTCCTTGTGATAGAACGTGTATTAAATTGTAAACATCATGATTATCGTAAAAAAAGATATTTTGAAAAAGCTGTGGGTTACATCCTTTTGCCTTTCTACACTTGGTAAATAAATAAATTGCCACCTATACTACAATTAAGCTACGTTATTTTCACTTTTTTATTTATTTTTTATTCGATAAACTTGTTTTCCTTTCTGCATCACACCGAAGACGATATATATTTAGGGTGTTCACTGTCAATACTTGGTGGAAAAGCATTATATTAAGAAAAAAATACAGTATTGATTGGAACTTAATTTCCACTTTAATTTTACCATTAGCCATCACTTTAACTTTATTACTCTATGATGATATTTTAATTACATATTAGAGGTGTTAAACTTTTTAATTTGTGTGATTTTAGAGTCACTTGTTGATATTTTATATTGTATTTTGTAAACTCTTTTCAATGCCAATTGTTTATTGCACCTTTTCATTTAAATTTGTTTTTGTATAAATAGCACTGTAAAATTTTATTTCTTATCAGTTGACAATGCTCACCAGCGAAACCGGTCCTGATCTTGATAAATTAAAGTGGAAATTAAATACAAAGGAATATTGTGTTTTTTCTTAATTATTTTCAATGTGTTTGAGATAACTATTGAATATGATCTGACTAGTATAGATCAGATATAGTTCGATCAAATAAAGTTTGAATTTCATTTTTCCAATAATAATCAAATTTAAGTTTCCTAATTGTTCTATTTAGGTGGCGATTTACATATATACTAAAGTTGTTTTACTTGAACTGCTTAATCGCTCAACCACTCCTCTTTTATGATTGTATGAGTGCCAGGAAGTTACGACATCACATACGTCCATGATTTGGAACATTGATTGATAAATCAATTTATGGAAGTGTCCGTCTTGGGATTTGAGTCCGTGAACACCAAATCCAAAGCCTGAGACCTTCAGCATTCGGCTACAATCTCATATATAATTGTAAAACTAGCGCTTTACATCACGGAATGGACGTGAAAAAATATTTGTCATGATTGCGCTCGCTGTTCGTTTTCTACAAAAGCAGTTTTCGCGATTTGATAACTCACAATCTTTCGAGACTGTTTGTACTAGCCTAAAACATATCAAAACAAATATGAATTATCAATTTCTCTGCAAAGAACATAGCCTAAAAATAGTTATTTTTTTAGATTAAACTGATATCAAAATATAAATTTTAATATGGTATGATAATTATGTTTTGTAATTTAAAAAAAACGAAAAACAATAAGTATGTACATTGGACGCGATGAATACAATAGATTGATACTATTTGAAACTAGTCACAGATTTTGTATCAAATATTTTTATGGCATAACTTTCAATATTGTTTAATCGTATTCAACAACTGTTTTTTTATGAACTGTACACTTAAACAATTCTATTAATTTAAAAATAATTATACGGTGTGGTCGAAACAAACTAATCGATAGCCAACGGAACCATTTTTCATAAAATATCCAGAAGTTTCAATAAAGTGTATTAGACATTTGATATAAATGTACATTGTGTATTGATTTTAGCTTCTTTTAGGTTTCACGAATGGTGAATGATTTACAGCGAAATTTTTGTATAAAATTTAAATTGACAACCAGTTCAAAGTGGGAGTTAGTATGAGATGTGTTTTACTTATTTGATAAAAATCCTTAGACTATAATATGTATGGCAAATATGTATAATATTTACGTCACAGACCTCAAACAAACCTTTCGCTTTGGTCTAGTTCAATGGTTTCCAAACTTATTTCCCCCGTGGACCCCTAAGGCCAGTATTTTATCCTTCGTGGACCCCCTCCCCTAGGATGCATAATAGTGAAGTTTTCTAATTTTTTAAATACAAATATGAGCACACTGTGATAGGGTTTTTTGTATAGTGGACAATTGTAAAAAAAAATATGTTAATTTTTCATAAGTGATTTTTTAAAATGAAAATGAACAAATCAAAACACAATCAAACTCTTACATAAAATAACAAAATCTGTTAATGAGAGGGATGAACCTGATGCTCCGATATCAATTGGTCAATATTTGGGTTCTAATTCGTAAGGTACAGTCGTAAATCTCCACGTTCAGTGATTTGCAACCGATATCTTTTTTTCGTAAGAAAATTAGTAACTGCACTAAAACCTCTCTCCACGAGGTGCGAAGAAGGAAATGCTATCAAAAACTTTCTTGCGATAGCCCACAATACAGGATAAGCAACAGGGATATCTTTCTGCAGCCAGAACTGCTGGTAACCCTTTCTATTTTATAAATTTAAGAGATAGTTTACTTTGACCTATTTAAACCCGCATTATTTTGATTAAATTTGATTCCATTGATTCCGGTCCGTGGACCCCCATTTACATCTCGTGGACCCCCATTTTTTTTATTCCTGTCAGGGACCCCCTGGCAGTCCTCACGGACCACTTTGGGAACCTATGGTCTAGTTGGTTAGAGCTTGCTCTACCGATCAGGTGGGTCTGGGTTCGATTCCCGGTAAGGTCAATGTCAAATTGGATTTTTTCAATTTTAATTTGAGATCTAAGACATGGGTGTTTGTGAAGTCAATTCTCCTTGAGTTAATCTCATGTGACTTTCAAAAATTCTCATCGAGTATATCTCGTATGATCTTTCAACTTCAAAATATTTGACGCATTGGCGTAAGCTGTAATGTCAAATATTTTTTTTAAATTAAAAAAAAAAATCATATTTAATAATCTTGTATTCAGGGTTCGAATTCAGAGCTCGTTTCTGCGACATACCAGTTTATAAAATCAAGGGAAAGTGACGTACCAATGCATTTAATGATAGTTAGTAAAACAATATTAACAATATGCATAAATAAAATATATGGATATATCGTATATCTATATATTTTATGAAATAAAGAATATTATGCTCACTTCTTTCTGACATAAGGACCAGGCGAGTTAAATTAAGCTCCATAAGTTTAATATATTTATCCCGCTGTGGTCTAGTTAGTAAGACTTTGGCTCTACCGATTAGGCAGTTCTGGGTTCAATTCCCGATAAAGTCAATGATAAACTTTATGAAAATTAATTTTTAGATCTATGTAACACATGGGTGTTTGTGATATAAATTCTCATCATATTGATTACGAGTGACTTACAAAAAATCTTGTCAAGTTTATCTCGTATAACGTTTCAATTTTAAAATATTTATTTAAAAATATAAAAAAAATATCACACTACGAACAATTCCTAATATATTTTATTCTGAAAACCCGCAGTCAATATTTGTTAGGGGGTTATTTTAAAAATTATTATCCCCATTAAAAGTTATCTGACTGAATTTATATTTAAAAAAAATCTTAGATAGAAGAAAGCCAGTATGTAAAGACTTAGTCTGTACTGCGTATCCAGCCTAGAGAAATTGACGCTCCAAGATCACTAAATAATTCAGACTCTACTAACAGGTTCATCAAAAAAAAAATCCGGAAAATTGTTCATCTTATATGAATCACAAAATAATAAAACATGGAAAACTTTCGAGCGGATGAAGTCAGACAGATGGTCTGTCATTACCGTAAGTCGGTCAAAGGATTCGTAAATGGTCGTCCATAAATTTATCCACTGCAAAGGCGCACGGAAATAAAGAAAAAGAACACAACAAATGTATAATAGGTATTGGACAGAATATTGGATGCATCTATAATACAAATGGGATGTATTTATTTCAGTAGGAGAACATTTATAGCTAGCTGGCCATCGTACATGGAACGGAGACATTCCCTAAGAAATATCAAAAGCTTTTTAGATTTATTTCGTGCGATCATGCGTCCTTTATATGGATGAAATATTGGGCAGTATTTTGGCTATTCCTGCAAGAGTAAGTGGAGCGTATCTATATTTTGTAATACATGTTGAGATCATAAATTTAAAGACATACATACTTAAAAATGTAATATTAAAGGAAACCTGTTATTTTTTGCGACACGATAATACACTAAGTCAGTTGACCTTTCTCTGACTGTTTACCAACGGTTTTCCTGGGTAAACTTCAAGTAAAATACCAGGGTCGTTAGTGACAAAATCTGTGAGAATTTACATAATTTGAACAATTCAAATTTAAAATACACAAAATGTATTTGTGCCATATAATATTTGCTTTAATGCCAATTTGATTATCCAACATACTATACAGATTTTCATTTTAATAACAACAAATGCGCTTTGACCGTGAATTATGCAAAGTGCTTAAACTTTAATTATATACAAATTAAGTCCAGAGCGACTCAAGGAAAATAATTACAACAAACATAAAATCGAAAAATCAACATTTGATCCTAGTAAATAATTGCCTTTTCAACAGTTTGATTGCTATAAGGAATAAAAAGGATCTCACCACAGGAACAGACGTTAACTTTAAAATAGCCAATACCTCAAGCTCTAATAACAAACTAATAACTATATTTTACTTCAACACATTCACTGCGTACTAGTGTAATCGAAGACCCTTTTTGTAATCCCGTGATTTCGGGATCCTGGGATTGAACATTTACCATGAAATCGTGTAGAAGTTCGCGATTAGAGATTGGAAAAGACGTGAAACTTTTTTTTTTAGCTTTTCCAAGATTTCAAATTTCGAAAACAAAGGGATTTACGGAATTCCCAAAAAATTTTTTTAGCTTAATCCTGAAACACCAGGATTACTATGATCACTATCCCGGGATTTCGAAATCACAAAATTAGACGTGTACTAACTGCTGATAATTCGTGTACTTCGATAAATTGAAAAAATGCTGTTCGCACCGTGACTCAAACCCGTGAGATCCGGCACGGAAGCCCACAACGCTAACCGCTGCGCCATAGGACCCGATAAGATCTTACTTGATAATATTGTTTTTTTTATTACTTACGTAAGGGGTACGAGCCCTTCTGGGCCTCCTCCGGCCCACCCCTGGTTGAAGTATCTGAAAACACTTTGTACACGGTAAAAAGAAATTATCTAACGATACCAATTTGTAGCCATTCGCAATCATTGGCAGTATAAATTTTCTGTCATTTATTAATTTAAAGCATTTATTTCGCCTTACAGATGAAATTATTCATTCGATTGAGAGAAACGATGCAGACGGAGAATACTTTACCTCTAAACTAAAATAACCTAATCGTTTATCTCGTTGAACGAGCTTTTTTCAACTTATTGCTATTGCTCTTTAGATTTATGAGCATCAGTTTCCATTGGTTGAAAATAGATGTTTGACTCAAACTAAATAATGCGCCATATTATTACTTTTGACACGGCGCGACCAAAGAACTACAAGGTTCTAAGTGTAATTATTTGAAGAACCTAACCTTTATGGTACTTGGAAAACTAACTCATTCTTCCTTTTGTTTCGCAAAAAAAGCCTACAATTAAAACCATTTAGTTCTCGGGTCACGATGGATTGAGCTGATTATGTATTAAGTTGGCTGTATCAGTCATTTTTTCGAAAAGATACATTTATGAAGACAAAAAAATGTTTAGTACGTACTTTTAACATTCAATATTCGATCAGAAACGGTTTTTCTAATATTTTTTATGCATAATATTGTCAGTTTCGTAGTGCAGTGGCCAAAGTCGTTTCCTTCCGTGACAGATCCCACAGGTTCAAATCCCAGTACGAACAGCATTTTTTCAATCTTCTGTTCGAATGAATCTGTTTGTGAAATCTAAAATTCCTTCCCACCCTTGAAATTAAAACATAACGTGACGTAGCAGAAGCAATTAGCTAATCACTAGTCCTGCTCCAGCTCCATCCTGTATATCCCTCTTCTCTTAGAAAAAAACAGAGAGAACTGATAACATTTAAAAGTTGCGTATGAATCTAACTGTTATTAACGATAATTGGGAAATCTTAAAAATAAGTCATTCTAAAATTAAATAAATATGTTAGACATCCAACTCGATGATTTAAAAAAATAAATAATAAAAGAATTTCAATTCTGAATTTATGAAGAATCTATGTATGTACATATTCAGATTAAAAATTCACATAAAACTGAATACCAGGGATGGAAATTTACGAGGAATGTGCTTTTCCTGTGCAAACCTGGAAGCCAGTCTATAGAATTACAATAATGTGGGGAGAGAGGGTGGAATATGTACGGTATGCAATGCAAGAGAACTTGGCAATATGTCACATAGCTTTTATGTACTGGCTGCACAGAAACACTGCATTTATAGCTTATCCTAATTTTATTTTGAGAACATTTTCATGAACTAAGATTTTAAGCTTAAGAAAGTAAAGATTGTTTTTGCTAAAATAATAAATTCAAAAAAAGTTTATATTTATTGCTGCTATAACCAAAGAATACTCTGCGTTTTTTTTTGTAAGTAAAATATATTATTGTGGTATGTACAGTTTTTTTTCTTATTTATATTTACATGTAAAGCGAAGTGTTTTCAACACCTTTTAGGTACGTCTTTTAAAATCAACTTTTGTCTGCACAAATATTGGTTGCTTTAGTAATCTGCAATCTGCAACAATTTATTTTATATAATTATTTACACGTTTCAAAATAAAATAAAACAATGGTAGCTTATATACGTTGAAATATAAATATAAGTTTTGTTTATGAATTCTAATACATCTTAATTAGTATTATACCGCGAAAAGTGTTTGCGTATCATGAATAAAGTTTTCACATGAGGTTTTAACTCTTCCAATTCTTTATGAAAGTCATTAATACTCTTAGTCTATTTTTTAAATCATTAATTATTATACTATCTGTGCTCTACACCCTAAGGCATACGGCGTACTAGCTCTATAAAAAAGTAATTTTATAAGTTTAATTAAATAGTAATTTTCCAAAATAAGACGTTGTCGTACATAAAGCTTCTACGAGTAATAAAATGTCATCATTTACAAAATTTAGCCAAATTAGAAAACTGTGTCGATTATAAGCTTTAAACAGTCAAGCAAGAATTTTTCTTTTCGTAAAAAAACAACACTGTAGACTCTATTTTATGTTTTATTTTCAGAATAATAGACGCCGTACAATTAAAAAAGCGATCATTAACCGTCACCTATTTTATACAATAATATTTCTTTTTACATTACATACAACTGTTATGAAAAAAAATGAACCTCTGACCAGGAAATAAATACAACTGTTTACGGTAAATTTTACATAATTATTCAAAGAACAATTTTAATTGGCAAGTCTTACGAACTGGAAAACTTATGCAGCATGGTTTGAAAGCAAACGTAGTGCTTAAAGGTAAAGCTTTTTTTTTCAAATAAATAAACCAGTTCCCGTGAATCATTAACGTAGTGAATGCATTTTATATGATAATTTACCGTGCAGCAAGTGGCGTAACTGTATAAAAAAAATAATTATTAACACGGTAAAATAGCTATCGATTTATCTATGAAATGATTATATTATTATAGTCTCAAGAGTTTTCAGTGCTCCCAACCACGTGAAAAATCAATTTATAAAACTGTAAAACTACGGACAGTAAATATTAACGTTTGTTATAATATTAATCTAAGCAAAATATATTCAATTACAATACAATAAATATACCCAAATAAATTTAGTCTAAGATTATTATTAATACTATGCTTCCTAGAAATGTTTTCCAGTGACAGCGGTCAGGTTAAATTTAATTAAATTCCCAGTCCGCCGTGTATGAATTAATAATATTTAGTATAGGATATTGTTTGTAATGAAGTTTAAACAAGTACTATAGAATGTTCTGTTACGTAAATAATACTATTATGCAGTACTTTTTTTCCGCGTAACGCAGTGGAACGGCGTTCCAGCACCTTTCTTCTTGGCATTTTTAATGATTCAAATCATTTTTTTTGCTTTAATTCGTCATAGCACTTTTGACACTTTTGAATCCTTTAAAATACGTTGATCAGTGGTCATTTAGAAAAAGATGAGGATTCCGTGACAGATCTTACAGATTCAAATTCCAGTACGAACAGCATTTTCTTCAATCGATTTCTGTTCGAAGGCAAAGGTGTCTCTGATATCTAAAATATTTCCTCCCAGCCTTCAAATTCTAAAATAAATGATGCAAAGCGAGAGCGATTAATTGACAAATAGTCTATCTTAACCCTGTCCTTCTATCATTTTTCTCTTTAAAAAAAAGAGAATGGTTGAGCAATTAACCTTTATACGCCCAGCGGTCCCGTACGGGACCGTTGATTATAGTTAATTTCGCTATCGGGTTACACTAATTTATGATAATATTATCCAAGATATGAATTAGGTTACATAAATAATGTCTTTGAGATACTGATCCATAATTTTATTTTTGGTTTCGATAAATATTTTTGTCATACGAGTAATATAAACATCTGCGTTACAAGGTCCGACTCTTAAGAAATAATATATCCATTTTGTAATTTTAGGCAGACCGTAATAAATCAGTTCGAACACAAATAAAGCTTTTGTAAATAATAAACAATCTTGAATTTTGATAATGCTCTTTTTTTTACTCAACCAGGATGACTAGTTTTAGAGATATATTTTTTTTAACGGATGCGTTTGTCGCAAATATTTCGCGAAAAAATGCTCGGGCAGTGTGCTACTCCTTTTGCGCACAGCGCGCGAGCGGATAAAGGTTAAGTAACGAAAAGTTTTCGTAAAAAAATCTGTTGAAATACTCCACTTGGAAGCCATATTCTTCACATTGAGAACGGACATGGATTAGAAAAAAAGCTTTACATGAAGTGAGTTACGCCACCTTTTTTATTTAAAAAAAAGTACTGCTATTATGTATTTAAATTTTATTTTATTTTTACCAGTAATACGAACTTATCAATAGTTTTTAATGCTATCATTGGGTCATTTATTGTGTTGATGTTATTTATTAAAATTTGTTTAATCCTGTAAGCAATACTCTTTCCTAATAATCTACAGCTAATCGTTTGCAAAAGTAATACAGTTCGTGACCGTATTTGCAATTGTCATTATAAAATGTTTTATCACAATTTTACTCATTCCACTTCATGGCGCTAACGACGTGAGTAGATACGCCGTGAAACAATTTTCGCTTTTGTTTTAAATGCGTGGATGCAGGAAATTTAACCGAAAATACTTTCAACGGCAAATTCAATCAGCTTGATTGAAGCGGTCTGGAAAATGAAAATTTTATTACGTAACTAAATATGAAGTCAAACTAGGTACTCATAATGAATAAAATAATTATAATTGAAAACTATTTTCGGTATTAAACTTACCGCAGAACTGAACCCGATTTGAATATATTGTATTGTATTTCCACACAAGTTTTTGCGTACATATTTATCATTTAGGTATTATCACTAAGTCAAACTAAAATATTCATCCACTCTTTAATTAGTTAGGCGCAGTTATATCTTTTAACTGTTTTCCCGTTTGACTTGCTACTTTCTTGTAAGATATCTCTTTTATTTTCTACAATCAAATAATAATCGGATAAAAAATTGATAACTTCATTTTATAACCATAAAAATATTTAATTAATTTTCAATCATGTATCTATTGGCTTAATTGGTTGGGTATAAACCTAATTTTTCCAACTATGACCACTCTCAATGTGCTCTTACATATCGACTGTGGAAAGGAAAAAGGACGTAACCCACAGTTTTGTCGAAACAGGTTTTTTTCGATAATCACAATGTATCAAACTTGATACACGTTCTATCAAAAGGATGCAAGGTGCAAATGCCGAATTAGTATCTAAATTTAGCATTTAAGTTTGAAAAAGATGACCTTGTAAAAAAATAATAAAAAATAAAGATTTTTCCTAGACAATTTCTGTAATTAATATTAGATTATGTCAATTAAACACCAGTTTTGAAGTTTCCGTGCACTTCAAGGTTGTGTATAATTCATAATTTGCATATGGCCCAAAATCATCAAAACACGTTTTTTGCGCCTTCTGTAAAATTTGATATGTGTGGGTTACGTCCTTTTTCTTTTCCACAGTCGATATTATAATTACTTCTAACGAAGTATGCCTTCAAAAGTTGTTTTACTAGATTTACTAGATTAGTCGCATATCTTCATTTCTCGTAGATAGGCAAGGAAAAAAAAGAGACAAGAAAACGACTTAACGTAGTAAGCTTATCTCTTTATTTATGTATTGTTTTTAAGACCGATGGGCAGGAGATAGTGATCATGTGCTTGAACAGAAAGCAAGAAAACAATTTAAAAAATCATAGTACAAAAGTGTTTATTAAATTCCAAAAGGAAATTATTGAATTCCATGGACATCGTATCGACTTTTTTTATCAATGTCCGCTCCCATTGTGGAGCATATGGCATCCTAATGGAGGTTCATCAGACATGTTTCAGTTTGTTAGTCAAATGCTCAACCACTCTTTTTTAAAGATAGAAAGGATAGAAGGATAGTATCAGGACAAGACTAGCGGTTAGTTAATCGCTCTCACTATGCCAGTTTTTAGGAAAGAATAGGTGGAAGAGAATTGAAGACATCAAATACATCCATGCCTTTGGACAGAAATTCATAAATCGATTAAAAAATCAATATATGTATGTTAAAACTGCCTGTACTAGGAACACGGATGTTACGGGTTCGTAACGACTTAACGATGTTATAATTAAGATTTAACTAAATTTTGCTGAAATGAAACCAAATTTGTATTGATGAGCGATAAACAAAGTACTTGCAATTTAGAGGAAGTGTTTTTATTAACTAGGTAGTGGGTACGTAAAACACAGACTAATTCGATAAATAACCAATAGACAGACTGTTTCAAAATGGCTAAATGAGAAATAAAGCGACATTGATAAATGAAATAATTGAGTTCGCAAATTTGCGCTTCGGTTGGCTGGCATCCCTTTCATCCGTCTCCCAATTAGTCGGGGCTCTTTATTGACTTCCTCGTTCGAGTGATGATGAAAGGCAAGGCTGCGTCTTGCACAGCCAGTTGGTGCTTTGATTGAAATCGATTAATTAGACCCGCGGCGCCGGGGCGACATCGGCGTCGTACCAACTTAGCGGCGTCGCGACGATGGAAGGCTGCAGCGGCTTCGTCGGGTGTTGCGGCGCCTGCCACCCTTATGCAGTGTCATTGGTAAATACATAGTAGCGCTGTGAATTCATTAAATTTTATAATATTCATATCCAGTGCTTTTTCTCAATTCTAGTCAAGCTTTTTTAAAATCTAATTCGTGTCCGTTCTCAATTCGGAGGATATGGCTTCCAAATGGAGGAATCTCAAAAAAGATAACTGCTTGTTAATCAGTTGCTCAATATTCCTTTTCCAAAGAGAGTAGTGATAGAAAGATATGGGTGGTACAGGACTAGTAGTTAACTAACCGCTCTCGCTTTACCCTGTTAATTTTAGAATTGTAGAGTGGGAGGGAAAAAATATCACAAATAACAGCGCCTTTGAACAGAAATCGATTGTGTATGTCTAATGATAGTTCAGATAGTTATTTTTTTACTGTTATTACACTTTCGGTGGATCATGATTTAAAAAAATATTTTCAAACGCCTTTCGGCATAAAAAAAATATTTGTCAATCAATTTATAGATTTCTCTTCGAAGCTATGGATGTGTGTGATGTCTTGAACTCCTACCTCCTTACCAATCCTATCCTAAAACGGGCCACAGTGAGAACGATTAGCCAAATAATAGTCCTGTCTTAGCCTTTTCCTTCTATTCCTAATTTATTTGGAAAGAGAGAGGTTGAGCAACTAAGTAACTAAGTTTTCGTAGAAATACTTCTGTTTAATTTTATTTTTTTTGCATATCAAATTTATGGAGATTTAAGTACCAGGACGCGCTAGCGTCAAGGTTCTTCTAGTCTCCTTCATCGATAAAGTTTTTGAAAAATTGTAAATTGCATTCCCTTACCATCGTTTGCAGACGGAAGGGCGTGATCACTACAGAGATAAAAAGTTCACGGGAACTCCACATGCATTATTTTGCAAATCACATTCCATATGCTTCCCCCACACTATATCCGCACATGTACACACACATGCGCATACATACATACACACATACAATCAAACAAAGAGAGTCATTTTCGTGATGCTAAGTTCGTTCTTAAATTGTAAATTTTAGACGACATAAGATCTATGGAAGGTCGTCGAGCAGAACTGCTCTGGGTCTAAAACGATTCTCAGGCAGTGTCTCGTCATAGTTCTGGAGATTAAATAAACTCCATTAAGAGTTTTTATGCTCTACATTGCGAGTGGACATGGTAAAAAAAGCTCAATGTCACCATCCATAACTTTTTTGTATCCTTTAAGTAATAGCCCAACGTTTGTACTTAAACGTTTATAATATTCCTTCGCCTACGCTAAATCGCTTGTAATTATATCAAAAAATACATTAATAATATGCATAGTTAACGAGCAGCTGACATAGTCTTAATTACTTTTCGAGAAGAACTGTCGTAAAAGAAAGCTTAGATAAAACAGAAGGTTCCTCGGCCGAGCCTTCATAAGACTAGCAATTTACGGGTGAAATTAAATTACCTTCGAGTCCTTCACTAACTTGTGTAATCACTTTATCTTACCCCCCATAAAAATGCAAATATTTCTTATATAGAGGACATATAACTTGAATGCTGAGCGTAATGGTGATTTATTTTTATTAACATTACAGAGTTTTCAGCCTAGAGGACAGATATTGGTTGACAGTCATTCGATACATTATGTTCAAAGTAATGGTATCATTAAAGCTATCATTAGATTTTATGGGTGTTTTGTTTATCAAGACACTATTTTAATTTAAAGACATTTATTTTGTTTATGGCGTTGGTATAATATATTTGTCAAATTCGGTATGGACACTATTCATGTGCTGCGAACCAAATCATTATTACTTCGCCAGAAAATAAAATCAATATTTTTTTTACAAGTTAGAAAAAGCCCTGGCTAGAGCCAGTAAACCATCGAGTTTTTTTTTTCTTTTTATCATGTCCGCTCCCAATGTGGAGCATATGGACTCCTAATAGAGTTTATCTCCACAGAATTGTTTCTAGGAGAACTGTTTGTTACTCAGTTGCTCAACCTCTCTTTTCCCAAAGAGAGTAGAAATAGAAGGAAAGGGCTAGGACAAGACTAGTGGTTAGATAATCGCTTTCGATACGCCCCATTCATAGGATAGGATGAGTGGGAGGGGGGAATTCAAGACATCACATACATCCATGTCTTTGAACAGAAATTCATAAATCGATTGAAAAATCAATTTATAAAACTGCCTGTTCTGGGATTCGAACCCGTGACCTCCGTAGCGGTAGTCAACGACGTTGTCCACTCGACCACACAGGCGGCATATAACATTAAATAAATTGATTGATTACATTTTGGAAAAATGCTCTCTCCTACCAGAAAGAAAATCTGATTGTCAATAAGATTTCCCTAGAGTGCGATGATTTCATAACGCTTTGGGGTTATGCCTTTTTTATGACTGTTCGTAATAATACAAGATTTCAAATTTGCTTTTGAGATAGGAATAAAAGTAATAGTAATAGCTAAACTCAAACAACAAGGTCCCTCGTCTGTAACTATACAATGTATTTATTGGTAGTTTTTTTTTATGATATATGATTTTACAATTAATAGAAAAAATATATTTTACTGTATAATTTAATATTTGTAATACAGTAAACCCGTTTTTGCACCCCCCTCCCTAAAGAAAAGTTTAATAAAAAGTATTCGACAGTCCTGAGAATGGCGTAGTTTTTTTTTTATAAAACGCTAAATTTTCAAGATCAAATTAGAATTTTCATAAATATATTATATTATAAAAATATATTTTATATACGTGCATTGAAAAAATATTTATCAATAGCAGTTTTTCCCTGCTGTTTGTGACAAGGCGACACGAAAAGGTGAATGTGACAGGAAAAATGTTTGAGTAGCTGATTTCGTTCAATTCACAAAATACAATTAAAACAACCTAACTTCAAATTTTGTATAGGTGCCTAGTCCCCTATAACATAGTATTTTTATAGCGTAG
The DNA here is from genome assembly GCA_031772345.1 of Himalopsyche anomala. Lineage (NCBI taxonomy): Eukaryota > Metazoa > Arthropoda > Insecta > Trichoptera > Rhyacophilidae > Himalopsyche > Himalopsyche anomala. Next base: position 33,800,879 of record CM062821.1, read on the forward strand.
TCCCAATCTCTACGCTGTAGGGGTGTCGACTGTATAAACATAACGAGTGGTTTTATAATTTATTTATTTTAAATGAAAATTTCAAAAGAATGAAAAATTATGAATTAATTTCTTTTCAACGTAGAATAACACAGAACATAATTGAATGTTCAAAAGTAGAAGATTTTTAGCTGGCAATTAAATGAACTGAGTAAGCTCTGACAAATTTTGCTTTAATACATAAAAAAATAGTATTCGTTGGAACGCACTGATGTCCACGTGGAATATATTTTTGTGAGACGACATATCAATTAATACAATCTTGAAGTAATATATCTTATTATATTTTCACTGGTGAATTGAAAAAGCTCGCGATTATTGCAACCGGTTCTGATCGTTACATAAAATATTGTGAAGTAACATAAATAAATACAGCAAGGATTGAGAGTTCACATTATAAATATTAAATAAAAGTATTTGACACTTTCGCTTCGACATATTTTGCACTTTGAAAAAGTGTTAAATTTAAACGCAGACATTTTGTGCAGATCGTATATGACTTATAAGCAATGTTCCCGCACACATTTTTCTATCCCCGCACAAGGCTGCACATAGAAATATTGTAAAAATATGTTTGTTTCACCAAATTTTTACATTTGCGCACACTTTTTATTTTGCTGAAAATTTACTACTCCAGAAGTTGATGGTCCGCACACACAATAGAAAAATTAGAGGGAACGTTGCTTATGAGCCCTCAAGAAGTGAAGTGAGCCATTAGTAAAATGGGTAAACTTTTCTATTATACTTTAAAGTACAATCACGTCTTTACTAAGTGTTTTGGTGGATTGCTTATTTTTATTTTAGGCATATAACACTATTGTTGTGTGCATTAAGCTGAACTCAATTCACTTTTAAGATATTTTAAGACACGTCGAACATTAAAACGTATCTACCTTATATTTTACTAAAATGCCATTTGGTAACTTCACATCTCATATACTCATATATTATTATGTACTTTAATTTGCTTGTATGAAAATCGAACTGAATAATCTTTATTGAAACCTCGTGCGGCTGTGTTTGTGTTATATTCATATTCTTAAAATAGATAAAATGTTCACGGCAAAATCAACCGCACTTAGATATGAATGATATTTTTTTATTTATGTGTTGGTGGTCTGCAGGTATAAACTATTTGACAAATACTGCTTCAGATAATATTGTCAATAATTTATTTATTATTTCGCAATAAGAAAAACACGTGAGATTTAATTATTACAATATCTACACTACACCCTACACCTGACTCAAACGACTATGGATTTCTTGGAAAATACAGACGATCGACAATACATACAAGTAAGAGTTAGATTTGTGATATATTCTGTCCGAGGGATTCCTTTGTGTTGAGATTCGACGACATTTTGCTTCGCTTGTGGAGTCACGTCACGTGCGGCAAAACAAATTGAGCGGGAGACCGCGGGTGACGGGTTCAGATCCGCGACAGGAAATTTGCGTCGCCATTACTAGGATTTTAGAAACCGAGGCTATTTATAACATGGTGTATTGTATTTTTTTAAGTGTATTCGAATCAATTTAAAAACCTTTCACTTGTTACAGCGTTAAATTTACTTGTAATGTGTAACGAATTTTTAATGTTTGCCTAAACATATATTCTATGTTATTTTATAACTGGATTATTTTTCATTTTTTTTTATCACCATAAAGAGGTTTACTATAACGTCATATCCGAGTATACATACTCTATTTGATCGTTCATAGTTTCCCTATTGGAATTACGTGATATTATCTGAAAGCTTACAGCCACTACATGCAATACCGAATGTAAGTAAACTGTCTCATTATAGATATCGACTGTGGAAATGAAAAAGGACGTAACCCACAGTTTTTTCAAAACATGTTTTTTTCGATAATCACAATGTATCAAACTTGATACACGTTCTATAAAAAGAATGCAAGCTGCAAATGCCGAATTAGTATCTAAATTTAGTTTTTAATGTTTGAAAAAGATGACCAGTTTAGAAGTCACCGTGCACTTCAAGGTTGTGTATAATTCATAATTTGCATATGGCCCAAAATCATCAAAACACGTTTTTTGTGTGGGTTACGTCATTTTTCCTTTTCACAGTCGATAAGTATATTGTATCATTTTTTAACCAACAAATATCTCAAAACTAACGTCTTGGGTTGTGTCACTTTCCTTGCGTGGGTGCGATTTGTTAGAGTGGGAATCTTCCCAGCATTATAGTTTAGCCTTTTGTATTAAATATACATAGAATGCTTTTAATGTCATCCTTAAACATATAATTATTTTATATTGAAGATTTAAATAGTTGGAAAGCACTCATTAGTTCAGTTTAATTGGATCAATTAGATATGTTTTTTTTAATAACAACATTTTTTGTATTTTGTTTGCAGGTTAATAAAATGTGTTTTATTTCTCATAAAGTTTTGAGTCTTTTTTTAATGTTCACTATAAAAAGAAATAAAAATAGGAATTAAAAAACCTTCCCATGTAATTTTTCATTGTAAACAATTAAATATTTATGAAAATTAAATACATTTCTTAATCCATTCCCGCACCCAATGTGGAAATATAGTCTCCTAATGACAGTATCTGAAAAAAAGTTTTTCTACGAGAACTGATTGTTATTTATAATTTAAGATTTCGACTGAAGGTGCTTGGTGGAATTTCAATATTAAATATGAATCGTTCAAATTATTACATTCTCACAGATTTTGTCTCTAACGACCCGGGTTTCGCCTTTCGGCATCTTCAGGCGTTCAAGTGCACGGATGAACTTGAACTGACCCTTATTAAATGAATTTTTCGTGTTTATATAATAAATAAATGTATCACCGAGCTTAAAGCCATTGCTGGCGAATAAGATAAGCCCTTGGGAATGCCCACATATTTGAGTAGTGAGTGGTTTTAAGAATTATATTTATTGGTTTGTCGGAAAAGGTTTTATGATTATATTTATATAGGGTATAAAAGTGAAGATCCCGGCATATTTAATATTTCATTTAGAATCAGAAGGCTGTTCAGCTTTGCTCTGTTTATTTTCAAAATTTCCTGGAAAAAGAGCTTATGAGCGTCCGTAAAAAAAAAAACTAAGCTTGCAGGAAAAATGTTGAATTGTGAAAGGACATAGAACATACTAGGTATTGGCGTATTGCACTTGAACGCCTGAAGATGCCGAAAGACGAAACCCGTGTCGTTATTGACAAAATCTGTGAGAATGTACATAATTTGAACGATTCAAATTTGACTGTTATTTAGTTGCTAACCTCTCTTTTTTTCGAAGAACGTATAGATATAAATGATGTGATTAGAATTGGATTAGTAGTTAGCTAAATTAGATGCCATTATTTTGTTTTGTGCGCTAGTCAATACTGTGTAAAGTGAAAAAAATGTTCAGATTATCTTAGAACATGAAAAACCACTTGGCGGTTAAGACGCTGGTAGAAAGAAATTCTATACCAATAAATTAATGATAAGAATTTTGTTGAATATATGCATTTTCCTCCACGAAAACATTTAAAAAAAAGTATTTTTAGGAATTGTATTAAAAGCAAGCGCAAGTAAGTATTCCCTTTACTCAGTTGTATGTGTTATTTGTACGCTAGGTAGAATGACTACGCGGCCGCAAGGGGGTTATTGCGTCTGAAGGCTGTGTAGGTACGCAGTCCTTGCAAGGGGATGGAGTTTCGTCAGGATTCCCTTTGTCACAGTTGGGCAGACAGATGTACAGATGAGGCTTGCGTCCTTTGTACGTTCAATGTCAATAATATCGTTTTTCTTTCAACGCGCATGCGTCAGGTGAAAAGTAAGTGTGGGTACTCATTCAAAAGTAATAAATAATACACAAAATTTAAAATTTGATTGATGAAACCTTACAATAAGAAATTTTAACTGTAATATAAAAACACGATGTGATTTGACAATGTCTAAACAATAATAAATAAATAGAATATAATAAAAGTCCCACTCTTATCGCCCGCTGTGGTTTAGTTGGTTAAAGCTTGCTCTATCGACCAGGTGGGTCTGGGCTCGATTCCCGGTAAGGTCATTGTCAAATTTAAACTTTTCAATTTGAAATTTGAGACCTAAGACATGGGTGTTTGCAATGTTAATTTGCCTCGAGATTATCTCGAGTGACTTACAATACTAAAATTCTCATCGAGTTTTTCTCGTATGGTCTTTCAACTTTAAAATATTTGGCGTATTGGCATTAGCTGTAATGCCAAATATTTTTTTTTAATTAAAAAAAATCAAAAAAGAAGTTGAGTAACTGAATAACAAACACCTCTATTAAGAACCATGTGTTCCCCGTTAATTTATCGGCATTTTTTATAATATGAAGACAATTTGTTCCAGTAAAGTGTGTCATGGTTAATATTATAAAACCTTTTAATTTATTATATTCTAGTTCATCGACATTCAATGATGTACGGTTGATGACTTTTTTTCATTCATCAAATATTCGAATATACGAATATCAAAAAATTGTTGAATTGAAAGACTTCGAATATTCAATTGGAATCATTACACACAGTCAAAGAAATTTATTTCAATTAAGTATGTTTTCATTTTCAATATTATGAAAGTTGCTAATAATGAAGCATTTTTCCTTGGTATTTTTGAAACTATTTGACTGATTATTTTATAAAAAAACAATTATATTTGTTTACAAAAGTTAAAGCGTTTCACCATGGGACATGAGTCGATTAAATTAATAATTACTTAATTACAGATTAGCAGCGTTTTAAGCCCGTAACTCTTGTCTGGTCTAATATTTGACAAATTCATTTAAAGGTAATTCAAAGCTTATCATTCAAACAGTATTTGTCCAACTAGCGCAAGAGATTGCCTCAGGTGTCCATTTACAATGCAAGTGCCTTTAGCTAATGACATCTCAGGGAGATCACTCATCTATGAGATTAGATATGAAGCTATCAACTTTACAATCTGACCCTGCAACGACCAAAGGTATTGGGAATTTTTAAAATAAAAATGTAACAAAAGAAGTACAAAAAACATGACAGATTCCGTGCAACTAGAAAGCATTTCTGATGATCAACTCAATGATACATATGAATTAATTTAAAATTTGACTAAAGGTGCTTGTTGGAATTTCAATATTAAATTTGGGTCGTTCAAATTATGTACATTCACACAAGTTGTGTCACTTGTTAATGATAAAATTTGAAACAGAATCAAATTTGATGCATATGAGATTTGGTATTTTTTATACATAAAATATTATTAACTTTTTTTAAATTTAAGATTTCATAATTATGTACAATTGTACATAATTTGAACGATTCAAATTTAATATTGAAATTCCACCAAGCACCTTCAGTCGAAATCTTAAATTATATCAATAGTGCTAGTACAGCAAGATTGGCTGAACTCTATTATTAACTTTATTTTTTTCTACAAAATATATTATCTTAATATTAAAACAGTATGGAGGAGGAAAACTTTTTAGTTTGAAGATTTTTAATATAAATTTTATATTATCGTTGCGCTTTCAAACTCCGCTTTGTGTTTTTTTTCAAAACATTGCTGTAGTTTCAAAACATTAAAAGTATCCACATACGAATATTGGACAAAATACAGATATATGTTATGTGCTTAAATATCTACACAATTCACATCTAGAAACTTACAATAGACTAAACTCCCTTTTTACACGATTTCGAAATAACACGGCGCAAGAATAAGAAAAAAAATCGAACATTTAACAATGCGTAACAGTAATTTAGAATTTCCTACATCCCTCGCATGTACTTACTACTTAAAGTATTTTTTAAATTAAATTAAGACACAATAAGAAATAAGAAATTGTATTTTTTCATAGTCTTAATTGATTTTTATACAAGTAAACCAATCCACCATTTATTTTTATTTTAGTATATTTTTTTACACATATCGCGTGAAACGTATTTACCGTGTAAATGGAGAGTTCAGTGTATAACTCTTAAATTATGACTTGTTGATAATGTATAAAATCTTATAAGATTTATAATAACAATAATGTTTATCAAATCACTTTTTCAAGTATCTATTTTGTATTTTATTATAAATCGCTGTAATAAATTTTACGACGTTTTTCTTTACCATGTCAAAGAATGACATTTACTACATATTTATGAAGAATGACAGGTATTCAGTCGTTGCAGAGCTCTCGTGATTTACTCCGGATCATATTAAATTTCATCTGTGAGCATATTTAACGGGCTAGCGCACGACCTGTTTCGTTGCACGTGCACGCTGCACATGCGCTTGCACGGAATCGTGCATTTCGTAGCGCGATTCGCGACAGGTGATCTGGGGTGTAATTAAAATTCTAGACTCACCATCTATTACGATTACGTTGTAAAAATGTTTTATATTTTTATCGGTTATAGCGAGTTTACTGTTTTTTGGCAAAAGACAAATACAAAATGACATATTAAATAAATTGGCAAAGGCCAATATATATAATATAGTTTACCATAGATTTTTACCTCTTAAAGAAGAGGTAAAAATCTATGGTAAATTATATATCATAGCATATGTGATATGAAACGGTTAAAAACTATTTCGGCTTCACGTCATCGTCAGAGCTGAATATTATATTATGTATAGTGACTTAAAAGGCATAGACACCATAACAATCTAACATACTCTAAACACCCTAAATTGTATTTAAAAATAAAAATTATAAATGTAATAATTCCAGTTTGAGTTGCTTTATGAAAAGAAGCATAAACGGAATTATTAAATAATCATTACAATTTTTTATTTTTATTTCAGACGTAGTAAAATTAAAATTAAATTAAATTTGATAACTTTGTTATTAAATTTTTAACATTACTGTTAAATTTTAGACACGTGTTTCGACTCTTTCAGAAACATCATCAGAACAACGCAACGCTTAAGAAGAAACTAAAAATTGAAGTGGAATAAATGTTATCAAATTTATTTTATCTTAAAAATGAACTTCCACAAAATTACCGGCGAATCTGTCGAAGATAGTATAATAACATTCTTATTGTGAGTAAAGGTGACAAAAGCATACATTTTCTGAATCTATCCATGATATGAGTAGGCAACTAGCATAGTTTTTTAAGAAACATCTTTTGGTAACAAGTAAAAGTTTTTCATATTTGTTTATTATATCAGCCAATTTTCTGGAATTTTCCTATATGTAACATTGTCCTATTGTGTCCTTTACCCCCACACGTCCGACATTTACAACACTATTATATGTTTAGAGCGCACACAACTATAAAAAAGATAACCATTTCCATTATGTATTATAACAGTATATATTCTATTTGTGAAATAACAGTAATTCTAAACCGTATTCCATTAAAGCCAGGCAAATAATATTATGAATTGATAGAATATGTGCCTTCAAAATTAGATATCCTTTTTAAATTCTATAAAAAAGAGCAAAATTAAAAAAAAACATTAATATTCATTTACTACTTATGTATATGGTATCCAGTATCCACTGTCAATACTTGGTGGAAAAGCATAACATTTCGTCGCCTTTGATGTATCTCTTACATTTACGTTCGTTTATTTATTTTATTCTGATTCTGTTGCTTGAAAGAGTTGATATGGTTTTGGTAAACCCTTTTTAGAAACCTTATGGCCATTGACTTGGAAAATAGCATTTTCCCTGCTTAACCCAAGAGCAGTTTAAAATCATTGTCCCTATTATATTAATTAATTTTAATATTTAAAAATTATAACGAATATTTCCCAATTTATTCACAAATTAATTGAATTTATTGTTAGAGAACTTTCTTACTTAATTATAGTAAAGCTGTGACACCCTAATTAGTCTTGCATGATTTTCTTTTAATAACCCTGTATTAATTGATATTTTTATCATTAGAAAATGCTTGGTTAAATAAATATATTAATACTTGGAACTGACAACAAGATAAGTTTTTAGCTACTGAAATTCATGCATATTTTAATACAGAAAATAAAAAAGGTACTAAGTACCAAAAACAAAAATGAGTATGTAGAAACTACATACATGTCACATAAAACATTTTTCGATACTCACTTATTGGTATATAATTCCTGTATTAATTAATAATTATAATATTATAAGACGATAAGATGAATTAATAACTGACGATAAATATATAGTTTATTTGTAAATCATTCCCATTAAATTTGTATACCAACATTGCAAACAATAATATGATTTTGTTTTTTTTTTTTGTAAACGGGACCTTAATAATGAATAGCACACTGAAATATATTCGCATGCATGTTCATTGATCAATAAATAGTTCTGATATTTTAATAAACCAAATTCACGACTATGATTAAAAATATAACCCGTGGAGAAAAATTTGTCAGTGAATTTCAAATAAAATATATTCGTGAGCATTATACGCACAATTTACTAAAGAATTAAAAAAAACATATTAACCAATGCAAAAACTACTGCGTTACTTCGTCAGCATTATTAAATATAACCCGGAAACAATTTTTAATTAAATTTAAGTATCCACAACACATTAAAGTGTTTTTTTTACTGGTGTGATATAAAATAAATTATAAAAACCGTAATGAGCTTCGAAAGGCTGTTATTTGCACTAAATTTATTTTTATCGACCTCAAGCAGAAATGTTTTAATCATACAATCAATAGAGTTTGTCATTAACAAAGCGAAATGTAAAGCAATAATCATTTGTCAAGATTAAAAACGAATCAATATCCCCGACACATTTTGTAACAAACGATCCAGTACTCCCCGTTCAACACGCAGCTTTTTATAAAGTGCGTGTAAAATACGACACTCCGTACTCCATAATGTGTAATAATATTTTTATTCAAAAGGGAAGCGAAAGATATTTCTTTAGATAGACATTCTCATTTTACGATGTAATGAAGACAATTTTTAATATGCAAATCCTTTTTCACATTCGATAAAATTGACTTAAATTGTTAGTGAATGAAACCATCAAATTATCCGATATCAATAAAAAAACACTGGACTCCTTGGTGCTGTACGGTAGTAGTTTTAAGAGATCTGGTTGTAAGGCAAACTATTTTACGGAAAGGTAAGAATATAGTAATTTGATTGGGAGAAATAATTGTAGACATTTTGCGTATTAGTGTCCGCATATTTCAAATGATCTTTAAAGTTGTCAACTTATTCACATATGACATCAAGGCACGATACGAAGTTAACAACCAGTCTGGAAATTGTGTTTTTTCATCTTAAGATTTTTTTTCAATAATCCTTCATATTTTTGTAGTATTGTTTACCATAACCTATTCACTTTTTACTTTAAAAGTAGTAGTTTTATATATAATTTTCTTCTTTTAATTGTCCAAGAAATGATTGAATCTATCTTTTCCTTCAGAATATTTAAAAAAATACCCTTTCAAAGAAAGCTCGGGAATATGTCTTGACATAGTCGTAATAAAGATGGCATCTAGCGACGTCAGTACAACTACAAACTTTATAACCTCTATGGTGAACCAGATATTGTCAGATTCGTAAAAATCAACGTCTTTGCTGGACCAGACACTTAGTATGCATGGACGAGAGTAATCAACAAAACGTCTCAAATTTGACACCCCCTAAAGTTTGAAGATTTAAAATGGAAGACCACGACTTTACTAGATGGATGGGTGCACAGGACGTGATTGTCCTGGAGGTCAGTGACTGGCGTGAGAACGCAGAGTATCGAGCCGTGCGGCTAATGTTCATCCTGGACTGTAGCTAAATAAAATAAAAAGAAGAAGTCGTAATAGTCTTAGTTATACCTTATTTTGAAATAGCCCATTAATATACTTATTATATTCTTCTGACCAATAGTCAAAATAAACTAAACATATAGTATATTTAAATTTACTGTGACCCCAGTGGTTTCCTCATTATTGAATTTCAAAAAAAAAATAGTCTAAGGGCCTTACAATATCTCTCTGCATCATTCCTCATACATTTTTTTTATAAAAATCCGTGGTTTCTTAATAAATAATCATATTTTAAGTTTCGCGTAAAAAAGACGTCATCCCAGCACACATATGAAATTGCAACTGACGCGTTTAGCCCAGCTATCTTACGAACGATCGCTTATCGCGGGCGCTTATCTCGTTATTGCGTATTTATACAAACTACAAAAGGTCCAAAAACCATGATATAAGAATACCTTAATTATAAACATTGTATCACCCATATTAAAATAGATATTTAAGAAAATGTGGGTATTGGGGTCGCATTTCTTGAGCTTACAACCGGAAAAGTTAAACATATCATCGTCACTCGTCCATTATGCAAGCAACACCGCGTTAGCGACAAAAAGTATTTTATGAAGGAGAGAGAAAAAAGTTATTTTACTTTTTATTTGAGTAACTTTTGATTTGTGTTACAAGTTGCATACTACAAAGTTGATTAAAAAGTATACCTGACAATCTATGAATGATTGCTCAAAAATTGCCATTTTTTTTTAAATTCTGTTAAATTGGAGGTCGTAATATTTGTTTTCATAGACAGCTCACCAGATACTCATAGCGTAAGAATGATTTATACATTTGGTAATTCTTTGAAAATGTATGTTATTTTATGGCAATATAAAATATTTTTGACGTGTTTTGTTAACTGGCATTTGTTTTATTACCGAATCGTGGCGTTAAGCGGAGTAAGTATTTAATGAGCGATTATTGATTAATCTGTAGATAATAATCGACGCTGTCAAATAAATCCACGTGTAAATTAACCCTCCATGGACGAGCGTGACCATATGGGAACAGTAAACACCGTTGTCTATTGATCCCACTATTCATCCCTTTTCTACCTGAATATCGTTGCTTTTACTCAAATTTGGTTAAGAAGGGTACAGACTTCAGTTAATCATCAGCCGCGGGGACAGAAACGGCCACCAAAAGCACATGCGATTTTTTGAATTTCCGTTTTTTATAATGGACTTTTTGAAACTGTTAGTAATTTTTTTTATCAAAACGTCAAATTATTTACAGTTCTTTTGCTAATATATTTGTATTGAAATTATGTTGATCTAAAGAGGTCAAATTGTAAATATTTTTTAAAATTTCACGTTTAGCTATATTTCAACCCCGAATGTTTTCAAGTGCATACGGTCGCTTTTGTCCTTACAACTGTCCGTACACAATATTACACGGTAATAAAAGGATGAGCATGACCATATAGTCATGCGGGGTTTCTATACAACGACTTTGCGTTTTTTTTTTTTTTAATTTTTGTTAGGAATAAAAGTTATCCGTGACTTCAATATGGCTGAACAAACATTATTTTTATCGAAAAAAAGCTCTCGTCTCTGGATGGTTAAAAGTAAATAGTTGAGAATAATAGAAACCATAATATGACCGCAACTTTTTTTCGATCTCAATATCAGTATAAAATTATGGTGATTTAATTAATTTTTATTACACATATATGCTCCTATAATAATGAGTTTGCTTAATTAATGAAATTATCAAATGTAAATCAAAGGAAAGGTATATTAATTCCTATTCGGATATTTTAGTAACATAAAAGCTATTACTTGCATTATGTTAATTAAAAGAAAAAGATCATATCGCAAATGAAATCTGAGTATTACAAGTCAAAATATTTCAATATTCAAAACACGCAATAAACAGCACCAAGCTACTTTCGATTAGCGATATTAGGATGTTTTTTAGAGTAGGTACTTAATGATATTTTGTTTTTTGACATGTTAATATGACGATATCAGCAAATGAATTAATTGATTGTACCCCTCTACAATATAACGTTTCGTTACAATGTGTAATCAATTATTTTTGATTAATAATAATTATGTATGTACCGCCAAATCTATATTAAAACTGATGACTCATGATTTACAGAAGCAGTCACCAAACTGCGAACCACGAGTTTTTACCAGGTTCCTGGGTTTTCTAATATATTAATATATTTTTTTTTAAAGAAAAAAAAATAATTTACGACCGTGAAATTCACCTATCGGGGTTCGGGATACGATATAAGTCTACCCGGAGTGAATGTAGTTCTGAAATGTATTGTTTAAGGCAGTGATGCACAATCTTTACCTTTTAGCGGGCCGCGTAAAACAAATTATCGTGGGTTCGGGCCGCAAAGAAAAAAAATGATATAAGTACGCTCAATCCTTTTTTATACAGAACATATGTACGTTCCATGTAAAACAACCTTAAAACCGTGTAAAAAAGATTAATTGAATTTAGATAAATGAGTAATATGTTTCATTATATCATTTTGACCGTGTTATTTCGGAAATAAATAAGCCATACAAAAAAAGATTATGAGGACATGCTTATTAAAAATCGTTTCACTGTGAAATATTTATATTTCATTGATATTTAATTCATAGGTTAATGCGTTCTTGGTCTTTGTTAATTTTTAACTATTTTTTTTAATTTGAAATAATATTTGTAAGCCTGTTTCTATGAACCGATTTAATCTCCTTCATTAAGAAAAAGCTTAATTACATTTATTAAATAAATGTTTTACGTGAAAAAAATATGTTTGAGAAAAAGATTTAAGGGCCGTCACAAAATTGAAAAAGGGCCGCGGTTTGTGCATCACTGGTTTAAGGCGACTAGACATGTCTTGATTCGTAAAATTCTTGTATATATTCATTAATCGACATTCTAAAAACGTAATGCAAAATATAAGTCTAAATAACAATAATCTAAAATATTAAAAAATTTGAAAAGAACATATTGCATTGGAATATGTTTTGTCCGGCAAAAAAATCATTCGATCCGTTTCTATAATTTTTTTGTGACCCCTGGTAATGAGTGCTGTATTTAATAGAAAAACTATACGAACTCATAATCAGCTTTATTTCACAGGTCAACACTGTAATGCTTTTCGCAGTTAATTGCAAGATTTTCAGGAAGCTTTTGTCATTTTAGAACAGTGATTCCCAAACTTATTATGCTCGTGGACCCCTTTCATAGCAAAAACCTGACCGTGGACCCCCAAGTGAAATAATAAAGTTAATGACTTGAATGGTATTTTTGAACGGTTTTAATTACGTTCCGGTTCGAAGCCCTGGTAAAAATCGTTACCATTTTATTTATTTTAAATTTTGATAATAATAAAAAAGCTGTCAGGATTCTTAAACATATTTATTCTTTCGCTGATCCTCTGACGTTGTTCACGCACCCCCAAATGATTTTTAATGTGTCACGGACCCCCTCAGCGGTCTCACGGGCCCCTGGGGGTCCACAGGAACCACTTTGGGAACCACTGCTCTAGAACTATAGTTCTACGCATTGAATTTAATGTTATCGTATTTTTTCATATCTGAAAACATCTCTAAAACAAGTTTTAATCAATGTATCAGTTCTCGCAAATTTATAATATAAGTAAGACCAAACATTTTGATAGTGCTTTCGCCAAAGCGCTGCACTGCCAATCTTTGTCAATATAGGTAGTATTATTCGACTAGGGTGTGTGATGCAGTACTCTGTGGGGGCAGATTGTCACCATGGGAATATTGGGTATTGTTCTGTTGAGATAATAATTGATGTGCTTCATATTGGGTAGGGGGATGTCGTGCACCTTTAACCACTGCGGTGCGAAGGATTGGTATAGCTTTACGGATAATCAAAATATCAGTCTGATAAATAATTATACAACTTCAATACTATTTCCATTCTCGTCCAAATTTAATACCAGTAGGACGTTTTGCGTTATTGATTTAAATTGCTTTTAATAAATCATTTTACTGAGACATTTGATAAATAAATATAAAAATAGTTTTGGAAGGTAAATATAAAGTGCATATATTGAACAATTATAGGAAACTGTAAAAAGTGTAATCGAATACTTTTGATGGTTTCGGCGGTAACTTTGTGGAAGTTCATTTTAATATAAAATTTAAAATAACTTTGATTATTCCACGTATCGTGTAACTAACTGTGATACGTGTTTGCTTTATTTCGATTCTATCACCCCCTCCTTGCTTCCCTTAAAAGGAAAATAAACCCAAACTCCATTTTGTGATTTCAGAATCAATCTTGCTTCATTACTTAAGCAAAATTTGCGATAGTAAGTCTGAAGATGCCTCTAAAAGAGGCGAATTACGTGTCACAGTTAGTTAACGACACAATACGTGGAATAATCAAAATTATTTTTAATTTTATATTAAGTGTAATCTAATTTGAAATGTTTTTAAAGAAAGCTTTATCTCATTTATTATTTATAAAACTTGTCTTACTACTCAAATCTTTAAATTTAATTTTAGATTTTTGTTATTTTTTTCAAAAAATATTTGGTATAACTAATGCCAATACGTCAAACGTTTTTAATTGAGCGATTATACAAATGAGGTTTATAAACTTAATGAGGTTTCTTCTGAGTTGCTTGAAATCAACTCGAGAAGAAGAGACATGACAAATTAATATAAACAAAATCTAAATTTGATATTGACCTTGCCGGGGTTTGAAAACGGACCCGTTTGTTCACTGGAGGAAATCTCTTTCCAACTGAACCACTAAAGGACACGCATATTAGTACACTGGAAAGATTATTATCTTTATATTATATAAATATAACATTATACATATGTCTTCGCTAAATTCTTAAGAATTTAAAAATACAACTCCTTAATAAATGATATTTGTGATGGAAATGCCGTAATAAATTTTAAAAAATACACGTTTGCTATTATTCCACATTTAGATCAAATGGTCAGGATCGGTTATCTTGCCACAGCTACTATTTATCTGTTAAAATGCTTATAGAGCTAGTGAAAAAAAAATAGTTTTATTTTTATAAACACATAACGTTTCATTCTCACAGATTTTGTCACTAACGACCCGGGTTTCGCCTTTCGGCATCTTCAGGCGTTCAAGTGCACGGACGAACTTGAACTCAACTAGTTCAAGTTCATCCGTGCACTTGAACGCCTGAAGATGCCGAAAGGCGAAACCCGGGTCGTTAGTGACAAAATCTGTGAGAATGTACATAGTTTGAACGATTCAAATTTAATATTGAAATTTCATCAAGCACCTTTAGTCGAAATCTTAAATTACATAACGTTTCATTAAGAATTGACTGCTAACACGTTTATTAAAGTGAAAAATCAATTGTTTGATATTTTATTCATCGTACTAAATTTATAACCTCACTTTATCCGAACGACGACGCTGTAAGCTTTTGTGCTTTCGTCTACTCATTTGTGGTGTCAAAGGTTAAAAATTCCATTAGAAACATTCATAGATTGAATTCCAATCGATGATTGAATTTGTATACACTCATTGATATTTGACATATTTATTTTCTCATATTTCGTTACAGCATATATACAAAGATTCTCTTTTCTAGCATGCAGTATTAGTCGCCGAAGCGTTAAGAAAGGGGGATTCCTGAACTATTAGCTGATGAGGGGTGCCATATGGGGTCACATATCGAACCCCAAACATAATGGCTGGATGAACCGAACGTCCAGTATTAACGTTTAATGGTTTATCGATTCGAATAATAATAGGACGTTTAAAATATGTAATTGAATACAGTAAATTATTTAATTCATTGATTATTAGTTAATTTATCATTAGTATATTTCTAGGATAGTCTTTTCGAATAATTTTATTGTGAATGCTAATTCAAATGACAGTCATTGTGATATTTATTAAAAGATAATTAATTTTCATGTATGAGAAAAATTACAGAAAACATATTCATACAATATACATCTCATGTTCATAAGACTATTCATATTCACTGTAATGTTTTTTTCAACATATTGAATACGTTTGCATGGTGATATTTCAATATCTAAATTTAAACCATTCAAATTCATTGTAAATTGTTTGGAAAAGTATATGTGACAAAATATTTTTTTTTATCATGTCCGCTCCAATGTGGAGCATATGGACTCCTAATAGAGGTTATCTCAACAGAAGTGTTTCTACGAGAATTGCTTGTTACTCAGTTGCTCAATCTCTCTTTTTCCAAATAGGGTATAAATAGAAGGAAAGGGCTAGGACAGGACTAGTGGTTAACTAATCGCTCTCGGTACGCCCCGTTCATAGGATAGAATGGGTGGGAGGGGGGGATTCAAGACATCACATACATCCATGCATTTGAACAGAAATTCATAAATCGATTGAAAAATCAATTTATAAAACTGTCCGTACTGGGATTCGAACCCGGGACCTCCGTAGCGGTAGCCAACGACTTTGACCAATCGACCACACAGGTGGCAATGACAAAAGGTGGTGTGAATTAATATTTTTTTCATCAAGTTGGAACATATTGACCTATAATGGAGCATTTCAATAGAAGTTTGAACTGAAAACTGTGTATAAGTCTGTCAATCAACTTATTTTTTATGATGGAGTACGGAAGAAAATATGGGTCCTATAAATCTTTGTTATTCGCTTAATTTACAAAAATACATCACAAGGAGCAGAATTGGATTAATAAAATTACAGAAAATAAATACATCGATTCGGTGTCGGAGCACATCACGAAAAAAGTACAATCACCGACAACGCCCAAAATGACTATATATTTTTTTAATCCTGAGGTTATCACAATTTTAGCAATGGATCTTATTTGAACAGTTTTTTTTATATTAAACTAAAACTGTAACTCAGTCGATCAACTTACCTTTTTTCGAAGAGTGTAATTATAGAAAAATAGGACTAGGATATGACTAATGGTTAACAAAACGCTTTATTTTAAAAAATGTGTGGAAGAAAATTTTAGAAAAGTTTTCGGACATAAAACCATAATGCAAATGAAAACTCAATTGATGACAATCTCCTTACTGGGATTCGAACCCATGAGTACTACAACATAGACCAGTGATGAATTTATCACTGTATCACAATTCCGAATATTATTTTTTTTAGTTAACTTAACGTATTTTAAGTGCAACGAATTTTATATAATTTAAGTATGCCAGTTATCATAGAAATCTTTTGCAAGAACACCCTGTTGGTACATTTATCTTTATTATTTATGTGCACATTGTCGCCACCCGTGGCACCGTAAACACTATTTGAAATTTGCTTTTATGGGGGTCTTATTTTAGGGCTTTTAGATGAGTTTTATGACAGGATTTGCAGTAACAAAACGATAAAATGAAAATAAATTTCTCGATTTCCATTTTTATAAAATGCGATTAAGACTGCAAGCGCTTTTGAAACAGCTGTTTACAAAGGGCACGTCATAATATTTTGTCACCATTCAAAAATGTATTGTGTAGAATTTTTATAGATGAAATAAACCATATTATAAACACCAACAGAATTTATTAAAGCTCGCGATGCTACACGCTACATATAGGGACTGCAATTCGTTATCCGGGATTCGATATTTTGACATTTTTTTAAATACCGAAATAACAGTTTTGAAAATAATAAAAAATACCGATATTACTTTAAATTACTTCTAAGGTGTCTACTGTCAATTATTGTTAGAAATGCATTACGTAAAAAATATCTTTTTTTTTACTAATTCCACATTTTATTGAAAAATATGTTCGGTTATTAACTGTAGAAAAAATAAACTGATCATAATATTTATTAAAACATACGAAATTAGTGCGTTTCATAATTTCATATTTTTGTCAAACTTTTTACCTCTGCGGACGACCTTGTACTGAAATCAGTGGTAGCGGTCTACTACCATCGTATATGCAGTAATTCAAAGCAACACATATTTTTTTATGAAAGAGAAACAAAATGCGTAGATAATAAAAGATGCACTCAATCGTGGTATTAATGCATCAGGCGACATGGAATGTCTACGCTGTTATAATTCAGTGACGCCCGTGATTCTTTAACAAACATTTTATTTTACTGTTTTTTCTGTAGTTGAAATTGTTTCTTTGGTGATCCGGTCTAAATTTATAAAATGATATATTATGACTACCATTTTGAGGTAAAATTATATATCAAATATTTTTTTTTTAAATATCGAAATATATGTATGCATTTGTCCGGTATTATAAAGCCAACTGACAAAAATCATTATGACTATCTTGTTCATTTTTTTTTAAATATCGTGATTTTTATATATACAATACCGGTATTGAAATAATCATCCGGTATTGCAATCCCTAACTACTGCAGCTAAACGGGAGACCGAGAGGGATAATAAAATCACCGTAGGTCTTGCATATTATAGGAACTTATAATAATTAACATAATTAATATCGTAACTGTATGTTAAAGGACAGAGATGGCGAACTTACGGCACGCGAACGATTTCCTAGCTCAAAAAATTTAATTGTTATCTTTAAAAAAGTAAAATTTTGATTAAATAATCCGTGAAATATTAATTTATTCAGTTCTATTAATTTTCAAATGTTTCCCAAGATAAACGACAATCGCTTAAAGAAATCATTTTTTACTTTTTTCTATATTGTTAAAAAAATACTGCTTGGGCACGCCACACAATCGACAAATAATATTTGAGGATTTTTGGCACGCTGACCCAAAAAGGTTCGCCATCCCTGCTATAGGACATACATAGGTGGAAGGAAGCATTGTTGCATTTTTTGAATGCGTTATTTTCAGCTATTTATGTTCCCAATGTGTAGGATATTGACTCCTAATAAGTAAACGGTAGACTCGACAGATATTGGTTAACATGTTGTTGTTGTTATAGAATTAAACGAAAAAGTGATTAATTTGAATTATATTTAGTATGATAAAATATATATTTATGCCGCTGTCAAGTAATAAATTAGTGTAATAATCATTTTAATGACCGCTTTGAATAGCAATCATATCATATTTTTATTTTTTAATGCGGTTTGACTGAATCCGAATGATTAATTTAGAACTTTCATTCGTTTACAAAACCTTGTAAATACATATTTTTAAAATATAAATACCAATTGTAGCTATATCAGATTACATAATAATGATTACGGCTTTTTGACATAAAAAGATTACCTTTCCCTGTTTTAGACTGAAGTATTTCTGTAGGTAAATACCACGTACAAAAATCAGGAACATTAATTGACAATACTGTCCATGTTTCGCATTTCATCCACCTCAGATCTTTGGAGCTGCGGTCAGCCCGAGCCGCTGAGTTAACAAACAAATTGGAATGCATACTATGTATTCCATTTACCGTCAAGTTGTGGAATTCAATAACAACAGCGAACCGGATGTGGCTGTCCACCGTATATTGGGATGTGACGTCACATTTACCGCCTGTACGATTACAATCGGCCATTGTTGTCGAGCGACATGGTAATAATGTTATTATTCTATAGGCAAATCCTTGCCAGTGACAACGACAAACTCGGAGACAATTAACTGATAGAAGTTTACATTGATTGAAGATCTATTATGTTAGTATAGACAAAATCTGTTATATAAGCATACTATGTATGCTTGTATATTATTATACTTTGAATAATTGTATTGTTATACCAATACAGCTTTATGGTGGTGCTGACTATACATGTGTGGTTTGCGAATAATAATAATAATCCAAATAATGTCATCTTTTAGCAAACAAAGGTCACTCGTTTGCCTGAATGGAAAATTTAGAATCATAGCAAATAATTTCTCATTTTCTCACTCCAACACAATGAGCAAACGAATGACTCGTGAAGAATCTAATACAAATTAAAGTACGAGTTTTTCGTTAAACTACTCTTTAACTTTACTTTGCCAACAAAAGTGAGAGTGAGAACACCGATGCCTTTTAAAGGATTAAACCGTGAAACATTCGTTTTTGTTATCCAATAACAACGAATCGGAGAAGGCGATCGAAGCGAACGGATTGATTGAAGTCAAACTACATCTAGAAATGAACATCAGAAATAACGAGACAGTTACAAATACGTAATATTTAGGCTTTCTATTAATTAGAAGAACAACGCTGAGCTTCTGTGATAATATTATTTTATATCTAAATGAAAAATAGTTACTGATAATATCCAACACTTCAGAATGTCGAAAAAGTCACACTTAATAACAGTTTTAAATAAATAAATAAATATTTCTCTAGTTTTCAAGAGTCTCTAACTTAACTAAACTAAACCAATACACAATATCACTTATATTACTTTCTTCATCGCAGTTTATGCCTTTGACAAACGTTACTACTTGTGCAATTGGGATAATAGACGTAGATACATACTGATAAAAACCATGCACTGGGAAAGATATACAAAAAATGACTAATTCATTCGTATAATTCATCAAAAAGAGATGATTGTGTATTGAAATTTATTTATTTTATTTTTTATTCAGATATTTTTTAAATTTTGGAACTAATTAATATATTGTATAATATTTTCGATGAATTACTTAGTTGTAGTTGTAGAAATCGGTCTCACCTTAAAACCTGACACGTGTCACAAAATGTATTATGATCGAAACGATCATCTTTTAATTTAATATAATCATATTGTAAACATAAGTGCCTAGCTTCTTATAAACTTATTTTTAGCGCAAGAATGTCTAGAAGACTTGTTTACAATCTCGAGGCAATCTAATTATAAAGGGTTGAAATTAGAAGTTCAAAAAAGTATAACGAGCGGAGAAGTAAGGGTGTAAGATCAAAGAAACCGGCGCCGTTCAAGTAACAGGGACATAGACCACCGCTCAAAAGGATGGTGTCCTTGGTGGCACCCAATTTTAAATTACGTGCCCTGCATTTTAAATCGCTAAACGGGCAAAGTCTCGCCTACATACGAATTTATTTGCATGTGATTATTGGATTTAAAATAATAGTTGTATTGTATAAATTTAATTAAAGTGTGTTTTGATGGGATTATTAAAATTTTGTCTATTGTACTATGAGGTTAGTATGTTTGTCGATTATCAATTTCTTCGGAGTGTAACGCTTTTTGCTTCTATTCTGTGATCCATGAGGTTTGAGTCTTTTCTACCAGTAAACTACTTGAAAGAAAATAAAACATATTAATCTTTGATATTGATTTTTTTCCACTGGATGTGAAACAGGTGTGATACAAAATTTTATTCAATATTAAACTTAAACTTCAAGAAAGTTACTGGCCCAGAGGTGGGGAGCCCGCGGCCTTCTGGCCAATTCTAGAAAAACGAGATTTGTTGATATCTGGGGAAAAAGTATTGCAAATTGAGGATTTCAAATTCCTCGGTGAGCAAAAAAAAAAAAAACGAGGTTTGAAGATATCTGGGGGAAAAGTATAGCGAATTGAGGATTTCGAATTTCTCGGTGTTTACTGCGGCCTTATGTCGAATCAGAAAAATGAATGCGGCCTTTAGAGAAGAAAAAGTTCCCCACCTCTGTACTGGCCGAATATTTTTTTTTTTAATATTTTACATCACCTATCGCTTTAGAGAAATTCTGTAAAATTACTGGATATAAAGTTTGGTTTTCCAAGATAACAAATGTCGAGCATGTGCAGTGGTGGGTTACTCCATAAGCGTACTAGTTGCGGTGCGCACCTGGGGCCTCCAATCTCAGGTGCCTAAAAACATCATATATTCTATACCTACAACCAAAATAATATTTTAAATTTAGTGTTAGTAATAAAGTAGATTGCGCCTGATTAAGAAGTTCATATAGGCAGGGCTGTGGAGTCGTTCAAAAAATAAGACGTGCCCGACACCGATTCCGACCGTAACAACACGACTTTTTAAACATTTTTTTTACCCTTAGTATCATCTAGTGCAGTGCTTCCCAACCTTTTTCATCCCACGGCCCCTAAATTTAAAAAAAATAATCCGCGGCCCTCCTCAATTGTCTGCGTAACTCGTTTTTTGTTTAGCTCACCGACGAATTCGAAATCCTCAATTTGCTATACTTTTTCCCCGGAATGTAATTTCTCGATCCAGCATTCCCACGGCGGCCCCCAATATGGGAAACACCGATTTGACAGATTGAAATATATAGATATTTGTACTTTCTACTGAATTTCAAGGCCCACATGTTGGGAAACACTGATCTAGTGGCGCCGATTTTGACACTAGCAATTTGAATACACATTTTTATTTTTTCTCACTCGAAGTTATGAGTTTTTTTTCTAGTATGACTCCAGTTAAAACAGTCCGACTCCACGACTCTGACTCTTCACAGCCCTGCATATAAGGCTCAATTCCTTGTAAGGTTACTATAAAAAAATTTAAACTAACACGTGGAGACAAAATATATATATTTTTGCATATATCTGTTTTAAAAAAATTATCCTTTTTGCTGGATTTGTGCAGTTACTTATGACTGTACAGACAAAGAAAATGAACATTTTAGTGTACACAAATCAATATAATATGACAAAGATTTTTTCTATAACGCAAGATATCTAATACACTTTTTAGAAATTAATGTATTTTTATTTAGTTCCTATTCTATAATAAATATATTTGCTAATACAATGTCAGACATATAAGCAATGAAAATACCAGTTATTTAATTATAAATTATTTTAACTCCTATCGTACGGAGGTTGTAAGTGTTGTAACTGACAGAAGATAAGATAGAGCTACAAATTGATGGTTAAACGTTCCTTAATTATTGGTTTGCGTTGACTAATGGTTATTTTATTGACAAATGTCGTGTCCCACATTCATTAATACAAATATTTGTTGAATGTGGCCATAAGTAAATAATAAATTAACAAAAGACTGGTTTCAAAATGGGTAGCAACGAGTAACACTAACTTCATATACATATATATTATGTCAAATAAATATGCCAAGAGACATAAATAATTTATTGTAAATAGTTCATATTGTACTTTAAATTTATATTTGAATTTCAGTATCAAATACTAGAGGACCATAAATTTTGTGTAAATATGATATTATTCATATTGACCTGTTTTTCAGACGATTTTTTATAATCTCATTAAATA
This sequence comes from Himalopsyche anomala, assembly GCA_031772345.1. Lineage (NCBI taxonomy): Eukaryota > Metazoa > Arthropoda > Insecta > Trichoptera > Rhyacophilidae > Himalopsyche > Himalopsyche anomala. The sequence goes on from CM062821.1 coordinate 33,823,712, forward strand.
TTTAAGTATTGAAACACTCAAATTACTTTCGAAAGTCAGTTAAATTATAAGTGTTAAAAATTAAATAAAGATTTAAAAACGCATTTCGAAAAACCCTAAAAAGAATACTTGTGTACTAAACACCCACAGACAGTATTCGTAAGAGGTTTTTCTTAACTTCACTTTTTACATAAAAAAACTTTCAGTGAACACACGAATTGAATATAGAATGTTTTTTAAAAATACAAATGTTTATAATTTCTAAAGATCTCAATCTTAATCTCAGTGTTTCATTTCTTTAAATTAAATTCTAAAATAGTGCTTCCATACAATTAATTAAATTTATTTTTACAAAATGTGTGATATTATAATTTTACTGCATAATTAATCAAAATTTTCAAATGGACATAAAATTACATTTTCTTTTTTAGATTTTTTACTGCTATATAGTCGACATTAACACGGAGTTTTATGTTTCTTTTTAATTTTTTAATGTATCGTTTATTATGTTAACTTTAGACTTAATTCAGTAAGTTGATACTTTTGATCAGTTCTAACTCAGTACTCACAATGAATCAAAATAATAACCGGTTAAACACAGTTATAAAAATACTATGATGCCAAAAAAATAAATTTCAAACAAAATTTTGGTGATACCAAATACCTCATAGTAAAAAGCACACAACAATTTAAATATCAATAAAAACACTTCTAAGCTTCCTATTTGAATAAACTTTTTGGGGTTGAAACCAAAAGTCAATAAAACTTTTAGCGACTTTTAGGAAGCAGTCTACAGTCGACCGTCATTAATAATATCTAGAACTCTCATTATTTTATTTGCCATACAAGAACGTTTTTCTCTTGTGGATTTTAATAATGTTTATTTAACAAAAAGTTTTTTTGTTTTTTTGTTTTACTTCTTTCTATTTTTTATTTATCAGGCTGACCATGTGTTATTAAAAGTAAAACGATAAAAAATAGGTCTTAAAAGGTACTAGGGTTAATTATAATACTGTTAATGGATTACTATTATAAGAAATACTGCACTCGATTGAATCATTATTATTTGACGTTTAATCACTACACGATTATTTTTTTCGTTACTAGATTTTACTTCTCGTTGCTATATGCAGGCGGAGAAAGCGACCGACCATATGTAGCGGTATATGTGGAGAGGCGGGCAAAAGTCTAGCGTCTAAGGAATTTGATAACACTTGGGCGGAAAAATACAATTTACTAGTAAATAATATCTAGTGCCAACCCTGGTCACTGTCACGTAAATGTGCGTTCAGAATAATACACTACATTTTGATTGTCAGCACAACGATCTTGCATTGATCGTTCGTTGACTGGCTTATCGACTTTGTTTTGATGCTATATTATTTTGTTGTCATTTTTCGATATCTTTGCTGTTTATATTATTATGTTTAATCTTTTTGAGCCTAACGATGTTAGAATAGAAGTCATTGAAGATTGAATCTATGGTTTTCTCGGACAAGATTTTCCTTACCAATGTCTATTGTAAACATGCTCTGCCTTTTCTAGTTTCTGTTTTAATAATTAAGCTATTTATTTTTTCTCAAAGATAAATCTTAAAAGATCCTCTTCTAGCTGTCTTGCTAATATCAAAGAACTTTTTTCTGTTTTAACTCCATGACATATTGTATGGTTTTAAATTGCTTCATTATATTAAATTGAAAGTCAACAAGTGATTTTAAAGATTCAACCGTGTATGTTTGCAATCTGCCTAATATGAGTTCGTGCCATAAATATTTCTTTACGACATCAAACAGACACCTTGTCATTTGTCTAAGTGTAAACAGAACGCTTGTGATGAAGAGGGGTTCAAATGGGGTCATAATCTGAAAAAGGCACATGCTGCATAACAATATCCACGTTATGAGGTAAAAAAAGAGCTCGTAACTCGTAAAACTTTAACGTTTTAAAGTCTCATCACTGTTCCTGTGTGCCAGGTGTGTAAAACGGTATTGGATAGACAAGAGACATAACAGTCTTTTTCACACTAAAAAAATATTGATTGTGGATTTTCAGCTAGATAGTCCCTGGGTATTAGGTTATGAAAGTAAAAAAAAAATACCTCCCAAATAACTATGCATATTTTTTTTGCATTTAACTTTGTGTTTAATATAAAATTAAATTTGATAACTTTATTATTCCACTTTTTAACAGAAAGGAAGCATTAGTAAATAACATTTAAATAAAATATGTGGTTTAGCATTGTTGAATTTGTTTCAATTGTGTTTTGACACACATAGTAAAAATAATTAGTTTTTATTTAGTATTATCAATGTTTTTATCTTACCCTCTCCCAATGTAGAGAAGAACAAATCCCGAATTATATTTTGTAATTTATAACATAAGATTTGGATATTTTTTTGTTTATTCGTAAACGTTGCGATGGTTCTCAATGAGCTATATTATAAAAACTGTGCATTTAATTTTTAATGAACCTTTAAAAACAAATAAATAACCAAATGATCAAATAGTGCAATTATAATGATGAGCGACTCATCTAATAAATAATGTACATTACACAAACATTTTTTTAAGTCTCAATTTTTCATCATTAACTACATACTCGTATATGCATACTATATGTGCAGGGGTGAGTTGGAAGGGGCGCGGAGAAGACCGGCGAGCCCCTTGTTAAATTAAGAAAGCAATCAGATCAAATCAGTACCAAACAACAATTCTGTTTCAAAATTTTAATAGCAATACCAACAAAACGATACGTCATCAGTTTTTTGTCAATTCTCTGATAACATAATCAATATAAATCTACGACAAAAACTTTCATATTTTTAAAAGTTGTACTTATACTTCTTTCCAATATTTCAAATACTTTTCTGGTGAAATATAATATACCCACATTTGTTTATTATTTTGTAACATGGTTATTCCAACATTTACACACGCATATTATTTTCAATACATTTTATAATAAATACAGATAATTGAGCCGGTTATAATAATTAGTGTCACTTAAATTTAAAGAGCTGTCGGAGTGAAAGGGAGACAGTTGGTTAACCAAAAATAGATATTATTTAATATGAAGTGACACTTTAAATGATCTAAATATTTTGGAAGAGTTCATTGACTACGCAAAATTAACATGTAGCTTCTATATACTACTATAATAATGCATATAAAATCAACCACCGTAGACTAGTGGTAAACGATTTGTGGTGTACTTACTGCAACCGTGATATTGAATTTTCAGCTAGAGTTTATTTTGTTAACAATATTTGATGAGCTTATTAGCATCATAACTCATATTATTATTTCTGGCATATATCATACATAACTGATTCACTTCAAGTTCATCCGTGCACTTGAACGCCTGAAGATGCCGAAAGGCGAAACCCGGGTCGTTAGTGACAAAATCTGTGTGAATGTACATAATTTGAACGATTTAAACAACTGAGATTATTTATTAGATCTTATATGTATATTAATAATTAATACAAATGTAATTAATTTTTAATTTAATTTTAAGCGTTGACATAAGCTGGACACGTGTCAGAAGTAACTGCTTAAGATTATCATATATTAAGCATTATTTAAAATCTTAATAACTACTTAAAAGTCAATTTGCATAATTTAACAGCTACTTAAGCATTACCAAAAATCGTAGTTGAGAATTTATTTTCGAGATAACTTAAAAGCATTATCTAGTTTGTTTTTTGGTGAGAAATAACTCGTTCATTGTTTTAAAAGTAGGCAACTCCGATCGGTACAAATCTCTTTCGCCATACAACAATACACAGGAGATGTGATACTGTGATAATGGAATCTTGACAATGAATTCCTTGGCTACTAAAAATATATTCACAAAAACACCTGTATTATATTTCGAGTGATCAATCCAAGCAACTCAGTCGGGTCCGTGGCAAAGTGGTCAACGTATTACAGGAGAATTGCCAAATGAAATTAAATTTTATATTGAAAATGACCCTCCACAAAGTTACCGCAGATTCTATCTAATGTCGGAGACCAAAAAGGGTGCTACTACACTCTCTTAGCTCCTCGCTTCCTTTATGTATCCAGTTTGCTCGACGCCCGGGTCAACAGAAGATAGAAGAATATGACAAATTTAAGACCGGGTACTGGACGCAGGGATGGGATGCAGGGGGCTCGCGCGATCCCCTTGTTAAATTTCGGCAATTTCCTTGTTAAGATAAGAAAATCATTCGTCTTAGATCAAATCAGCCCATAACTGCAATTTCTGTCGATGGTTACATTTTATTATGAAACAATACTTAGTTCCCCCTTCATTTTTTCATTCAGCGTTTTGGGCTTCCGTGCTGAACCTCACGGGCTCGAGTCCCAGTACAAAACAGCATCTTTTCAATAGATTTATCGATTTTCTTTTCGAAGGCATGGGTTTTTGTGATGTCTAAAAGTTCCCCTCTACTCTTCCGATCCTTCAATTCAGCTGGGCGTTACGTGAGCGATTAGTTAATCACTAGTCCTGTCTTAGCCTTATCATTCTATCCCTACTACTATCTTTATATTATGTACCCCTATATATCGTAAAATCAATACCTGAACAAAGTATTTACCCACCTCAGATCGCAAAGGTGGATACTATTACAGGAGTTTTAAGATTGACACTATTACATTGAAATGAGTACTACTATTTTAGCCCCAAGCTCAAAAGGACCTACCAACAACTAAAACATCAAAACACAAATATTTTTCCGTCACCCCCATACCAGTACAAATACGTACAATAAGACTCGGCGGGGATTGGAAGGTTCTAAAATAATTTTCAATTCTTTGAACATTTTGCTCGCATGCAGATTTCAAAAATTGACCCAAGAATTAACGAAATCACCAAAATGGAAAGTCGCGAGACCCTTTCTTTAGCTCTTCCCAGAATATCCAATTTCAAAAAACCAGGAATTTGAGAATTTCCCAAAATGAAAAGACATGAGACCTGCTTTTTTTAGTTTTTACCGGATTTATTTTTTTTGTCGCTGCTCGATTTTTAAAACGTGTGCGTTTATTGATATTTGCCCGTGGCCCAACAAAACTGAGCTGTGGCTCCCCTAAAAATATTTTTCTGTGGCACCCGGTTGAGAAACCGTGGAGTAATCCATTAAAAACATTTAATGGACGTTTATTGCAGAGTTTTTTTTTAAAAGCTGATCTATTAACAGCTGTAATGAATTTAGAGGCATTATTGTTGTAACTGATTCTAGTCCAGATTTATAAAATTTAACAAGACAATGGATGCCGGTATACCATGAAGCTATTTTTTATATTATAACATTCTTAGAAATTAGCGCTTTGTTTGTGGTTGCCATGATTATCTGAATGCAGCAATTATCATTAATTAAATATGCAAATTTCATGGCGTTTATGTGATGAGTTGTGGTCGGTGTGTGGTTTTCTAAGAAACAGAATACATTACCCACAATAATGGAACAAACATAAGATACGCTCATTTAACAAATAATAATTGAAAAAAATATATATTTTAAAATATTTCTTCTTTCTTATCAGTCTGTAGACGATATTTTCTCTAGCTTTTATCTTAAAATTTTCACTTATTTTATGCAATGCTTTTTTCTCATGGCGTTCCGGTACTTCTTTTTTCGGCATTTTAAATGCTTCCAATCAATATTCGCAAAAAATACTTTTAAAACTTTTTATTTTTAAGCCAAAAAAGAGACGATTGAAAATATATTTTTTATTATTTTTATCTCGAGAAAAACTAGTAACAGAAAAAAAATAGCAAATAAATATCAATCGTTCAATGCGTTTGAAAGAAAATTACACGTTTTGGCTGGAATATTTAAAAAAAATGGGTTGAAAAACAAGCAGTTCTCGTATAAAAACTTCTTTTGAGATAACTCCATTAAGATGCCATATGTTCTACATTGGGAGCGGACATAAATAAAAAAAATTCCAACAAGATTATATTTTAGAAAAAATCGCAGATACAAATTATTGTTTTCGCACGTTAAGTAGTATTTTTATTTGTATTTCCTACCTTGGAGAAAGGAAGGGTGCTTATAGTTATGAACTACAATAATTTATAATATTGGAGAAATTTTAATTAGGTACATAGACTTTTAAGTGTTTGTAGAATTTTTTTAAATACATATATACGTACATGAACTAACAAAATTAACAATCTTGAGGACCAATAATGCAACTGACGCCTACCCCTGATACAAAAAATCATTTATTTTATCGATATTTATGATTACAGAATAAGCCTGTTATTCGAAATATGATGGATAAAACTGAGATGGCAATTAGATTAGATATAGCGAAAAAGTCTAATAGTTTCTAAGCTGTTCCACAGAGCTTAAGAAAAATTATAGGTCAATGAACTGAAGGTATTGACATGACCTTCGAAGGTCAGCATTAGCTGAGGTCAACAAATCAAAGAAGAACCTACTTCAATAAGTGCATAATATATTTATGTCTCATGACGGAGAATGCCGTTCAGAGATCACGAGCGTCATTAACCTCTCGATGCAGTTATGTTACACGTTGCGTTGATGAAGGCGGTGTTTCTAAGCTGACCAAAGCTTCATGCATTTATATTGTTAGCTTATTTTACAGCTTTGTTGTGTGCAATTTTTTACTGCCCAAAGAATATCATAAATCAACGAACGATAAAAACTGATAAATATTTTTTTCACGAAACATTCGCAAAATTATTAAGTTCTTCCTAGACGTTATTTCCAGGGGTGGGCTGGAGAGGGCTCGGAGGGGCTCGCACGAGCCCCTTGTTGAATTTTACTAAGTCCGGCGAGCCCCTTGATAATTTAAGAGAAAACAATATTCTCAGATCAAATTAGTACATAACTTCAATTTCTGACTCATATATTATCTACGACAGTTTCAGTATACACACTAGTACATTTTTAGCCACTGACAGTGATAAGTTTACTGTAAATTGCATAGTATTACATATTATAAGCGTTTTCAGTAATAATCGATTATTCGAGTATTGCATATAATTGCAAATGAGTGATAAAAAAATTCACTCCTTACCCAGAACACCGAGAATTGCTTTGAGATTATTAACGTATTGGCAGCCCACCGCTGGTTATTTCAAAAACTATCTTTGTTTTTTTATATCAATAAACATATGTCTTAGGACTGTGGCTTCCTTAAAGAAGGAACTATTTTATTTTTGAAAGCGTTTTACTTATAAAACTGTGTTAAGCATTAGAAAAAAAGATAGCAGATAAGGTTTCCAATCTCGGGATCACATCCAATTTTCTTAACCCCTAGTCCCGGAATTGTGATGGTGCTAATTCCGGAATTTCGAGATTGAGGACAAGAGCTGCAAAATTCTCGAAAAACGTTGAATATAGTCCACTAGAGGAAAATAACAAAAAAGCTAACGCGTCTTTTCATTTTAGGAATTCCGTAAATTTTCAGGATTTCTAAATCGCCGAGTAAAAATTTCTCGATTCCTAATTTCTACATGATTTTATGGTGGATGTTTTTGTTCAAAAATTTTTTATGAGATCTATTATATTAAAATTAAAGTAATTCTGTAGTCTTCTAACATTGTCATTCTTTCAACTTTCCAATATAACTAGTTTTTAGACATTTATTTCCATACTTATTGTTTGCTTTGTGATTGTATTTTACTTTTTTTTTATCACAAAACAATAAAAAAACTGAATAATTTAAATACTGATAATCTAACGTTAATTAACAAACCATGAAATGGGCGACTGTGCACTATAATATAGTAATAAACTGGAGTAAAATTTATATTGTTTAGTTTTCATTATTTTCCAACAGATGGCAGTCGCTGGGGCGTGCGATAAACCTGCCAACTGAAATGAGAAATTGTTCAAGTTGTGATATTGTAATAAATAATTAATTAGTGTTTGCTTACTTGCGCAAAGAATGGGGACAGAAAAAATGTCACAAAGTCGATTAAAATGTCAAACGTTGTTTATTTATTTACTTGTTAGGTTGTTTCAGCTGATTTTAATTATTAATAATATTTCAATGTTGCAATCCTGTCAGATACATTGAAATTATTAATTAATTTTGGATTGATAATTAATTTCTTTTACGCGTCACCAACAGAATGAAAGTGTGGAAAAATGTAGTGTTATTTATTTCTACACAAAAAACTGAATGCCTTTATTAATTAACTTTGTAAAGAGGAGAGAGAGAGACTAACTAACCCAGGCATCAAATCCTGAACCCGTATTGTGATCCCCGTATGAATCATTTGCCATAGTTTCATGTTTTCATTTCTTTAAATATTCGTTATTTTTATACAAAACATATCTAACATTACAGCTAATGGAGAATTCGATAGGTTTTTTTTAAATATACAATCTAAAATTACTTAAGACAAATTCGAGGAGAAGAGATATAACAAACACCCGATGTCAAATGATAATTAAATAATTCTAAGCCCGCCCTATAAAAAAATGATTTGTCTATAAATAAAAGAATTAATTTGTCTACGACTGCTTCAAAAGCAAGATTAGTGGGACCACTATTCATTTATTCATTATGAATGGATTATGTGACAGTATGTCCATATAAAATATGAGGTACACTGTCGTGAATTATTGTATAATTAAATATAGTGACTAATCGGCAAATATTTTGTTTTTAAATTTGATTTTTTACAAGTTATAATAAATTCAGAAAACTCGGGATCGGTATTAAGACAATTTCGGAATTACGTGACCGCTAAATTGATCGGGATTCCGGACCAAACTGATCAAAGGGGGACAAATTGATATCGGATCATCGGCGGCAACATGCTTAACAAAGCAATTTTTATACTGCGATTAGTTGTCATAGACTTAACCAATATTTATTTATTCTTTATATAACGCTATTTTGTAATGCACGATTGTTCGTGTAATAAGAAGGCAGTAGGAAATCGTTGGGAAATTTAAAATTTAGTATACGTCATGTTTAGAGTAAGCAACAATTTCTTTAAGGAAAAATAAATACACTTCATAAAAGCGGGTTCAATAAACTGTCCTGTAGATTTATATTATTCCGCAGACATAACCTATTGCTCGCTCTCAAAAATAAAATGAATAACAACCATACGCGGTGCACCAAAAAATGCAATTATTTTCAATGCTGATTTAAAATTTTAAACTCTTTTTTTGTGTCAGATCAGTGCATCTATATTTTGATTTGATAGTTATCGATTTAACATAAAATATCGACGCTCTTATGCGGTTTATTATAAAATTTTGCATTTTCTGTTCTTTCAGAATTACCAGTCTGTTACTTACCAACTTCTACCAGAACAGTGACGAAGTAAGGATATATTTTTATAAAAAAAAATGCCTTCTATGCTACTTCAGGATATAATGGTCAGTCAATAAAGTCCTCTGGGAGGCTTTCATACGGTAATGGATAAGTAAATCTCTTTGGTGATATCAAAGAAAAAATGCCTTTAAATGAATGACATTGTATGTCCCTAAATAATACGAAGCACGTATTTGGCACTGCATATAAATTTTGGTGCCTTCAAAAACAAACAAAATAAATAGAAAATCAACAAAACATAACATATAGTGTGCTTTTTTAAGTATGTACTCACCTATCTTCTCAGGTCTTTTTTAGGGCCTAAGGCTATTCCCAGTAATATCACTCACAGCAGGCAGTGATGTGGTTGGGAATAATGAAGTCGAGATACGGCACTATGACGACTATTTTTTCACTAATGTTTTTACGATAATAGGTTTCCTGATTTTTGCACTTTTCTTTTTCATTTTGAGGTATTATAATATTTTGACGTCATAATATGTTAAGAGCGAATTGCATAAGTATAGCTTAATTAAATAATTATGTACGCATTGCAGCTTTAAAGGGCCCATACATCTAGGAACAAATGTCCCGGGACACGATCCTGAACATCTACGTTATGCCTCAGGAACTATGTTCCAGAACATGTTTTTGAACACACAAGTGGTCACAGAAGTGTCACCCGTTGAGTTTACGTTGGTCAGTGTTGAATGTTATTTGATTTTATTGGATGCAAACAATGCGAGTAAAGTTAATTACTAATGTTTATAAGCTTTCTACGATGAAAATACAATTATTTTATCATCCACGATGACAGCTTATATCATAGATAATACCAATGAAACGTATTATTATATATGGTTTTTTTTGACAGCTGTCACCGTGGAGAGATATTTCAAAGTCGAAAATAGATCTTTTAAATGACGTCCGATGAGTTGATGTCATGTATATATTCTCGCACGAAGTATTCGGGTTGTATACTTATAATTCGTTGTATCTCACAATACGTTATAGTTTTGGTATGAAGTCATGACGAAATATACTTTGGCAGTTCGTCTACAACAGGTTCCGCGTTTGCGCTCGGTTCCAGATCTTGAACATAACAACCTATCTCAGGTCACGTGAAATGTTCCACGATACAGCGTGAACACGAGAATTTTGTGTTACAGGACATGTTCTTGAACTATTGTCCCTACATGTATGGACACCTTAAGGTTAATAAATAATCTATAGAATGCTCACCTTAAAAATATATCATGTACTATTTAACACTTTAGTCGCCCGTTGTGGTCTAGTTGGCAAGAGCTTGATTCTACCGACCAAGTGGGTCTAGGTTCAATTCCCGGTAAGGTCATTGTTCAATTTAAATTTGAGATATACGATATGGGTGTTTGTGATGTCAATTCTCATCGAGTTTGTCTCGTATGATCTTCCTTTCCACTTTGATTCAAGTTTCGTATTATCTTTAGCTGTGATGCCAAATTTTTGTATTATTATTACATATTGCATCTTAATAATTATTTTTTTTTGTACCAACAAGACGACTAATGTTTATTATATTAATTAAATATAAAAAGCAGTTTCGTTAGTACTGCCATCGACTTGATTATTAAAAATAATGATAAAACGAAAAAATGACTGATTAAATTTAATTATCAACTTATTCGAAGTAAGATAAGGAAAAAGCTACGAAGTCGAGTAAGAACAATACCAATATACTCAAAGATACCGATAAAGAAATATTCTTTTATGTACGAAATCACGAAAACGGAAGAAAAAGCAACTTTGTAAATTGCTTTCCGGTATGGTTTCAAGTCTGACTTTCTGTGTCACATTTTTTGAAATTTATTCGCAAAAGCTCAAAGAACAGCCTGTATTTTTCGATTCGAAGAACCTTTTTGGAATGGCGACACAAAAAAGAAACAAGAGAATCACATCAGCCGAGAATAAGAGGGCAATGTATTCATTCGTTTTTTTTTTCACCATTGTTTGTTTTTTTATTTATGCAAAACTGGAAGCTTTTTATATAATACGTTTTGTAACTTCAAAAAGCTCTTAAGCTTTTAATTTAATAACAAGTTTAAATCATAACTATGGCAACTGTGTTTGACCTCTAATGAAAGCTTATCATACATATGTATGTATATCTTTCAATATTTTTTCGAAAATGGGAAAAAAATCTATATATCAAATATACATTATTTTATAAATGATGAACGTATTCAAACTTTTTGAGACGCGTCTTCAGATTGAGTAGATATATATTGTATATTTAAATAAATATCAACTATAAAAGCAATGTTTCTTATTGTATAACTGTCAATTTTAATTCTAGAAAAAATATTAAAAATACATTTAGAGAATATCTCTATAAAATCAGAAAAATTCAAGCTAAAACTTATGTTACGTATAACGTTATAACGCTTGATGAATATTATTTTTTATGCCCTTTTTAGTACTGCTATTGAGTACGTTACACGATATAATTTTTAGTTCACTTTGGTTGATTTTTGAATATATATTAAAGAATATTTTTTTTAACTTAAAAATATTTTTTTATAGCTTTGTTACTCCATTTGTTATGTTACAAACTGTATCGCGTGTTTCACATATTTTAATATTCAAAAAAATATGGTATATATCGATAGCATATTTTTTAAATTTTAAAACAGTAAATAATTTTCATATTCTAGTGGCTTGGTCTATGTACAGAGCTGTACAATTTTCGCATTCTATTTTGTATTTTCTGGTATGGCGATCTCCCAAATCGAAACGATATAATATGACTGTTTGCTTCCCATGAACTTTGAACTAAACATATAAAATGTATCTAGAACATTTCACAAAAGTGTGCAGTTAAATGTGTATTGCAAATAATCACAAGAAATCTATAAAACATAGTCGACTCGTCTTGTTTTAACTTTTAAAAGGCGCCATTGTCAGAATCCTTGCAATATGTCTGTGACTCCTTCTTTACAAATGAGACAAAGTAAATATGCAAATGCAAGGGTCCATGTTCTATTACTTTGGGTGGGAATGGTCTCATATCCGCCTACGCCTTAGGCTCGGTAGGCGGATTTTACATACTCATGTACTCTCAGTACAAATTCACCGCAATACATCTTTCTTTTCTTAGCCAATACGTTTTGCAATTTGTCACCAATTCAGACTCTTCGAGGATTTTATTGCATCTTAAATAGGAATTTATTGCTCCCTTAATCTTGGCATATAAGATTTCTCTGCCTAAGTTGACCTTATCATAATCGCTTAAATCAGACCACCGTTTCTCAAACTTGAAGTCTTGACCCAAAATTGGTGAACGAAAGTAGGTCGCGTATTTTTTGTCACCATTTATTTGATATTATGTGGCGAAAATAAGAAGGTTTGCCTTATACCAGTGATTTCCAACCTTTATTTTACTACTCCTCCCTTTCGAGAAAAAATATCTTCGCACCTCCCCATCATTTATTCCATATAGTAATAAAAGAGTTTTTAAGGGTAAATAAATAGTCCACGCCTCCCAGATTGGAAATCGCTGCCTTAAACTAAACAAAATATAATATGTATAAATTATTGCTGTAATAGTTTTTATCCATGTATCCGTTCTAATGTGGAGCATAGGGGTTCTTAATGGAGGTATCTTAACTGAAGATTTTCTACGAAAACTGTTTATTACTTAGTTGCTCAACCTATCTTTTCCGAAGAGAGTAAGGATAGAAGTGTAGGGCTACGACAGGACTAGTGGTTGGCTAATCGCTCTCGCTAGGGACTTTTTTAAAGGATATGAAAAGTGAAAAGGAATTAACGACATCACATACATCGATGCCTTTGGACAGAAATGTATGAATCAGTTGAAAATCAATTAATAAAAACTCTCCGTACCGGGACTCGAACTCGCGACCTCCGTAACCGAAGCCGATAATGTTGACCACTCGACCATCCAGCTGTACTAGTTTATATATATAATAGTTTACTAACATATTTTAACTGTGATTAGTTGTATGTTTACCACAAGCTTAGCAATGATGAAAAAATAATCTGACATTCCGTTTTCATAACTGACTTATATTATCGACTGTTGAAAGGAAAAAGGACGTTACCCTCAATTTTCCAAAACAGCTTTTTTTCGATAATCACAATGTATACAACTTGACACACATTCTATCAAAAGGATAGAAGCTGAAAATGCCGAATAAGTATCTAAATTTAGCTTTTAAGTTTGAAAAAGATGACCTTGTAAAAAATTTAACCAAGAAAAAACACTGAAATAAATTTGAATCATTCAAATTATGTACACTCCCACAGATTTTGTCACTAACGACCCGGGTTTCGCCTTTCGGCATCTTCAGGCGTTCAAGCGCACGGATGAACTTGAACTGACACTTAGTAAATGGATGTTTCGTGTTTATATATTAAATAAATGTATCACTGAGTCTAAAGCCATCGCTGGCGAAAAGGGTAAGCTCATGGGAATTCCCAAAGATTTGAGTAGTGAGTGGTTTGAGTGAGTGCGCTTGAACGCCTGAAGATGCCGAAAGGCGAAACCCGGGTCGTTAGTGACAAAATCTGTGGGAGTGTACATAATTTGAATGATTCAAATTTAATATTGAAATTCCACCAAGCACCTTCAGTCGAAATCTTAAATTACTGAAATAAAGGTTTTTCCGAGACAATTTTTTAAATTAATATTAGGTTATGTCAATTAAACATCAGTTTAGAAGTATCCGTGCACTTCAAGGTTGCGTATAAATCATAATTTGCATTTGTCACAAAATCATCAAAACACGTTTTTAGCGCCTCCTGTAAAATTTGATATGTGTGGATTACGTCCTTTTTCCTTTCCACAGTCGATATGTATAGGAAATAAAGATACTTAATAAAAATATATTCGCTTACTTCTAAAGTAATATAGTGATTGGAAAATAAATGTAAAAAATTAAAGCAAAAACTAATTTTAAAAAATAGTTATATTTTTATTAATTTATTGCGTTGCAGTATAGTAACAAATTATTGGAATTTGTTTGTTGAGATAAGTCTTTACACAAGAGTTCTATTTATAGAAAGGCCCAATTCTTTTACCGGGATTTTTTTTTGATTATTATATATTGTAATATAAATGGTATGTTTTTAAATTTAGGTATGGCTCTTCATTCTGTGGAATTTCGGTTGGCCGTGCCAAGTTTTAAAAAGTGCAAAGCCGGCCGGAAATCCCCTGTAAATACCTTAGAATCTCTTTCTTACCTGAGCCGGCAACTGGTTTCAATGTAAATAAAATAAATATTAAAAATAAAGCTTGCAATAATTAAAATATAATACAAGCTGTTTGCTGGAATGGTTTACTACTTTATTTCTGTCTCAGTAATTCCATTGTAGCTGTAGCATTGGCTGTGTGTGAAGTTGGTTGAAACTAGGGCTTGCCGGTTTTCATATACCGGTTTTTTTGCTAAGTTTGTGACATTCGAAAACCGGTTTTTCAACTTCGTAACCGGTTGTGCCGAATTTTCCATAAACGAGTCTACAAACAAACGGACAGAAAATTTGGATCTTTTTTTTATGTCTTAAGACCATATGCCCCACATCATTACCCAGCAAAAGGGTATTTTCGATATCAGGAAATTTTGTTACAAAACGATCAGTGGACGTTTTGTGTTTTCTTAAATCATATTTTCTGAGGAGTAACACCAAATAATATCTTGTTGTGTATTATTATGTATATAAATAAACAATATAAAGGAAGTGAATCTTTTCTCGCTTTTGTTTTTTTTTTGGATATCAAATTTATGGAGCTTCAAGTACCAGGACGCACCAAGGTTCTTCCAGTCTCCTTCATCGATAAAGATTTTGAAAAATTGTATTTCAATTAAATTATTCATTTTTTGAAAAACGTCGAAAACCGGTTTTCTAACAATATTGACATTCGAAAACCGGTTTTTTTCAAAAGTCGGTTTTTGTACAAGCCCTAGTTGGAACCACATGTTTATAAAGTCTGAGGTATCCAATTCTGGTGTCAAAAAGTTATCAATCATGTTAAGATACTGTTCTCTATTAACAATAACCGTAACGGCATTTTAATCTTAAAAAAGTAAGGGCCCAATGATTTTTCCAAGACCTCATACCGCATCACAATGTGACAATTATAATATGCAAAAGTGACTAATGAAATTTTCTATTGCCCAGAACTGACTATTTTGTGTAATAACTATCCATTTAAATGATTTTTTCATGAATATTATTATTGGCATATGTACTGCGTCGCAAATGTTCATGTGTAAAAAGCTCTTGTGTCAATTGAATTTTAAATAGAAATATGTAAATACAAATCTTTATGCATAATTTTTCACAAAGTTGCTATCGTAAGTCGAATATCTTGAACACGGTGTTGAATTGAAGTTGACGTATTGTTCTGAATAGTTTCTTGGATAGCAGCAATTTTTTCGACTGACCTTTTTGTACCTCGTACAGCTTGTGTTGACCTGCTACAGAGCCTATTTCTTCAAAATAGTTCACCAAATGATAAAAAGTAGGTTTTGATGGCACCTCTCCCCAAATCATTACAAAAATTTAAATTGACTTTTATAAATTTTTTTAAAGATTTAAACACATTGGCTATTTATTTTTCCATAGTACATTTGCAACGTCTATACTTCACAACTGCCGAAATTAATCTTTACCAAAATGGCGACCAAATAAAGTAGTTAACCTTTCCGATGAACACCCTGTACTTCTAATCATGAAATGAAAAAATAGCACGATATCTAATGAAACTGTAAATCTACATACCACAGCGTTAAATCATTATTATTTTTCATCAGTTTCATCAAAGCGTTGTGTTAGCAACCACTGAATTATGTTATCAAAATATATGTTATTCATACAGTTTGTCTGTATTGTTGAAATAAGTGAAATTAACTTGTTTACTTCTTCATACAAAAATGTTTGAACGTGAACATATGTATATATATGTCTGTCCCTTGGTTTTATGCTTAGGCTATTTCAACTGTGCATTGTACTTAAAATTCCTTTTCAATACACAGAATTGAATATTTTTCATGTTGCAGCCATATGCAAATTTATTTGATGCATAAAAATAACCGTACGACTAATTCTTGGAATTGAGAATAAAAACCAAATTAACGATGTACGCGTCGAAGAAATATCCGCTATAAAAAAACATGCATTAGCTCGTCTTTGTGTAATTTTAAACGAGGTACTAACTTGCTCAAGACATAACAAACGTTTTTTTAAATCGATGTCCACATGGGGAACTTATATTGGAAATGTATGCATTTTTCCAAAATCGTATTAAGTAAATACTTGGTTTATATATAAAATGATTTTGTAACGTTAGTCGATATTGTCTGATTTCATTTTATTTCATTAGTGTGTAAAAATGGAATAAACTTCATCGCTGAACAAAATTTTGTAAAGAAAATGAGAATCAAAAGCAATCTTGTTTTCGGCCCATTCAACAAAACTTCAACGCACACGATGGTCAAGCGATTTTAATTCCTGAAAGGACATACCAAACTGAGTACAAATCAATTGTCAGCTATCAAATTAGCTGTCTCTGGAATATATTGACCCATAATCGGCAGAAAATTGTAAGCTACAATTCATAAATTTTACAGAATTTTGTTTGTTAACTTCCTCTCGTAATAAGCTCGTAAAAAGAAACTTTAATTGATCTAATATTACCAACCGGATATAAGAAATTATTTTTGGGAACTTATGAATTGTCACTTACGTTGCTCTGCCGATTACGGGTCGATAAGATAAAATTTTAATGAAAATATTCCAAATAATTTCACTTTATTTTTTGGTTAGGATAGGGATGGGCAAAGAAAACGGTCGAAGAAGTCATACAGGGCCTTCATTTGAGAGTATTTTTAAGATGAGGATACAAGTATTTTTCGTTCTTTTGTGCAAGTCAGTGCAACAGGGAATGAATGTATATTTTTTGAAATTCAGATAAAGAGTAAATGATGTCCCTGGGGTCAGGGTTCGTCTTTTATTGAAAATTCAATATTTTTTTATTGAAAGGTAAAATCTTACTGCCGTCTGTGTGGTCGAGTGGTCAACATCGTTGACTACCGCTACGGAGGGCACGGGTTCGAATCCCAGTACGGGCAGTTTTATAAATTGATTTTTCGATCGATTTATGAATTTCTGTTAAAAGGCATGGATGTATGTGATGTCTTGAATTCCCCCCTCCCACCTATCCTATCCTATAAACGGGGCGTATCGAGAGCGATTAGCTAACCACTAGTCCTGTCCTAGCCCTTTCCTTCTATTCCTACTCTCTTTGAAAAAAGAGAGGTTGAGCAACTGAGTAACAAGCAGTTCTCGTAGAAACATTTCTGTTGAGATAAACTCCATTAGGAGTCCATATGCTCCATATTGGGAGCGGGCATGGTAAAAAAAAATAATCTTTAAAGTGATCTTAGGAAAACGTTTCTTTTACTGAAATGTTCAGTGAAAAAAAAATCTGTTCTGTTCTGGCTCTACAAGTGTAATATACAACAGAGGAAGAGATAAGATATTTATTGCCAAAGGTCAAAGTAATCTTGTGATAGATGTCTGTCATGTGAAATGCATTCTTGAAAAGATAAATATTTTATTTACGATTTAATAATGCAATATTTAAGCATGTGAAGTGCATTGTGAAGCGACGGATGAAATGAATCAACTCTCATTACAGCCAAATGACATTAATGAATGCTATAAAGGTCACAAACCGTTATGCAGCACTGAAGCTGTAAAAATGTCATAGTCGGTATTAAACGCTAAGATTCGAGACGAACAGTACCATAAAAATAATTTGAGTAAGTCTTATAACATGACTCATTGTCGTAATTTTTAGAGTTTTACGTTTAATTGATGTTTTATTGCAGAAATAAATTATTTTATAATATAATCAACTGTCATTTCACTGAAGAAAATATCAATGGTCTTTTTATCGACGGTTAACGGTAAAAGAAATGCTGTAACTTTTATTAGTATGTCAGAATATTGAATTGATGAAAATAGTATTTTACCATTTTTCATCAATAGATATTGTCAATATCATATAAAAATATTTTTTTTAAGACACTAACTATACGTACATCTATAGATTATAATTGAGCGAATTGTAAAGTGACTTATTAGCCAACATTCGTGTTACTCAATGTTTCCCAAACATTCGACATATGTTTACCCCTTCTATAATTTTCATTAGATCGAGTACCTTTGTCAGAAAAAAATACATGTATGTACTTTAATAACAATCAAAATACATTTATTTTTTCCTTTTTCAGCCAAAGCCCGTTACACCATGTACCCCCAACAAACTCCCCCGGACCCCAAAGGATACGCGTACCACACTTTGGGAAACACTGGTGTAACTGATACAATTTAGTTGAATAGAATTTGAAAAACATCCCAGTTGATAAAGAAATTCTATATTGTACTATTCCTCTGATAATTTACTGTTTATAATAAACGGAGAGTCAGTGGCTTGCTTAAACAGCGACTTTCCATTTTCTTCGAATACATTAATAAATCTCAAAAAATAATTAAACGTTAACAAAATGAAATACTTTAAAATTAACATTACCTCTTAGTTTTTTTCAGCTTGTATTGGACATTCATAGCTATTTAATTGTTAAAATAGTAACTGTCAAATAGAGATTTTTAAATCTCAAAAAAAGAAATCATTTTAATATTTTACTAATCATAAGTTCTCTTTAAAAAAATTAAGAAAAATAGTGTGTTTTGGTCGAGATAGAGTCTGCTTGCCACTGATTCCCAGTTTTTTTACAGAATTTTGAGGAATGCTTAATTCAACTAGGATGATTTTAAAATCCCATCAAGTACACGAATGTTTTTAAATAAGTCACTTAACGATTTCCTTAATTGTAAATGTCTCTGTGGGCCGTTGCATTCACCCTAATTTCCTTTTTTTACCTTTATTGGAATGTTTACACAGTATTTTTTTGTATCTGTTAGTTTCTGAATATGCTTATTATCTTCGCGATTTGCTTAATTTCTGTAATAAATACTTTATTTATAATGGAATTTTTAAATATTAAAAATTTATTCATTATTTTCTAGTATCATTCTATCCTTTAATTTAATACAATGAAACTTTTATGAAACTGAAAACTTGTGGGATAGTGTACATACACTGTACAGAATCTAGCATGCTCTCTTGGTGGTAACTAGGGCTTATAAAAAAACCGACTTTTGAAAAAAAAACGGTTTTCTAATGTCAATATTGTTCAAAAACCGGTTTAATCCGGTTTTCGAATTTTTTCAAAAAAATGGATAATTCAATTAAAATAGCAAGAAAAAGTTCATTTTTTTAATGTTTTTTATTTACATATATACATAATAATACACAACAAAAAAATATTTGGTGTTACTCTTCAGATAATATGATTTAAGAAAACACAAAGCCTCCACTGATTTTGTAACAAAATTTCCTGATAACGAAAATACCCTTTCGCTGGGTAATGATGTGGGGCATATGGTCTTTAAGCCATCAAATAAAAGATTCAATTTTTTTGTCCTTTTGTTTATAGACTCATTTAAGGAAAATTCTGCACAACCGGTTACGAAGTTGAAAAACCGGTTTTCGAATATCACAAATTTAGCCAAAAAACCGGTTTTTAAAACCAGTTTTTGAAAACCGACCAGCCCTAGTGGTAACATCTCAGTTGAATTGGAATTTACTTATAATATTCTTACAATATCAATAATTTATTTTAATATTTAAAAAAAATAATGCTGGGGAAACAGTAGTATTAATATTACTGTTACTCAACACACTTTTTGCAAAATTCGTCCACATGACTATTAAGTGATCCATAAAGTAAATTTCGTTACAAATGTTATTATAAACATATCATCAAGCTTGGCACAAGCCCAAACAAACATCATGCAAAGAGAAAAAATCTAATGATGCAAAAAGTGTTGCATGCACTCTTTACTGTCGTGAATTAATGCAACCTCCTGTGGCGCAGACAGTAGGATGCACTTGCGAACTTTTGTATGCAGATCGCAGACTCAAAGCGATAGTATAAACTTGTCGATGCACTTTTATGCATCCAGATGGCTGAGTGCATCGCCTGCTAAATAATAGACGTCTTTGGAACAAGGCAAAGGGGGAAAATGTGACGATTTATTTTATTTCTTTAATATGTAATTAATAAATATTTGGCAGTCATAATGGTTGCTACAATATACAATTTTCTTTTTCACAAAACAATTCTCAGATACATACTATAGTTGAGGATATTGTTTGCAACTGTGGCTAGTTCCAAAATGCTCAAAAATGAAATTGAAATTTCATTTTATACAACAATATATATTTTAAAAGTATTTTAAGTTTTACATAACTATGAAATTATATGTTGTATGTTATCGAGCCAGATTTGAGACTGCTTTCTCAAGATACTTTTTAAATGATTTTTTATCTACTAAAATACATTAATGGTTCATTTAAGATTTCGACTGAAGGTGCTTGGTGGAATTTCAATATTAAATTTGGATCGTTCAAGCTATGTACACTCCCACAGATTTTGTCACTAACAACCCGGGTTTTGCCTTTCGGCATCTTCAGGCGTTCAAGCGCACGGATGAACTTGAACTGACGCTAGTTATTTTTTAATTTTAAGACTTGTATTTCCTAAATAAACGATTCTACGCCAAAGGTACCTTGTCAAAGGACATAGATCATACTAGGAATTGGCGTAGAATCGTTTATTTAGGAAATACAAGTCTTAAAATTAAAAAACAACTAGCTGATAGTGTTAGACCAGCCTTTTACTGTAAAAACTCTTTAGGCAAATTATTAGTTAACAATAAAGATAAAATACATTACCTAAATAAATCTGGAATTTATAGATTACAATGCTCTTGTTGTAAAAAAAATTATATCGGCAAAACAGAGAGGACTTTAAACATCAGAGTATTAGAGCATATGGCAGCCTTTAGACTGATAAAGGACACGTCTACTTTTGCTAATCACTTAATTTCGGAAGGACACGTGTTCAATCAGGAACAAGGGATAAAAATGTTACACCCAAATACGGACAGTCATAAGCTCTTTTTCCAGGAAATTTTAGAAATTAATAGGGCACAGTTGCACAGTCTTCCGATTTTAAACGAAATATTAAACCTTCCGGGCTTTCCACTTCTATACCCTATATAAATAATATCATAAAACCTTTGCCGGCAAACAAATAAATATAATTCTTAAAAACCACTCACTACTCAAATCTTTGAGAATTCCCATGAGCTTATCCTTTTCGCCAGCAATATCTTTAGACTCAGTGATACATTTATTTAATATATAAACACGAAACATCCATTTACTAAGCGTCAGTTCAAGTTCATCCATGCGCTTGAATGCCTAAAGATGCCGAAAGGCGAAACCCGGGTCGTTAGTGACAAAATCTGTGGGAGTGTACATAATTTGAACGATTCAAAATTAATGGTTCATGTTTCAACAATTTTGGAACGAGCCGGACTTGCAAATAATAGCCTCAATTGTGCTGAATAGTCCAATATTTTATGTAGATATTGTTTCCTAACAAAGATGATACGTATGTACATATATGCAAGTTTACATTGAAACAGTCGTCGACTGAAAATGTCATTTAAATGTAAGTTTAGTAAAAGGTGAGCTATGAAATCGAATTGAATTTCGCATAACATTTTACTATACTCGCAGTTTGCATCTGAAGATGTTGGAAGTATGTATGTACTCACTTTCTAACGTGACGACGAGTGGGGAATTTCCAAGTACCAAATGGGGGTTCCAGTGGCGAGTATGCACCTTTGTGCAATCTATGCGTTTTTGTTTTCGCCCCGAGAATATCTATCTTCGGCAATAATTGTCTCTGCTAGAATACACACCGTTGAATTGCAATTTTCAGCAACTGCATCGTTTTTGTCAAGCGATTGTTTGCTATACCAATGGTGGATAAAGACGTATATGTACATTGAATTTAATAACTTTGTTAAACCACAGGTTGTGTAACAAATTGTGACACGTGATCTGCTTCCTCGAGAAACGTCTTCAGACAAACTATCGTAAGGTTATTAATTGAATTGACATATACTTGGTAGAACTCCATTGTAATAAAGTGAAAAAAAAACAAAGTATTTTAGTTGTCAAAATAATATTTTATATAATGTTTAATATCTATCAACCATATAAAAAAATCGAACATTTTAAAGTTTTTTTTTTAAGTTGATAAAGCTACCGCTAAATCATATCAATTGTTAACGTTCCAGCAAATATTATGCTTAAAATAAAATATAAAGATTGTGGGACCTCATTTGAATGACGAGTTACAAATATCGTCGTTGCGCTATCAAAATCCGATATTTTCACGAAATTGGATTGTTGCATTAAAAAAAATGTATTTATTCACCGCACCCGCAAAGAAAAGAAAATGATCATAATATAAGGCGTTTTAGAATTGCTTTAATAGTATGTCGATTTTGACAAAAAAAGACATTGGAATTGTAATTGTATTTTTACATGTTTTGAGACTACAGAAATGTTTTAAAAAAACACATTGCGGACTTTGAAAGCGCAATGACGATATGTACCTCAAACTCTTGCCACTATGAATGTATATATAAAAAAAATTGAACCATACCTTCATTGAGTTCTAGTGGATAAAGAAATCCGCTTCAAATGTCCAGATTGGAGAGAGTAAGGTTGTTTTTAAATGGGCACATCAATAAATGATAAAGAACCAAAATTTTAACGAAAAAGACAAATAAATAACAATTATTAGTTTTAATTATACCGATATGGAAAAAAAATTAAGTCTTAATAGAGCATCTAAAAATAAATTGTTTTACAATAACCGGTTGTACTTTAGTCGCTCAGGCTCTGATAATTAATGTATTAACATAATTATATCATAAGAATGATTGATTCACTTCATTTATTAGCTAATCCTTCATCTGCGTGGTATTTTTAGAATATTATAGGAGGTGGATGGAGAGGAATGGGAATAACACAGAATTATAAATCATGTTATCATTTTGATAAAGATCTATATATTGATTGAAATATCAATGTATGAATGCATCAAATGGGAGTCCGTTGTTTTGGAAAGATATAAGACAACAAACCGTAAACAATATTTAAAAGAATGATTTCTTTTATTTGATGATCAATCAATTTCTCTGATTAATCAAATTAGGGTCGTAATGAAAACTTTATAACATTATTACAATCAACTAATATAGTCTAAGTCTAAAAGGAAATTAATTCAAATAGTAACGATTTAAGTCAATAATACTATTTATTTAATAATCAGCCTTATTCTTATTAAAAAAATCATATATGCATTTGTTATAATTCGCACATTTATTTATTAAGATCAGGACCGGTTTCGGCCAGTATCAGTTTATAATACTCTTTATGGGCGAAAACGGTCCGGATCTTAATAATTAAAAGTGGGAAGTAGTAAAAATGAATATTATATTTTATTAATATGATGCCTTTCCAACAAGTAAGTGTTGCCAGTAAAAACCCTAAAAGTGAGCCTCATTCTTACACTCGTCGAATGATAGTAATCGCGGTGGAAAAAAAGTGATCATTTGTATTTTTTGATCACATTTAAAAGATCAACAAATTTCAAAAACAGTTAAAGTAATAAATATGCTGTGAAATATTATTCTATTTTATCAGCGATTCATTGACTTGGGTATAATTTAATGTTATTGTTTCCTTCGGACATTTCATGGAAAGTCAATGATAAATGAGAAAAGGATACAAATAATGTATTATATTAGTTGACGGTAAATTTATATCGAGAGTAATTTTGCATCCGTAAGTATTTAATTCCGATATCGTTCAGTACAAAACGCATACAATTAATTAAAGTAAACAACACAGGATCCATTTCAATAAATAAATACAATTATATTCGATTATAATATATTGTCTTCAGTTGTAAAAAAACAAATAAATCCTATGTTTTTTAGAAAATTGTATTATAACAGTCTTCAGTTGTGGTTCCTAACCTAACCTATTTAGTGGGTAAGTAATATTCTTAACGAAACCATATTATTACCAGCATTATATTTTACTATTAAAATAAAATGTTTTTTTTCCAATTTCAGTCGTAGACTAAAAAGGTTGGGCAAAGCTGATCTATAGTATCGATGATTGAAAAAATTCGCGATATAGCAGGCTTAATTTTATTTATTGCTTTTAAATGTTTCTTTTTCTTTGCAATTTTAACGGATAAAATTATTATATATAATTTCACCACTTATTTTCAATTCTTCTTTCGCTGAACTGTTTATACCTTTTCTCTTTTTTTCGTTTACCTAATCAAATAAATATGAAATTTGAATCATTCAAATTATGTACACTCCCACAGATTTTGTCACTAACGACCCGGGTTTCGCCTTTCGGCATCTTCAGGCGTTCAAGCGCACGGATGAACTTGAACTGACGCTTAGTAAATGGATGTTTCGTGTTTATATATTAAATAAATGTATCACTGAGTCTAAAGCCATCGCTGGCGAAAAAGGGTAAGCTCATGGGAATTCCCAAAGATTTGAGTAGTGAGTGGTTTTTAGAATTATATTTATTTGTTTGTCGGCAAAGGTTTTATGATATTATTTATGATATTATTTATATAGGGTATAGAAGTGGAGAGCCAGGAAGGTTTAATATCTCGTTCAAAATCGGAAGATTATGTAACTGTGCCCTATTAATTTCTAAAATTTCCTGGAAAAAGAGCTTATGACTGTCCGTATTTGGGTGTAACATTTTTATCCCCTGTTCCTGATTGAACACGTGTCCTTCCGAAATTAAGTGATTAGCAAAAGTAGACGTGTCCTTTTTCAGTCTAAAGGCTGCCATATGCTCTAATACCCTGATTTTTAAAGTCCTCTCTGTTTTGCCGATATAAAATTTATTACAACAAGAGCATTGTAATCTATAAATTCCAGATTTATTTAGGTAATGTATTTTATCTTTATTGTTAACTAATAATTTGCCTAAAGAGCTTTTACAGTAAAAGGCTGGTCTAACACTATCAGCTAGTTGTTTTTTAATTTTATGACTAGTATTTCCTAAATAAATGATTCTACGCCAATACCTAGTATGATCTATGTCCTTTGACAATGTACCTTGAAATAACATTTTTTCTGCAAGTTTAGTTTGTTTTTTTGATAAAAGATTTTTAGAAACAAAACAGAAGCCAAACCTATAGTCTATTGGTTCCGATATGTAGACGATATTATTTGCTTGTTTAATGGAACGGATAGACAAATAACTAACTTTCATAACTTTATAAATTCATTAGATAAAAATATTAAATTCACGTTAGAAGTCGGAGGCAAGAATATTAACTTTCTTGACCTAAATATTAATATTGAAAACGGTTCTCACGAATTTAAAATATTTCGGAAGCCTACGTTTTCGGATACCGTGATACATAAGGATTCAATGCACCCATTTTCTTATAAACTAGCCGCTTTTCATTCAGAAATTCATAGACTTGTGAGTGTTCCTTTGAATGAAAAGAACTTTAATATCGAATTAAAAATCATCAAACAAATCGCCATCAACAATGGATACGATATGTCTCTTATAGACAATCTTTTATCAAAAAAACAAACTAAACTTGCAGAAAAAATGTTATTTCAAGGTACATTGTCAAAGGACATAGATCATACTAGGTATTGGCGTAGAATCATTTATTTAGGAAATACTAGTCTTAAAATTAAAAAACAACTAGCTGATAGTGTTAGACCAGCCTTTTACTGTAAAAGCTCTTTAGGCAAATTATTAGTTAACAATAAAGATAAAATACATTACCTAAATAAATCTGGAATTTATAGATTACAATGCTCTTGTTGTAATAAATTTTATATCGGCAAAACAGAGAGGACTTTAAAAATCAGGGTATTAGAGCATATGGCAGCCTTTAGACTGAAAAAGGACACGTCTACTTTTGCTAATCACTTAATTTCGGAAGGACACGTGTTCAATCAGGAACAGGGGATAAAAATGTTACACCCAAATACGGACAGTCATAAGCTCTTTTTCCAGGAAATTTTAGAAATTAATAGGGCACAGTTACATAGTCTTCCGATTTTGAACGAGATATTAAACCTTCCTGGCTCTCCACTTCTATACCCTATATAAATAATATCATAAATAATATCATAAAACCTTTGCCGACAAACAAATAAATATAATTCTAAAAACCACTCACTACTCAAATCTTTGGGAATTCCCATGAGCTTACCCTTTTTCGCCAGCGATGGCTTTAGACTCAGTGATACATTTATTTAATATATAAACACGAAACATCCATTTACTAAGCGTCAGTTCAAGTTCATCCGTGCGCTTGAACGCCTGAAGATGCCGAAAGGCGAAACCCGGGTCGTTAGTGACAAAATCTGTGGGAGTGTACATAATTTGAATGATTCAAATTTAATATTGAAATTCCACCAAGCACCTTCAGTCGAAATCTTAAATTAAATAAATATGAATTTAAAACTACACACTTTTTCATTAGAGTCTGTGACGTTTTTTCTTCTTACCGTTGTATTTAATATTATTAAGGTAAATATTTTAATTTAAAACAGTTCCATAGTGTCCATAAAGAAAATTATAAATATGGACGCCAGTGGCGGATTACCCCATAAGCGCAAGAAGCGCGCGCTTGGGGCCTCAAAAATAGCATACATTATATAAACGCTTATATTTTATTTTCAGTTTTTAATATTCATTATTATTCTACTAAGAGTCTTGCAACACTTTTATATTATTCGAAAAACAAGGCCTCCAAAATTTATTGCGTCTGAGGCCTCCAAAGTGCTGATGGACGCATATGAACAATCAAAAAGGGAAATAAAAGTCTTATAACTATTACAAAAATATCTTTAATACAAAAGCACATTTCCTTAAAGAACCAAAATAAAGTAAATCAATCATTGCATGTACATCCTCCATTCGCCATCAATTTACAATCAAATAATAATACACGGGCTTTTTTACAAAGCTTTATTACAACTTCCGCAGGTCGATATCTAAAGCGGAAGCTTTACCAAAAACTCAACCGAAAAGCACAAATGATTATTACCTACCAGTCAGGGCATTACCAAAAGCCGCGTGTGTTTCTAACATTCAAAATAACTATGATAAGAAATAGTAATACTTCTTGGAATTCTACAAACACAAGTTCGTGTTTCTTTTACAAATTACCTACTCTTTAGATTTTCGTTGACTGTGTACCGCTAGCCACAAATAAAACGTAAGTAAACTAGAGTTGCCATCATTATTTGTTTTTACAATATCGTAGATTGATAAAACAAAATTAGCATTTGACTTATATTAGAAGCAGCAATAAATATTGAGATATGATAAAAAAACATATTCCATAGAGGGATTTTTGAAGATCTTCGACTTAGAAATTATATTTAATATTTTACTATTACCTTTATTTAAGGAATAAAAGTTCTAATTAGCACTCAGAATATGTCGCATTTGTAGAAAAGAACATTCAATAACTTTGTGTTGTCACGGAGTGCGTTATAGTTTTTTTTAAATATTTATCTCAAGTTCTTTTAAATATTTGTCGCCTAGGAATAAACTGTAATGTAAAATGTATTTTGATTTTTGTGTCGCTTTTCCACGTTACCACTGTCACAAATATCTACGCTGTTAAAAATTTACTAGAGACGATGATCGAGCTTAGACAATGTATTCGTCCACTATTAAAATTTATCAAGACCTTTACTGTCAATTATTTATTTTTGTTAATTAAATCCACTGATATAAGACTTGAGTTCATTTGTGCTAAAATATATTAAATAAAAAGTGTTTTCTGTTATTTTATTCAAATGCTTTCTATCTTCATTTATTGATAATATTATCAATTGTGATTGTCATTGGTTGTATAATTCGTTCAGGTAGAACAGAATCGACGCATACCCAAACTTCCTATAGTCTCTAGGCCATATAAATAACACATAGGAACAGTATGTTGTGAATAACTAAAATGCTTAAAGATACGAGGGAAAAGTGGGATTTCCCGAGTGGCGTCGTTTGTGAATTGCGGTGTCCTTCTTTGAATACGAAATTTTTCCTATCAATTGTAAGCCAAGGACATTTTTTAAAACATGGATTATTTTTTGAATCACATACAAAAGTATAAATCACCCATTGAAGATTTGTCAGGAAATTCGGCAAAGATATCATCACCACAAAATTATATCAATCGCTAAACAATATACGCGCTCGCTCGGTCCCGACAGGGTGCCTACATGTTTTTTAAAAGGATGTATTGACCTCACCAAAAGTCCTTTGTGTTATATATTTAATCTCGTTATGAAATCAGGCATTTTCCCTGAAATATGGAAAATATCTAAGATTACACCAATTTTTAAGAATGGCGCAGAATCATCAGTGGAAAATTATAGACCGGTGGCTGTTCTCTCAGCGCCAGCTAAGGTTCTTGAGATGATTATGCATCATATGATTTTAAAAAGGATTGAACCATTTATAATTAATGAGCAGCATGGGTTCAGAGTCGGAAGATCAACCGACACAAACTTGATGGTGTTTACGGATTACGTGTCGACGGCGTTAGATAAAGGACTGCAAGTTGACTGTTCTTACAATGATTTCTCGAAGGCATTTGACAGGGTCGATCATGACATTCTTTTGGAAAAACTCCAATTGATCGGTTTGTCTGATGGTTTTGTTAGGCTTTTTGGTAGTTATTTTAGGAACAGAAAACAATACGTATCGTATGGGCTTTTCGAATCAATGCCGTTTTGCACGTACTCTGGTGTTCCGCAGGGTTCAAACCTGGGGCCATTGCTGTTCACTATTTTCATAAATGATATAGCAAGCGTTATTAAAAATTCTATGTTCTTGTTATTCGCTGATGATTTGAAACTTTTTTTGAAGATTGTCACCTTAGATGATTGTCATCGTCTTCAATCTGATATAGATAATATAATAGATTGGGGGCGGTGTAACAAACTCGATTTCAATATTGATAAATGCAATCTTTTATCCTTTACAAGAGGGTCGCGAGTGTTATTTTTCCGTTATTCAATGAATGGCCGAATTCTCTCGCGAATTTCATCAGTCAGAGATCTTGGCGTACAATTTGAGAGCAAACTAACATTCTATAATCACATTAAGATTACTTGCAAGAAAGCATTACAAATGTTGGGCTTTGTCATCCGTACCACCAGAGTCTTTTCGGGAGTTAAAGTTCTAATATTAATGTACAACGCTTTGGTTCGAAGCAGACTTGAGAGTGGGTCAATTGTTTGGGCCCCAAGATGCTCGAAATATACCCTTATGGTGGAGAAGATTCAGAAGAAATTTTTGAGACTTCTCTATATGAGGGTGTATGGATATTACCCATGGCTTTATCCAACTGACTTTCTCTTAGGCATGCTTAACTTCAATAGTTTGAATGTTCGAAGAGAAATGTATCTGGCCATATATTTCTTTCGACTTATACGTGGCCAAAATGAGAATTCCACCATTCTTGAGAATGTGAATCTAAATGTTCCTGATTATTTTTTGAGAAATCGTGGACATGAATTGTTTGTTCTCCCAAGGTGTAGAACCAGCCTGCCAATGGGGATGCCACTGGGGAGAGCTTTAACGGTGTTCAACAATATTGCTTCGGATGTCGACATATTCCACGTAGACGTGGGTGAGTTCCGACGAATACTATTTTTTATGTATTAAAGTAGAGTTCGTCGGAGCTTACTCAGTTGACTTCTTTGCCATTTTTTTTTCTACTGATTTTAATATTAAATTGTACTATTTTTTTTCTCCATTGTAAAAGTTTTAAATTTATAATTTGTCAACCTTTTGCAATGTTAATTAAATAAATAAATAAATAAATAAATAAATATTCGGTAAAAAATAACTTTCGTTTTTGTTTCCTGTTTTTTTTTATTGTTACCGATTGCAAATGCCGAGAAGAAGCGCTTAAGAAATCATGCCAGATTCCATGGTAAAGGGCTAGAATCTCCGAATAGAACATTTTGTAATTTAGTTTTTTTGCCGATGTATTATATAAAGTATTGCTACAGTTGTGGATGTCTTTGTTAGGTCGTTTTTTTATAATTTAAAACGTGCGGCCGTCCACCTTACGATAATTAAGCTTATAAAGCCCACGGCGCAAATCGAGTTTGACATGCCAGTTTTGTTTGCTTAGTTTACTGAATTCATTCTATATTAACTCATTGCCAACTATAGGATAAGATTATGTTTATTACGATAGGATAGAAAAGACATAATAAACTCATACCATAGGATAACAAAACCTTACAGTAATTTAACATATAATATATGTGGGAGCCGGTAAATTGCTCGAATGCAATTGCTCGAATGGAAATTGCTCGAATAACAAGATTCTCGAATAACAAGATCCTCGAATAACCAATTCCTCGAATATCAAATGCTCGAATTACAAATCGCTCGATTGCTTGGTTATTTAAACGGTTTTAATACAGTTTAGTGTTTATTACCTGGTAGTTGATCACTCGGCATCTTATTACACCATACGTACGTTTAGTTTATAAGCCGAACTTTTTATCAAATTGCATATTATTGCTGTACTATTTATCATAATTGAATTGATTTTTTTTTAGGTAGACATTTAAGAAATACTATCTATATTAATTGATCTTAATTCTGTAATTTAAAAAATCAGTATTGTTGACTTTTACAAGGAGAGCCCAAAATCACTGAATAGCAAAAAAAATTAAAGTTATGGGATGTAACGTATTTGTGATAGCGGTGGTAACTGGCATAATTATTATTGGATTAAAATGAAACTTTCTGGAAAAATTATCTAGAAAATATCCAAGATGGCGGTTATTATTATTTTTTAATTTATATCCGCGTCAATAAGTAAATAATATTCATAAAGAAAAAATATTTTTTTAATATGATTTATTTTGATTTATGGTTTTATTTCCCGCATATTATTATTTTTTTTTATTTACATTTATTTTGCATAAATATTTTTTTAAAGAATGAGTAATTAATGTTTAAACTTTTATAAAAATTTTCGAGCAATTTGTAATTCGAGCAATTGACGTTCGGGGAATTGGTCATTCGAGCATATTGTTATTCGAGCAATTTACTGGGAATCAATATATGTATTTCAACAGCTAAAGATTCTTTTCAGACCGAGAATAGTTTAAATTTTCATTACTGAAAACACGAACCCTAGAAATGACTCTCCTCTGTTGTCTTCTTTATGTATTATATTACGTGTATATGTATGTGAATGTAAACATGGTGAAGTATATATAATATAATATGCAGATAGATTTATATGGTGTCCGCATGAACTGGCTTCACTGTGGATTCCTCACCTGTAAAGAGATCTCAAACTTCTATCGGTCACGGTAGAAAAGGAATGCAAATATCCAACAACATCAGTAGTAAAACAGACTCCAAGAACTTTGACGTTAACGCGCCCTAAGACTTAAAGCTTCATGAAAACCAATGAAAAAAGAAAAAGTCCACATGCAAGTCGTAATCTTTATCACTATCTAAGCAAAGTTATTCAAAGTATGAATTAAGACAGTGCTTCCCAACCTTTTTCATTCCACGGCCCCCTAAATTTGATAAAAATAATCCGCAGCCCTCCTCAATACAAAACATGTTCTGCGGCGGCCCTCGGAGAAATTTCGCGGCCCCCAATATGGGACGCACTGATTTAAGAGAAAGTTTATTTATTTTACGCAGTCAGAAACGATTAGTATCAATTAATTGAAAATATTTTAATTTTTAGGCGGTTTCCTGTATTATTTATGTCAAAAAATATACCGTATTTGAATAACAAACCAGTATATTCCCATTCTAATATCACAAGCTCACTTGATTATACCTAATTTTAAATAAATCTGCTTTACTATCAGTTGCTTCATAATTATGTATGCTGTTTTTTTCTTTGAGTATCTTGAACTGAAATTGAAGT
This sequence comes from Himalopsyche anomala, assembly GCA_031772345.1. Classification (NCBI taxonomy): domain Eukaryota; kingdom Metazoa; phylum Arthropoda; class Insecta; order Trichoptera; family Rhyacophilidae; genus Himalopsyche; species Himalopsyche anomala. The sequence goes on from CM062821.1 coordinate 33,855,985, forward strand.
GATGTTGATTAAATAAATTACGTTGTAATCATATTAAACACGTAAAAAGAATAAGGTTGATGCCCTCTATATCCACTCAAAGTAAATAAAATATATATGCGAAAAAATCGATTTAACCGAAATGTTAACAACAAGAAAATATGATTGTTTTGTTATTTGTAGTTAAATATGCCCTTTTTTCTTTTTAATATTGTTTCCCTCTATATGAGATTACATGCAATGCCAGACTGTGAAATTTTATGTAGCGTTAATAAACATTATACGATGCCAGCAGATTCCAATAAACTGCTTTATAATAACAGAGGCAGAAAGCACACAAATATGTATATTATTTTTTAAATATCCAATACGTGTAGCCATTTATTATTTCGTTTTTCTAGCACGTGTGTTCAAGCAACATTAGACGCTATAAATTTCGTTACAGTGTTGAGCTTGCGCCAAATAGCCTGCAGCGAGCAGACGCTCATAATGGGAGCATTCACTTTCTATGGAGATTGAACTGCACAATGTGTACACAGAACAATATCAGGGAGACTGGCAATCATGCGGACACTTGTGCAAACATGTGCGCTCAGTGAAAATACATCGAAAAGAGACAAACATGAGTATTTAAGTGTTCCTTGTGGGAGAATCGTTGCCTGTTTAATCTTGCAGTTTGTAATGTTCGTGGAAAATGGAGACAGCTAAAAAAAGAAACAGTTGTATTGTAAAAAATACCTCAATTTGAAATATTTTTTTCTGTACGTACTGAACAAATCAAAAATTTTACGCCGCCGACTTCGTGGAATATCGTATTTCCTAAAATGGGTAAAAATGTAAAGAAGTTATTTGCTTCATTCGTGAATTGGAGCTTCTCAAATGCTTAAAAATTATAACAAACGCTGTCTAATTCACACTTTCGAAGAAAAAGAATTGGTCAATTTTAAGTTATAAACAATGTTAATATTTTATTTATTAAGCATAAGTGCAATTATAACAACTGAATTGCTGTATGACTTCCATTGCTTTTAAGGAAAAATATTTTTCACATAAAGAAAATTAACTGTTTTATGATTGCTGATAATTCTAATACTTTTTTCTTCCGTTAATAAATAAAATCAAAAGTATTAATGGCTTCATTGTTCTTATTGATTTGTAATCTAAATAATAATGTTACCTACTTATTATTAATTAAAATTCCAACGATTATCTTTTGGTCTATGTAACCGTAGATTCCCCTAATTTTAGACGAAGCAATTTTATTTTGAAAACCTGCCAACATTTTTTTCGATGGTATACTGAAAACTTATATTGTACATTGTTATGCATTTGTCGTTACACAAGTTATTGTGGAACTCCCCTTTCTGTTGAACATTCAATCAGAAGTGCACTTGAAAAAACTTACAATGCGGACCTTCGATTGGATTTTTTATTCGTTGGAATTGAACAGCACCTCATGACGGAACGTGAACAAATTTTTTATTCAAGAAAAATATCTTTTATTCATGGCTGAGTGTTTTTGATTAATTTATTCAAAACCATAGGCGGGGTTTGATAACCTCAGACCTAATTGATATTGGTAGCCGTAATTTTATATTATGTGTATCATCATCATTAGTTAATACATGTAAAATGAAGTCTCTGTGAAGAATTATTATCTTAAAATATTACAACAAGATTTTTTGGACAAAATGCTAACTATTTCAATTTTCTGTTTTTCATGAAACCTGATTTTACATTCTGTTTTTATTTTTATGTCAATAAACCACGCATCTACGCTTTGAAACTAAATGGCTTGTTCTATGACTATTCAAATCTATGGGCTTCCTATTTACGTAGGTGTATAATGAAGTAAAAAAAAAACAATATAACATATTTTTATGTAATCGATGTTAAAATAAATATTTTTTTAAGCACTGCTTGCGTAGAGAAATCCTTCATTCTACCACATACAAAGAAAAAATATTAATGTAAATTATGTATTAAATGACAGAAATTATGCGACGCAGGATAATATTTATTATTTTCACTCTCTTGTTACGCAAACAACTGATTCAAGCCAACCAGATTGATCTTCGTTAAAAAGGATCTCATTATTTTACTTTATTTAAAAGTTTCAATACAAAAAAAAACGATCTTATTGTAGGGTAAAATGTAATTCATCTTAATCGGCATTCCGTGTTTTGATTTTTTATTATTATTGATGTATTGAAAAATAGTTTTTTATGTAACTGTATATATTGTATATCTGTTAAGGTCCTAAATGTACGAAATTAATTTATTATAAGTAACTTAAAAGTTAAAAGGCGCAGAAAAACCATATACTTAGCATCGAGAACAGATGCTTGCGTCGGATAATGGTGGTGAGGTGGTTTGATTTTGTGAGGAATTTGGAGATAAGGGAGCGTACAAGACAGCGCCCCATCACGTCAGTGGTTATTGAGAGACGTCGGAACTGGCTGGGTCACGTGCTGCGGATGCCTTCGGATAGCCTCAATATTACCTGCCTCTCTTTTCTTTCGACCGGTGGGATTCCAGCGTCCCGGGCAACCGTCTGGTACTATCCATAGGATGTACTAGGCGGAACTGAAGGATGCTGGCATGTCATGGGAGGAAGCAAAGCAATTGGCGGGAGACAGAGAAACATGAAGGTGCCGCGTGGCGGCAATATGTTCTACATAGGGAGCGAATATGGTTAAAGAAGAAGAAGAAGAACTTAAAAAATTACAATCAATTTTTACTTGTTATATTTTGTCTGATGATACTTCTTTAAATTACGGCACACGTGTCACAATTTGTAACACAACATGTGCAGTAACAAATAGATTTAATTAATATTAGCTAATACCGTGGTTAATCCTAACATAAGAGACTCGTATTATTATACCAATATAGCGAAATACAAATAGAATTCGATAAGAGTACTGAGTACTTTAAGTGTTCTCTTACAAAAATCCATTGCGATAATAGGTGTTTGCGAAACTTCACCCACGTTGAACACGTATGGCATTTACGACATGAACGGACATTCGCGACTTGTGAAAATGCATGTCCCCCCAGGATGGAGTCTGAATAATAACACTTACTTTTTATTAAATTATAGATGTTAATTGTATTCGTTTATTTTTTTAATAAACAATGAAATCGGGAGTAAGGAAAATATATTTAATAATAAAACAATTGGTTTCGTTTTTTTAACATAGTTTTGACAAAATTATGTATTCTTTAAATAAAAGATAACTACACTAAGCAGACTAAATTAATTTGAAGACCATTGGGAGTGCAGAAGCTGTCGTGTGTTTGGTTAGTTTGTATAATATTTATAATTTGATTTCATTGCCAGGACAACTCGCTAATTCTTTTCGGACACAAAAAAGCAAAATCTTATATCATGACTGAAGTTTTGACTCCTGCTTTCAGGACCAGCTAATTCGTAAAGCTCCATGGTCACTCGCTTCCAAGGTCACGGTCATGATTAATGCGTTAATATTCACCAGGATGGTAGGCACATTCGTTGAGAATGTTCATAAATGGACAACCAACTAAAAAAATGGGCTAGATCAGCGCTTTTTTTACGACCGTTGAGCTGTTAATTTTACAGCAAATTTTTAACTGAATTTTCATTTACCTATACTCTTTGGCCCCCGAAATGTTTGCTAAAGAAAAAATGGCTCGCGGCCTAAAAAGAAGTTGGACAGCGCTGCGGTAGACAATCCAGTAGATCTGTTAAATACGTTGGACATGCTCTCAATTTTTCTCGTTTTAAAGCTCATTGAGTAGTGTTTGTTATGTAAAACGAAAAAAAACTCTGACACACTTTTTTTGGGTTTTAAAGCATACGCAATCAAGAGTTCACGGCGTCTTGAAAAGACTGATCAGAACACAACTAATAAAAAAATCTCTTTAATTGTTCTATACATATACTTCACAAACTATAGTGTGTGCAAAAAAGTTTTGATTTTAGAATATTTAAAAAAAAATGTATTATACTGCGGAGCACATCCTGTAAGTATGATATATAGCCACAGTGGAGTACAATAAAAAATGTTAATAATAATAAAAATATATCGATACTTGAACAATAGATAGTAAAATTTCTCATCCACCCTGGACTAGTGTCGTTTGCCTCGGTGTGAGTGGACAAAGATGCCATTGTTTGAATTTTGGATTATATAATTTTGTCACGTCCTTGATATCCGCAATCACACGACAAAGAACGTCTTCCTCGGGCCGAGACTCCAACACTAAACTTGTCCACATATATTATGATTTACACAATAAGTGGCATTGCTAAAATTGTTAATGATCCTGCCAACTATATGATGCATGTATTATTATATACATTCTACAGAGTCGTACTAGGATTGTAATTAAGATTTTTTATTATTATTATTCTTTTTTAGATATGTATTGTTGTCTGTGTGGTTGAGTGGTCAAGGTCGTTGGCTACCGTTACGGAGGTCACGGGTTCGAATCCCAGTACGGGCAGTTTTATAAATTGATTTTTCAATCGATTTATGAATTTCTGTTCAAAGGCATGGATGTATGTGATGTCTTGAATTCCCCCCTCCCACCCATCCTATCCTATGAATGAGGCGTATCGAGAGCGATTAACTAACCACTAGTCCTGTCCTAGCCCTTTCCTTCTATTCCTACTCTCTTTGAAAAAAGAGAGGTTGAGCAACTGAGTAACAAGCAATTCTCGTAGAAACATTTTTTGTTGAAATAAACTCCATTAGTAGTCCATATGCTCCACATTGGGAGTGGACATGGTAAAAAAAAATAAAATGTTATCAATCAAGCACGCTCCAAATGCGAAAAATAATATGGAGCATTTCTTTTTCATAAGAAAATGAAAAATGATGGGATTTTAAAAGGACTAGTAGCTGGCTTATTCCTCTCGTTATGACCGTTTTTAGGATCAGATGAGTAACAAGAAATTTAAGTAAGCGTCACAAAAATCCATGCTTTTTCAAAAAAATGGTTTTCTGTGAATCGTTCAAATTATGTACATTCACACAGATTTTGTCACTAACGACCCGGATTTCGCCTTTCGGCATATTCAGGCATCCAAGCGCACATTAAGCATTATTTTTTTTGTGATCATGGTAACACATTACACCAAAAAAAAGTATATTTCAATGTTAAGAATAAGACCGAAATATATCGAATGAAACATATTTTTTATTTACAGTAGATATATCGATGGCAGTGTTCTTGGATTGAAGTTGGAACTGGTTGGGTCACGTCCTGCGAATATCCCTGGAGAGCTTCATTCATGCTTACCTCTACTTCCGACCAGTGGGAGCTCTTGGACGATCGCCGGGTACTATACTCCAAAGGATGAATGTACTCGAGTGCAGTTAAAAATAGTATTTGGTGATATTGTCAAAGTTAATGTCACTTGATATAAAATCAATGAGAATTTTAACCGAATCTCTTAACTTTTCCGGTTCTAAGCTCAAGAAATGCTACCCCAATACCCACATTTTCTTAAATATCTGTTTTAATATGGGTGATACAATGTTTATAATTAAGGTATTCTTATATCATAGTTTTTTGGACCTTTTGTAGTTTATATAAATACGATAAGATAAGAGATAAGCGCCCGCTTATCAGCGATCGTTCGTAAGATAATAGGCTGAACGCCGCTAAGCAAAGCGCGCCAGTAGCACATTGATATTTGCACTGAAACGACGTATATTTTACGCGCAACTTAAAATATGATTATTTATTAAAAAACCACGGATTTTTATAAAAAAATGTATGAGGAATGATGCAGAGAGATATTTTAAAGCCCTAAGACTATTTATTTTTTTGAAATTCATAAGAATAAGGCCAATAATGAGGAAACCACTGGGGTCCCTAAAAGACCCCCATCGGCCGAGAAGTATTTTTCTAGTCTCCGAGCCGCGAGAGTTAACATAAGCTCGAGGATAAATAGTATCACTAATTACAAAAATGCCAAAGATTTTAAATATAAATACAAAAAGGCTTGAGTTTGAATCCCTGCTTATCGTCAGTTAAATTTCTTCCTGTTAAGAAGCTATGGAGGCTGACAATTGTCGAGAACGGTAACGCAAAGGCGAAACATTTCATAAATAAAATTCATGCTGTGTTTATAGTTACTTAGTATCTCATGTTTTAATCTTGTTAGTATTATAGCCCGGTACAATGACCATGTTTTCATTATTTGATAACGATCTGTACTGCCGCATCACGCATGTTGTAGACCGGTTAACAAATGTTTTAATTTAAATTCAACAATTAATTTCTCGGCAGCCTTAGTTGTATTACAAAACACAAAAGTTTACAATCCATCTTTAATTTTATTTCGTGACCTAAATCTTACTTAAATCTTACAATATCACTAGTTTTGAACACGGAAATTTTAAATATCAAATAATCACTAACTTTCATGTGATATTTCCCTATCCCGTACTAAGCCGAACATAACACGACCAAATTCACGATCAAAATTGGTGTTTATGTTTTTCTTACGACGTATTATTGTATCTTCTTCATATACCTGTATTGATTTAAGTTTTTGGTTGATCGTGTCTTCCGTGTGCTCATCCTCCCAATGCAGACTGTAAAACCCTGTAAATGACACAATTATTAATGTTATATCGTGTTGATATCTCTGAACTTAGTTATTTTAATCGATGAAGCCTTTAACCTTTTTATAAAGTCAACCATTTTATTAATTTAGTCTGTTTTTTTAAATTATATACACAAAATTTATGAACATTATTATTATTCAATCTGACTTTTAAATTTGATATTTAATTACAATAAATTTGGTATTAATCCTGTAAGCTTTGAATAAAATACAAGAGCAATGCCAAATGAATACTTTTAAATATCACTTTAAGCGTGTTCACTGTCAATACTTGGTGAAAAAGCATTATATTAAGAAAAATACAATATTCCTTTGTACTTATTCCCATTTTTATTTTCCAAGATCAGGACTGGTTTCGTTCATGATCTTGGTAAATAAAAGTGAAAATAAGTACAAAGAAATATTGTGTTTTTCTTAACATATAAATATTACTATTTAAGTTTATGTTCAAAGGCATAGATGTATGTGATGTCTTGAATTCCCCCCTCCTACCCATCCTATCCTATGAACGGGGCGTATAGAGAGCGATTAGCTAACCACTAGTCCTGTCCTTGCCCTTTCCTTCTATTCCTACTCTCTTTGGAAAAAGAGAGGTTGAGCAACTGAGTAACAAGCAGTTCTCGTAGAAAAAATTCTGTTGAGATAAACTCCATTAGGAGTCCATATGCTCCATATTGGGAGCGGACATGGAATAAAAAAAAAAAAAAATTAAGTTTAAGATGAGGAGCAAACATTCATAGATTTTATTATGGACTATCAGAACTGATATTAAACGGCATTTTTCAAACTTGGAAACTAGAATTTGGAGTATTTTATCGACATAAGCAAGACAACCTGGTTTTACTTTCCTTCAAAAAACTTTGTCGACGTGGGCTTATTAATTGGTTTTCATGAGTGCTCCGACAAGTCATCCATAAATACACCATCACATACATATATGTGGGCATAATGTTTTTGTTTGATTCTTGTTCAAAGACACTTTTGCGATCTCAAAATATATATACAGAACACCTCTGAAAAGAAGCTATCGAATATGTTCATCGAGGGGAAATTTTGTCATAAAAATTTAAAAACGTCTTGTATAAAACAGTTTTTATTTTTTAATCAGCCAAATGAAATAAAGTTTTTATATTCAAAGAACAGGAAATTATTAAAATTCAATAAGCAGTGTAATCAAAAAGTGACTACAGATTTATAATTAAATACAAAAAAAAATGGAAAAGTGCCTTTGCGGATATGAAGCGGAAAATTTAAATAAAATAACTTTGTAACCATAAGTTGTGCTTAGTAATTTCCGAAACAAATTCGCTTGGTTTATTTTTTTAAATTGCATTATGAAATCGTTTTATTTTCGTGTAAAAGTCAACGGATAGAATCTAATACGTAACCCAGTGGCGTGCTGATCATACAGGTAAAAAATATTTTTATAATATTTTTGTTTTAGTATCTGCAACATCATGTTATCTTATAGCTATGTACTAAGTATAATGAATAATGAGAGCAGAATCAACACTGAAAACTTGAGCCGAATTTTTAGGACTCTAATCCTACGTGGTTATGTGTTAACGAATATAGATATCACTACAATCCGTTGCTCAAAAGCATACTTTTTAAATTGTCCATTTATCCAATCCGGTTTTTTTAAATGCGGGGTAAAGAAGAGAGAGACTACAGTTCTTTTAATTCCATCTAAAAGCTTTAATAATAACTGACTAATAACTTGCTCTCGTTTGAAGCATTCGTTGAAATGCTCAACATGTATAAGACTTATCAGTCAATACGTTCAATGAATTTAACGCAATGCTGGTAGTATGTGGAGAATCTGCGACCAGTTAAGACGCCCGAACTTTGCATTAATTTGAAAAAAATAATGAATATACATTTTGGTGTTTAACTACTTTACTGAATGCAGCTTTCCGACAAAAAGAAGTTCTTAATCCTGTTCTCGGTTATTTGTATAAGTTATTATAAGTATGAAAACATAGTCCTGATAAAGGAGTCATATGTATTATATAACTTATTCTCTCTTTTACCCATCAAGACTATTCACATACTTTCGATGGATTCGGCGGTAACTTTGTGGAAGTTCATTTTAATATAAAATAAAAATAACTTTGATTATTCCACGTATTGTGTATCAAAATGTAACACGTGTTTCGCCTCTTTCAGAGGCATACACAGACAACTACGTACGAAAATGTTTGCTTAAGTACGAATGAATTAAGTAGGAATTCGTACTTAAGCAAACATTTGCGAAAGTAGTTGTCTGAGAATGCCTCTGAAAGAGGCGAAACACGTGTCACATTTTGATACACAATACGTGGAATAATCAAAGTTATTTTTATTTTATATTAAGACTATTCACTCTTATGGTTAAGGATCCAGCACAACAAAAGGAGATTGGATTTTTGATTGGCAATAGTGGCATGTTAGATACTATAACTTACACCTAAATCTCTTTTTGAAATTACTTTTTTAAGAATTCAAAATTGCACTGTCCAAAGTTATGAACATATCTTTTATTTCTCTTTGTACTCATCATATTTTTACTCGGTTTTTAAAAGGCTTTTTCGTATGCAACGTATCCTCCGTGCAAACAGAGAATTGGATGTATATCAACCTTCAGAAATATATCAATTGACTTCGAAATCTGTGCGCGTCACTGACGTTACCCATCTACGCTTTGAGGAAAAATTCAATTTCCCGTATTGCGTGTAAATTCAAATATCATATTCGCTGATATGTATCTTTGAAAGTGGAAAAAGTCGTTATGCATATGAGGAAAAGGAATTCACATTTTTCCTACTTAGCATCAGCAATTATTTAAAATATACTTTAAGTTTAAAAAGGGGTAGTTATGTGTGAATACAGTAATGCCAATTTTGCCAATATCGTGAGTACATGTTTTTATCCTCGTCAAATCAGAAGTATGAAAACTCATATGACTTATTTTTGGATATCTATACAAAAACAGCAGACGAATCTTGAGGTTAATTATCCCATCACTATCCACCCGTTATGTGTATGCAGCCGCTGGATCTTGAAGTAAATATTTCAATGAGTCCTAAATAAATTTGTCTTTTTTCCTATAATACATCGTTAAATTGATTAATAAAAATAATAATAAAAGATTTTTAGTTCTTTTTCAACTTAAAAATTTATTTGATCAGGACCGGTTTCGCTCCTCACGAGCATTATTAACTGACGTGAGGAGCGAAACCGGTCCTGATCAAACATTTTTTTAGGTGGAAAAAATACTAAAAATCTTTTATTATTCTTTTTATTATAATGCCATTCCACCAAGTATTGACAGTGAACACCTTAAAAGTGGTAAAATTGATTGATACGTTCAGAATAAAACACGGCAAAATCATGTTTTTGTCGATGTACGATTTTTTATTAATTCCGGCAAAGACTTTTAATATCTACAATTCAATATATTTTTCAGATACAAAATCGTACTGTAAGAGTATGAAATCTAACTTTAAATAATGATTTTACTGTCAAAATTGGTCAAGTCAAAACATATTTTTACCATACTGACCAAGTCATTAAAAGTCAATCAGATCGCAGAATTTGAATCAGCTGACTGAATGTCATTCAATATTTTGTTTGGAATGTAATCTTTTAGCTTTTCGTAGTGTTATTAAAATTATTTCGCATTAAAAAGTAGTCGAACAAACTATCGATTTTCCTGAAAAATAAAATGAAACTAATCAGGCCGTGTTTGATACAGGTCTCCCCAGCTGTACATCTTTTCATTTATATTCTTATTAAAAACTTAAAATGTCTACATTAATTCTTTCCCTTCATTGTTTGGTAGCTACATTCTCCAGAATACGCAAATTCAAAACAAACTAGGTCAATTCCCCTGCATAGATAATTTAATTGAAATTTTACATGGAGTATAAAATTAGTGGTATGTTCCTGGCGAGGTGATAACATCCCCTTGACAGGAGAGGGTGTTGAAAGGGAGTGTAATTATAATTATTAAGGAAAGTGGTTCAACATGGCCATGTCAACGATATCAACAAGATGAGTGGCAGATGATTATTATTTAGATAATTACCGTCACATTTTCTAGGATGTTCACCCAAAAAATAAATTAAAAATAATATTTAAATTACGTTAAAAAAGTTAATCATATAATGTTAATTTGGATAAAATGTTTTTGGTGTGTTATCAAAATCTATCGATTGAGTGGCTTCTATATAATCACAATCACTTGTGGCAGTAAAAATAAATATTAGTAATAATTATATATACGTGTTTTATAATAATATAATATTTTATAATATTGACCATTGTTTCTCAATCGGGGTCTACAGCATGTATCAAGGGGGCCACGGAGACAATATAAAAAGCTCTCAATTTTTTTAATAATTGTTTTATACTATCTATCAATTCCCAACATTTTCAAATAATCGAGCTAAATAAAAAAAGGTGTTCGAATTGAAAACTATTTTTGAATCTCAATTTCTCACTTTTTTCCCAATCATCAATCCCTAAATCCCGCAATAGTTGTGTCTCGAGTTTAAAAAAACTAGTTAGTACGGGTATGGAGGCCAGGAAAAAATGAGAATCAAAAGAGGCCACGAGCTCAAAAAGGTTAAAAAATAGATAGATAGACTATCGATACAAGACTATTTTAAGAGAGGGACGATTGTAAAGGTAAAAATCGAGATTTGTTTAATTTTGACTTAACACCCAGTACAGACAGTTTTTGTAAATTGATTTTCCAATCGATATATGGATTTCTGTTCGAAGCCATGGATATCAGTGGTGTCTGAAATTTCCCCCCTCCAATCTTAAAAATTGAAATGATCCAAATTTGATATTGACGTTGCTACAACGAAGAACCCCAAAACCATTTAATTTTTAGGGTAAAACCATTGCAGCTCAACAACAGAGGCCGACGTTTCATGAATAATCAATAAATACGAATATTATAATTTATAAATGCAAAACATATACATAGATAAGTTCAACCTCAAAATATTACAAAGTATGCTAATACTCGTTAAAATCAATGAGTTATTTACTATTAGGGTGTTTATATTATATTTAATACCCTAAAATATATAATCACCACGTTCACAAATACAATTAAAACGAATACGTTTATATGAAATTGGGCTAGTTTCTCACAGCTAGTTTTCAATGTTGTACCAATAATAGTGATTCAAAAATTAAAAATAAATAGTTTTCAAACAAGTGTATAAATTAATAAATTGTTGACTGTGTTACCCTCAATTATATGAAAAATAATTATAAAGTATACATATATTATAATTACATATTTTTTTTAATGAGTAAATACATAGTATATAAGATATTTCATGTGTTTCTCCTCTAACATGTACTATTCTACGATATTACTACTATTAGACCTGTCTGTCGCGTTTTGGTAAAGTGACGCCTACTGTTTTTTTCGTTTCTTAATTTGAAAATATTACTTTGTTCATCCTTTTCACGGACATAGTATTTTTTTTTCTTTCTATTATTCTTTAAATATATGAGAAATTTGACATCTTATATTTCGGTTCTTCGCAGACTTCTGTGAAAATACGCTTGCCTCAAATTATCAATTTAGCTGTGTAAGACAATTGATAGCTAGAGACCAAAACATATTCTGTCCGTATAATAAATCATCTTGAATAGTTTATTCAAAATATTCCGAGTAAACAAATATGAAATTTCTGAAGCTCAGTGGATCCCTGTCTGTCTTTGGGATGAAACATCCCATGGGAAAACAGGGCATTAAGCCCGAGGAGTTATTTGCTAATTCAATAGGCAACAGTGCATAATAATTTGATTTTAGGGAGGTTAACACGTGGCATCATCTGGTTTTTATAGCTCCCATAAAGGTTTATCCCCGAGTTGGGTAGTACTTCTTTGGTGCTCTTTAAGCCTTGGGAAAGGATCGATTATTATGCTGCTTTACTAGGGTATGAGGTGAATATTTGCGTTTTGGGAAAATGGGAAAATTAGATAAATATTTTAAATATAACTGTCGTGGTTCTTATATAATATTACGATTGTATAATACAACATCAAAACTTTTTTCACGTGCCTAAAAGTAATATATTTCTCTTATTTCTTCATTATTTTTTAAAGAATATTTTTGTCAAATTAAAAGGATCAGTTAAATATTTACTTTAATTGTACTCGTTAAACTATTATCCTGACTCTCCTTTGATTCTTCTCACCGTATAATGGAAAACGTGTAGACATATTATACAAATAGAAACTTCGTCATTTATCAAACTAGGGACTTATAGCACACTTAAATTCATGCAGCCGAGTCTTGAGAAATTGCTCCTTGAAATAATCTAAGTTCTACAAACTGATCATGCATATTATAATGTTATTACGCTATGCTATAGGAGACGTCTGTTAATACCAAACGTACGGCCGTGGCGGGTGGTGGTGGGAAATACAATGTCGAAAAAAGATCTGCATAATTTATATATCGATAGTACTGTAGTGATTGATCAGGTTCACTAAAAATTAACATATATATATATATATGAGAATTTTCGACTTTTATTTGGACTTCATATATTGATCCTCCAGTTTATTAGTTAAACCAATGCACCGCGAAAAAAATGGTAAAAACGAAAAAATCCGCAAAATAGTGAAAACTGAAAAAGTCGAAAAAAAATTATGTCCACATATTTTTTTTATCTCTTAATCCTGATGCACCGCCACTTTTTCCCATGATCAAAAGTGCACCGTGACTTCGAAAAGGTTAAGAACCACTGAGTTAAACAGTTCAATATAATTGTTTTTAAATAACGTGAAAAGCAATTTTCAAACCAAAAATCAAGTATTATTTATTTACATATATCTGAGATTTAAACATGTTATTAACAGGTGTTTGTTTACAGATAATGTACTCGCGATCAGTATTTGGACATTTAAAAAAATGTTTAATGACCCATACAATACCAATATATTGTTTAATTATTTGTAAGATTATCGGCATTTTAATCTTTTTGATGTAATTTTTAAATTATTTGATTACTGGAGCTGAAAGATAGTAATATTTTAAACAACACTGTGACCTAATTTTTTTATCTTTTTATAAACGGATAACATTTCAAATTTGTCGGATGCTGAAAAAATGTATCCTGTGTATTTATTTATATTGATAAAATATACAACTCCAAACATTATAGCAGATTTCAACGCTTTGAATAAATCGGAAACTATAATCAATATAAAATATTTGATAAAATATATACGGGATTTTTTTATTTACCAGCAAATATGACAATGTGTACAACTCTAGTATGTCAATATATCGATTTTGGGTTGATAAAATAGGCAGTTTATATTGTAAAGCTTTCCAAATGGAACAGTCCTGAGCAGTGGCGATACGTAAAACTGTATACAAATATGAATGATAAATTTAAGAAAAAATCGGGGTCAACCGAATTTTAACGATTTTATTTTTCTGTAATAGCTTTTGGGCTATATATTACTATACAAGAATTATTATACCGATACCTAATGCAATTTGGATAGAAAAATCATGTCATTTTAACACAAAATTTAGTGCATAACAATCGCGGCGAATATAAAATAATCTTGAATAAAAGAAATCAAAAGGTTATATATAATTCCACAACCAATTTTAAAGGACGCACTTTGTATACACGAATATAAATGTTAGTACTTTTCACTAAACATTTGATACTATGAGCTTTGTATAAACCAACATAATTTTTTATACTTCACACTAAAATTTCGGTTGAGTGCACTCCATACACACAAACATTAATTTAATATTTTTCTATTTGAGACAGATCATTTTCACATAGTATCAACAAAATTACATGTTACCTAATGTGTTGGTTAGGAATGGGTAGCTTAGCTCTTGAAAATCGATATGCTTCATATTCAGCTTATTTTGACAGAGAGATGGACATGCCCTGTTCTAGACTATTGCGTAAAGCCATAAGGTATGAGGCACTTAACCCTCCATAGATCTTATGTCGTCTAAAATTGTCAATTTTAGAACGAACTTAGCATCACGAAAATGACTCTCTTTGTTTAAAAACAATTTGTATACTGTATGTGTGTATGTATGTATGCGCATGTGTGTGTACATGTACGGATATAGTATGGAGGAAGCATATGGAATGTGATTTGCAAAATAATGCATATGGAGTTCCCGTGAACTTCTTATCTCTGTAGTGATCGCGCCCTTCCGTCTGCAAACGACGGTAAGGGGATGCAATTTACAATTTTTCAAAATCTTTATCGATGAAGGAGACTGGAAGAACCTTGGTGCGTCCTGGTACTTGAAGCTCCATAAATTTGATATCCAAAAAAAAAAAAAATGAGGCACTTAAAGGTTTATATAGGAAACTTGTAATACGATTCTTATCTTATGTATTACCTACGTCACTGGTGCCCACATACACATTTAGCCCTTCCTTGGGGGAACACCCTTCGAATTGTAAATGTGGTACCTAGGAATATTTTTTCTGTTGCCACTGGCATCGCAGTATATTTGATCAGGGTTGAACATTGTGCGTGGCCTTAGAAATAATTCAATAATTGACCCACATAAGTCTTTTTGTATTATATTTTTGTTAAATCATTCTACGCATTAAGGAAGGTGACCCATTGTTATTTTTTATGACGTGAAAAATATCCGCAATGCTACCATTCTTTCGGCTAACGTTTGAACTTTATTTGTTACATCGAAAAAATCGCGACGCAACCAAAAAATACGCAAAAATGTAATATTATTCAAATATGTTGATTTTCATTAGAAGTTACTTAAAAGACAATGGTAATATATTTTTATTCAATTGACATACAGTGGAACCTCTCATAACGAGCACCTCTTATAACGGGTAATTCGCATAACGAGCAAAACAGATTGTGAAAAAAGTGCTCCCTTAGCGAGCGACATTTCGCATAACGAGTGACGCAGAGTTTTGGAAAGATCACTTTCACATCGTTGCTAGCCTCAAGATGACTGAGAAGGCGTGGGAAGGGGTTAACAAGATAACTCTCACTTCAGCTTGGAAGAAGCCTTGCCAAGGAGCGTTGTCGAATGTGATTTTGAGGGGTTTAAAACAGCACCTGTGAAGTCTACAGTCAACGAGATTGTATCTTTGGCCAATACCATGGGGCTGGAGGTGGATAACAACAAAATTGATGAGCTTGTGAAAGAGTTCAGTCAAGAGCTGACCACCGAAAAGCTTATGGAGTTGGATTGTTTTTCGCATTCCAGTTTGTTACGCTCCTTAACAATGTATAAGTATGTAATTTTACTTTAATACACGTTAAAAATATAAAAATAGTTTTTTTTCCGGCATGGAACGCATTATTGTATTTTACATTGTTTTATATGGGAAAAATTGTTTCGCTTAACGAGTGTTTCACATAACGAGTAAGATTCTGGAAGGAATTAAACTCGTTATGAGAGGTTTCACTGTAACTATATTTTACTGATAAGACTATCGGGTAAAAAATAATATTTTGTTTTACAATTCAACCACAATTGATAATATTATACGATAGCTTTTAAAATATTGTCAGAAACAGGGGCGTTATTAATATTTGTATAATCTTTAGTATTTATGAAGATAATATTACAGTAAATAATACAGAATAAAAATAATAACTTCTGAGAAATGAATGCTTATAATTTCATGTATAAAATAGGATTTGTATGTATGTTTATTCAAATAAATATGTATAATTTCTAAATGTTTTGATACTCATTACAAAATATGTTAGTCTTGATTTGTCTATCTGCCTGACAATAAATTACAGCCTAATATTGTGCAGTGTACTTGCATATAGTTTTTGTATGTGAGCGTGCGTGTTGTGAGAAGATGACTGATATATAATAAATACTAATAAAAAAAAATGACTTGTGTTGCCTTTTTATCTTTTATGGCCAAGTTTAAGAAGATAGGAAAAAATAAATATGAAATTAAGTTACGTCAAATTAGGATGTCGTAGAATTACAAGTAAGGATATGAAGGAATAGAGTAGAGAATGATAATTTAATTTTGCAATAGTACATACAAATATATTGCTACGTTTCACTGAATTGGTATCCTTTATTGGAAACGAATAAAAAATGGTTACATGTATTCAGCTATCTTTATTCTTCAAATTTATTTTGCATTACAAATTTGAAGTGATAATTTATGATTTAATAATTTGACTATTCGATTTTAATAATTATTGTAGTTTTCTGCGAAGAGAAGCAGTTAATTTAATTTAAACAATTTTAATTGTATCTCATGCGGATACAGCTAGGGCTTCCAATTAACCGGAAATTTAAACTAACCGGTTTTCGGTTTTTTCTGATAAATAAACCGGGTAACCGGTTTAAACCGAAATATCATGTATTTTGATTAGGTAGGTATGCAAAAAAAATCGTAGATTTTTTCAATATTTGGCATAACAGCTAATACTCCAATTTCAAACAAAAAACACTACATTTATCTTAATGGGACTCTAGTTACTAACCTGTTTGCTATGGCAAAGTAACAATTACTATAACATGTGAAAAAATATTTTATGATAAAAAAATATACGTCAAATAAAAAAAATAGAGCTTGATTATAAAACTCACCAAAAGAATGATGTTTAAATGCATTCAATTTTTAAAAAATACCAACTAGATAAGACAAGAAATTCAATGTTCAGACAAAACCGAATACCAAAATATTCACTTGTCAAAAAATGACAAATTATTTGAAATAGTCATTTCTGTTCACAACATGGACAACTTTGAGACAGAAGTAGATTATTCTACAATATATATATGTACATGTTTGTTGTATTTTGTGAATTGTTTCCTATATAACGCAGTAAATTCATTATAAAACATTTTTCTCTTTGTAAAAAAACAATGAAAAATAAGAAAATAGTATTTTTGATAGAACCCGGTTAACCGAGAGAAATAAACCGGTTTTCGGGTTTTTTCAAAACACGCGATAAACCGGTTAACCGGTTTCGGTTTAAACCGGTTTGGAAGCCCTAGATAAAGCGATATCATGAATTTAATTTGACAACATATTTTTACTTACGTTTCTATTTAATACTATTTGCCTAATACACATTATCAATTATGCGTACGAAGAAGTTGATTCCTGTTTTTGGAAATAGTTAAAAACAGTCATCATTGTAGACTTTGTTAAAATTTGCCAATGTTTGATGTTATAAAATATAATAATTAAATTAGTAATATAAGCGATTTTGAAATATTAGTAATTATTATTAAAAGCATCTTATACATTTAAAATGGATTTTTTGAGCTATTTCAAATAGAAAGTTTTTTTTAATTACTTTTATAATATTTTTAAAAACTTAAAGAAATCGAAAAAATACTTAGTTATAGAATGTTATTTATTATAATATTACATATTTTTGTGAAGCTAATTACTTCTTATATTTTTTAATTATTTTAATACATCGGCATCAAGTAAATTCTAATTAAATAAACATTATAGTAGCAATTCCTTTATGATCCAGACCCCGAACCACGTATATGTAAACCTGTTTTTAAAGTAAACATATTTTTTAAATTGTGCATAATAAATACACTGTCATAATTTTATTACCACGGCAACAATGTAATATGTATGATTTAATAATACAAAATACATAAATGACATTTATTTGTTTACTTCTATCTCAGCACAATGATTTTCTTACATATTATGATAATACGGGTTCATTAAATTTGTTCCAGCCCACTGGTTGTGATAATTTCTCTTGTGAAACAACTATCAGCTGAATTCGCTTTGCTTACTATCTATTTAATTGATCCATAAAACTTCGCATTGGTTTTAATTATTGATTTTACGTAATTTAATAATATTTTATCTCAAATAAATTCTTCTAACTAGTCTATTTCATTTTTATCTGCAATTATGTCCCGTCATTATCAATTTGTTACGGAAACTTAATTATCAATTTGGTTGATTTGGTTACATGACTGTTAATTGGTGGAAGATTATTAATAATAAAAAAAACACTTATACAAGTTAGTGAGGTCGTCGTGTATGTTTAGTGAAGCAACATTTCTTCAGCAAGACTATGTGCCAAGAGGGCATAGTAATGCAAAGAGAATCTTTATCACTGACTCTTAACCTTTTCAAAATCACGAAGCACTTTCGATTAGAAGAAAAAAATGCGATACGCTCAAATCAATTCGATCAGAAAAGTAACAATTAACATATTGTAGGCGGAACACGTAAAAATATGTTTATCGCGTACTGTTGGTTTTGTTTGTATATTGACTCATAATTAAATGGTTTCTTCAAAATAACTGCCACGGCAAGTGACCCTCTTTGACAATAAGCAATAAACCTCATAATTTATTATGCCCTGAATGTTCGTTCACACATAGTATTTTTTTTAAAGGCGCACATGTTTCTTGAATATTTAGGGCATCAGATTTCACACTTCCAGTGATTGTGAATTTGTAGGAATGAGAATTTTATGCTATGATTATTTATATAATTGTATGGTATGGATTAATGTTATTTTTATACAGAATATTTTGAATATTTCATATTGGTAACAAGTGGAATGCTGTCTACTAAATTAATAACAGGTTTTTATATTCAACTTAAAAAAGTAGTGAAATTATGATGTATTCAAAATGATTTTATTTTTTTAATGATTAAATATCACTTAGGATTTCTTTGAAAATTTCAGCCGAAAATATTGTTTGGTTTAGAAGTTGTGTTGATTTTAAGAATGTAATATATTTTTGCGCTAATCACTAAAAACGCCCGCTTACAAAGTGTTAAAATATGAAAATATATCTTTTATTACAAAAAGTACAGATTACATAGTAATAAAAATGGCAAGATAATAGTCTGAAGTAACTTTTTTGATAAATATAGTTTTTTTTGATCGGAAACTAATCACAACGATACGTAAACTTGTCAGTTATCGCCGATCTTAACACTAGTAGTAGGTAAACTGTGAGATATTGCTACATTTCATCGTCTATACAGGTCTTTTGCATGTTTTGTTTTCATCTTTTTTAGTGCTGAAACACACACAGAATTCCCAAAAATACAATATTTAAAAATTTAGCGCCCTTTTGTAGAAAGAGGAAGTGAAAGATGCTGAGAAATATTCATCAACATTTTTTCGCATAGATAGTTTAAATTGAAATAACTCCATAAGTTTATGAAGATAACTCCATAAGTTTTGTTTCTGTTGATTTAAAATATGTAACTATTTAAATTTGCCGGATGCTAGACACCATTAATGTCTCTATCGATACGCATCGAAATAAAGTGACGGTTGCTTGAATTATCATGTCTGTACAGGAGATAAAAGTGAATAAATTACACTGGAATATAAGAGAAGATTTTATCATACTATTTTTTCCAGTAACACTTAAAAATTTCGTATACAAATTTGTCTCTGTTATATTTTCTTTTATTCATCAATTAGCTTACAGTAATATATGAGGAGCTTAGGATCAAAAATGACCAGATCCACATTTTCTTGAACAGAGAAAAACACACTCTTTTTAGTTTTAATGTGATCACTGTCACTGGTGGAATGGCATTATAATAAAAATAATAAAAGATTTTTAGTACCTTTTCCACTTAAAATTTATCTTTCTTTATATATTTCTTCATATCTCTCTTTATATTTTAATATTTCTTCGCGAGGAGCGAAACCGGTCCTGATCAAATAAATTTTAAGTGGAAAAAGTACTAAAAATCTTTTATTATTTTTACACTCTTCTTATATAAAAACTTTTTATTAAATGGTCATATTTTGAACCTTAATTCCATGGGAACTACGAGGTTTTAAGCAGCGTTAAAAAAATAATTCTGTTAGTTTGAGTCAGTACTCCAATATTATAGCAAAACCCTGCTTGATACCAAGCTTGTCACATACAGTTAGTAAAAGTTACAAAATATAGATATTAAAGGACGAGCGTGACCATGTGGTCACATTAAACACCGTTGTCTATTGATCACACTATTCATCCTTTTTCTACCTGAATATCGTTTATTTTGCTCATATTTGGTTAAGAAGGGTACAGACTACAGTTAGTCATCAGTCGTGGGGACAGGGCCTCCAAAAGCACATGCGATTTTTTGAATTTCCGTTTTTTTAATGGACTTTTTGAAACTGTTATTTCATGTTTGTATAAAAACATAAAATTATTTACAGTTATTTTTCTAATATATTTGTACTGAAATTATGTTGATCTAAAGAGGTCACATTGTAAATATTTTTTAAAAATTCACGTTTAGCTATATTTCAACCCCGAATGTTTGCGAGCCCATACGGTCACTTTTGTCCTTACTATTGTCCGTACTCAATATTACACGGTAATAAACACGGATGAGCATGACTATATAGTCATGCGGGGTTTCTATACAACGACTTAGCGTTTTTTTTTTTAAATTTGGATAGGAATAAAAGTTATTCGTGACTTCAATATGGCTTAGAAAATATTTTTTTTATCGGAAAAAAGCTCTCTGGAGGGTTAAGCTCAGTTTTTTTTAAAATTTACTAACAATGAACATAATTATTCTTTCAGCATTTTGACACCAAGCCCTTTTATAAAATGAAGGCAAAAATATATCCAAAAATTTTACTCAATGTTAGTTTTTATTATCTTTTTAGTCCGTAGCATGCTTAGGGTATTCATTGCCGTATTAACCTAGTTTCTAAATCCCTTCGACTCATTATTTCCATTAGGTGGCAAAGTTTTAAGATGTTGGTTTCTAAAACATATAAAGAAACTTTTACATTCGAAAGCTGTATACATGGGGCTGTACTTTGCAAGTTTGTTGTCGCTTTTAGAAAAGTGGTGGCGTGCATCGACGTTGTACTTGGTGAATTATTAAACGACGCCGCGACGTCTCGCTATTCCAGGCGTCGCCGTCGGTCTTAATGCCCGACCTGTTTTTAAGCACACTAAGCTTTTTATCGCTTTCTGGTCAAAGTTAATTACACAATCTGTTGGAGTATTTTTAACGATTCTAAACGAGGGCAGGCTATTTACGTGACTTACTTACATTTGCCGTTGACTATTAATCTTACAGTATCACACTGAATTACAATTATTTATATAAATTTACCTGACTTTAATAAAAAATTCACCATTTAACACTGATATATGTACTACAGTGGAACGCTAATCTAACGTTCTCGCATTTATCGTTTATTTTTCTATAGTCCCATTTCACACTCATAACAACATGTTAAATAATCCGGCATTAATCTTTCCCCAATTCGCTTTTTTCATCGATCTAGTATCTAAATATTACGGTCCAATCACAAATATTATCACGATTGACTGTTTTTGTTGAATATTTTCCAATTCGCTTATAAAGTCGTTTCACAACTCTTCTAACTCAAAACTAAAATGTACTTCACGAATAAAACTAGAACTCTAGTTGATAAACTCAAAATAATTTAAAACATTTAAAAAATCCAAGAAAAAACGGGTTGACATATCAAAAAATGTTGACCTAGAAAATTACACGAGCTTGAGTGGTTTCTGTAAAATTGAAGTGACTGCAAAAAGGCAACTTATTATTAAGAACTTTTAAAAAATACACATTGTATAATAAAAATATTTTTTTTATTATTTATATGTAGCATTTACAAGATAAATTATGATTGATACTGGTATTATTGATATTGATCTTAATTAATCAATAATTAATTTAGAATTTCGACTGAAGGTGCTTGATGAAATTTGAACATAAAAATTGAAATTGTCTGAATCCTGTACTCTTCCATTAATCTTGTCGCTAACGACCCGAGTTTCGCCTTTCGGCATCTTCAGGTCCTTTAAGTACGCGAATGTTCTTGAACTGATGCGCAGTAAGCAGTTTTCTTATCGATTACGTTAAAAAAAATTATACTGAGCAATCCAATTTTATGTTTGTATATAAAGGATGCAAACTGCTTACTTCGCGTCACTTCAAGTACATTCACGTACTTGAAGGACCCAAAGATGCCGAAAGGCAAAACCCGGGACGTTAGCAACAAGATTAATGCAAGAGTACAAGATTCAGACAATTCAAATTCAATAATTAATGTTTAAAATAAAAAAAATACGTCACAATATATTCAAAATCCTTTTGTTATTCTACGCATCATGTTCGAATGGATCCACCCCAAGAGGGTCATTGGTTTTTCAAATGGACAGTTGGAGTAAAGTTGGCACAAGTCGCTCTGTTATGTTGTGACGCAGAATTGTAAAAACAAGATCGGTCACGGGAAATCCCCGGCGACCGGTCGATGGGAAAAGCGCCGGAGAAAACTGAAAGTCGGGTACTCGATTAATATTTCACGGAAGTGCGCTGCGGTTGAAAATCGCCCACGTTTTAGCCTGACAAGGGGTTTTCCCTTATTTGTATGATATTTAAAAAAAAAAGTTATTTTAATACTGACATAGGATACGTGACGCTGCACAATACACTGGGGAGAAAACGAGAGAATGTGAAAAATAAATATTCTGTATTTTTTTGTACATCGTTAGATTATGCAACATTTTTTTTTGTATTTGAATTATATTTATAATATTTACACTCATTTTGAACACCAAATCCTACGGTCTACACCAGTGTTTCTCAACCTTTTTGGGAGCGTGGCCCCTTTTGAGTGTCTTTATTTTTCTGTGGCCCCCATAACATTGTTTTGCCTTCCCATAAAAATTATAATTTCAAAAACTCACCTTTTTATAGCTCTTCTGAGATTTTTGAATCTAGAATGCCAGTAATTTATTTTATTTACGGATTTACAAAAAATAGCTGCGCGACGTCCGCCATTATGCGCTTCCCTGTATCGTTTTATCAATACCCGTGGCCCCCCTAAACTGTGTTGTGGCTCCCCAAAACAAAAATAAATCTCTGCTGCCCCCTTAGAACACGCTGTGGCCCCCTGGGGGGCCACATGGCCCACCGTTGAGAAACCCTGGTCTACACTATGCAATGCAGTGCCTAGTAAAGGATCAACAGAGGAGGGTTAAATATTATAAATATAATAAAAAAACTAATTAGTCTAGTTTAAAGAGCTTAGCGATAATATTTTGTGCAATGTAACGATGAGATGGCTTCAGGAAAATGCTGGTAAGGTCATTAATAAATTTCACAATTGAGATCTCGGACATGTATTGTCTTTTTTCCTCGGATTGGTGACGATGAGACATGTCTTTTAAAATATTTGTCAAATTTTAAAATCTGGTACGTTTTGGAATTCTTATGGAAGAAACTTGAAAAAATACAAAAACCTAATAGGTATACCACACTTTGAAATACAGTACATCCTAAGTAAGCTAATCATTCTTTCTCTTTCAGACATTCAAGACTTTGAACTCTTGCATGCCTTTGGATACAAATCTATAAATCGATTGAAAAATCAATTTATAAAAGTATTCGCTTGAAGATACAAAGTAAACTTGTTACTCTGCAAGCAAATATAACTACTTTTCATTAATATTGACTTCTCGGATTTAATCCAGAGAATATCCGATAACTAGATAGTAGTCAATATTTCAGTCGTTAACAGCTCGAACTGCGCTTGTAAAATCTAGCTCCGTCTTGTATAACGCAATGCAAGGCAGCTTATTATTAAATATGAATGCATGCAGATTGCATTATTGCACCGCCATCACAAAGAGGTGCGTTCCACAAAACAATGGTTGGAATTTCTCTTTGAGGGAATTCTGCACTCTGAGCTATCATTAGTAGACAACTGCATAATTACTCTCATTTGAGTGTGGGTGATAGCAAATATTATGCTATATTGCTGTCTCACTCGTGATTCGAACAAGAAGATTTCAAATATGAAATGCAGATAAAGAAATGTTATTTTTTATTGTTACTATTTTTTGTTAAATATAAATAATCTCATCTGTTTCTAGTGTTCTAATTAAGCTAAACGAAGGAACTCTGTTGACCGATCAGAAAATTCTATCTCCATTTATTGCTTAGTCAAATATCAAAAAGTGATTTTATAATTACTGATGTGTATATAATCACAAAAATATAATTAAAAATTTGAAATAGGACATGTGTTGTATTATTTTTCTTGAAAGTGGTACACAGACAATAACTGAACTAAAGGATTCTGTAGAGGAAAATTATTTTTCGTCCACCTCCGTTTTCTGGGTGAAAATGTAAAGAATAGTAGGATGTTTTTTTTTAAACCATGTCCGCTCCCAATGTGGACCATATAGACTCCTTATGGAGTTTATCTCAACAGAAGTGTTTCTACGAGAACTGCTTGTTACTCAGTTGCTCAACCTCTCTTTTTCCAAAGAGAGTAGGGATAAAAGGCTAAGGCTAGGAAAGGATTAGTGGTAAGCTAATCGCTCTCGATACGCCCCCATTCATAGGATAGCATGGGTGAGAGGGGGAAATTCAAGACATCACATACCTCACATGCCTTTGAACAGAAATTCATAAATCGATTGAAAAATCAATTTATAAAACTGTCAAACAAATTGCTCTGTTTAATCCATATTTATACCGCTATATGTTTAATGATTTTCAATTCACTTTGATATAGATAAATTTGTAACAGATTTTTTATTTTATTAGAGTGCCACCACTACTACCGAAAATTTCTTACCAAAAGCATCACTGCTTTAGAGTTCAAAGCCTTACCACTTGAATACGGATGTTCTTCTTTGGCGGTCCGGAATGAGAATTGGCCGCGTCAATCAATCTTCTTCACTACGTTCGCTCTTTCACCTCCCTACGCTAATCGCTGACCCCGTTGACTCATAAGGTTGAGAAGCACAAATTTTGTATTATACGAAGAAGCAAAGACATACTTTTGCTGCAACACACGCACGTGCGATGCAGATACGCTCCGTTGTAGTGCCGGTACAGACTCCTGCGTGACGCGTGTACCTTTGAACGTGTCATTCGATTTTGATTGAATTTTTTATGAAATTAATTGAATTGGTGCGAACTAAACTTTATTGTACCATACTATTCATGTGACTAATCTAAAAAGACATTAAAAGAGTAATTGTGGTTCATTTGCGATGCCTGCCAATTTATGTAATCTTGCGCTGCGTCGCCGGCTCCATCGAATACGCCTAGCTAGGGGAGGGCTCGAGGACTGAGTAATAAACAGTTCTCGTATAACAACTTCCATTGAGATACCTCCATTAGGAGGCCATATGTTCTATATCGGTAGTGAACATGGATATAAAAAAAATATTAATATATTGCCAAAAAATGTATATTTATTAGATTTTACTATTTCAAAGTAAATCGCGGTCACAGGTGCACGACCGTTCTAATACCTACCGGCATATAATGCGGTAGTGAAAATGCCATCTTTGCTGAAAGGGCCGAAAATTTTCAACCAAAAACAGTTTCCATGTAATTTTTGTAGCAAAAGATGGCAGCGTACCGATAAACATTACCGTCACAATTACAGTTCAGATATCCGGGAATAGTTGTAGCATGGCGGCATTTAATTGTAGTTCTCCTTACGCATTAAATGTCGAAATATTTCTTGGAGGAATGTCGGAGCAATTAAAACGTGTGAACCAGCTGCTGTTCTGGTTTTTAGGTTAGTCGAGCATGATAAAATATAACAATGGAACACTATCTATCTATTCTTATACCTCCGCAATTACACGCAGCTCTGTGTTCAACGCCGCTTGTAAATTAACGGTGATGCTGTTAAATAATTTATGCTTTATGATCTAATGTTTAGTAATTATCTACGACTATGTTACGGAACTGATTTGTTTCTACAATACGTCATATCGTCACTGTTGACTGTCGAAACTAATTGGTAAACAGTAAGGCCTTGCATGCGTATTACTGAATTTGTAATTAGGACAAATACTTTATGGCTTTGACAATTCGTACGATACCCGATGCTTTTTGTGCCCAGTACGGAACTCACCTCTTGTCAAGTTTTTTTTTTCTAATCCATGTCTGACCCTTATGTGGAGGTATTTCAACAGTAGTTTTTTACGACAACCGATTGTTGATCAGTTACTCAACCTATCTTTTTGTCTCCTGAAATGTAGACGAAAACGCAGATCGCCTACAGTAGCTACAACACAATGTAAAAGGGTCCAAATTTTTCCTTCTCTTCGAAAACTTAAAAAAGTGCTTTTATGTTTTGATTTGTAATATAAAGGTAAACGTTGATATCTCAGTTAGGATCTTGTATATCTAAACTTAGTACTAAATATTTTCGAAAAGATTTTGCGAATATTAATTAGAAGCATTAATTATATTTTGCTATTTTCTTCGAACTAAATATACTATTTTGCAGTTTCTTTATTTTTGTAATAAAGTTCCACCAAATAAACAAAACTTACATCAATGTATTTTATTTCAATCTATTGTTTTACATGGTCACCGATATGGTATAGGAAGTAACCTTTTGACTTTTCGAAACCGTTCCACGTTATATTTTCAATATTTTTTCTAAAGAAAGTGAATTAATATTATGACATTCTTATGAAAACGAGAAATAGTGGAGAAACGAATTTGGAGACTATTACTAATTAATTATTATAACATGCTATCTTAGCATAATGATATAGAACAAAAAACCAGATTACAAATTTTGTCATAACTTTCTGTGTTTTTAGTTCAATAAAGATCGAATAATATATTTAATGATTTTATACTTAAACTTTTACCTCATTTCTGTAACTATTTTCGAAATTTAAAATGTATTAAAATATTTTAACTATCATGCATCATAATTGTTTGCTTGTTTACAATAATACATATAATTACGTCACTTATATCCTCCGAGAACAGCCTTGATTAGTGATCAATTCTACTTACATATTCTTGTATTCATATAAGAGTAAATAAAGAAATATTATAAAAGTATCACAAGAATTATAAGTTACGTTGGGTGCTTTTGATTTGAAGTTCTTCTTAGTTATTTAAATTCAATCTTACATTAAAATTTAAACATATACAAAATTATATGGGTTATTTAACAGAAATATAAGAAATCTGAAATGTAATTTACATATTTTAAGTTGTATGGACAGCTCGTAAATATTTACTTCATAAAATACACAATATTTAAATCATTGTAATCAAGTATGCTAATTTAAGTTTTATGCGTGAACGAACTTACGTATTGCTCAAGATCCACTCACAAAAGAAAGAATGCATTCTGTTATTATTAATAATATTAAGAATTCACTCTAATTACACGTGTGAACTCTACGCCTTCTCAAGGTAAACAATTTTAACTAACTTAAATATAATTAAGAATTTTTAAACATATAACTTACCTTAAGAAAAACTTAAGATAAAATCATGTTTACTCTGTATTTGTGTAATTATAAAATATATTTATGTGTGAGAAAAGAGCGAGTAATTTTTTAATAAATATGGAAAACAAATACCAGGGACAGCGTGTTCCTTTTTAATTATTATTTTAATACTTCTGCAACTCCTAGAGTCGATGTTTGAAAAAAAAAGATTATTTACCTCTTTGGGGATGTATTGTAAGTAGATATTTTTTACTAAAACATTACAATGATATGATTTTATACACTACCCGAAATAAATGAAATCTTGGACGTTTCTTTATAAAATAATAATTAATAATGTCAAATCGTGATAAAGACGAGCCGGGATAATGTTCGTGTGGGTCACGGAGTTACGACCCTCATTCGTAAGGTACCGACAAAGAAGATAAATAATTACACAATGTATCTTTTATTCGACTATGCCAATACCGCTTCCGTGAGATCATTTTATATTACATTTGACTATGCGTAGCAAAAATAAATTGTGACATATTTTACTTTTTCCATTTCCACATAATTTTCAGACGATATGTCTTAATGATACTCTGCTCCCCAGTAGTCTTACTTCTTCTTCACGTATCATCCCAGATGCGTTCCGTTACCCTCCGTCAAGTAAAACTGCAATCAACACATTAGTAAAAAACAAGTAATTTTAGTTAAAATAAGAACTCAATCGATTAGATTAAGAATTAGTATCATTGTAAGTACACTTGTACAACTTAATTGACCGTACGAAAAAAAATAGAAAATTTAATGTTAAACAAAGCATATAGACTGTGGAAAGGAAAAAGGACGTAACCCACAGTTTTTTCAAAACAGCTTTTTTTCAATAATCACAATGTATCCAACTTGATACATGTTCTATCAAAAGGATGTAAGCTGCAAATGCCGAATAAGTATCTAAATTTAGCTTTTAAGTTTGAAAAAAGGTGTGCTTGTGAAAATTGAAACCAAGAAAAAGGTAAATTTCTTGAATTAATATTAGATTATGTAAATTAAGCACTAGTTTAGAAGTCTCTGTGCACTTCAAGGATGGTTTATTTCATAATTTGCACATGGCTGAAAATCATCAAAACACGTTTTTTGTGCCTCCTGTAAAATTTTCTATGTGTGGGTTACGTACCTTTTCCTTTCCACAGTTGATATATGATTCGATACCCGGATATCAGTCCTGAGATGTTCCAAAATATCTTGAACCTAAATGTCACGAGATTTGATTTTGTGAGGAATTCAGAGATAAGGGAGCGTACAAGACAGCGTACCGTCACGTCAGTGGTTATGGAGAGACGTTGGAACTGGCTGGGTCACGTGCTGCGATTGCCTCCGGAAAGCCTCAATCCTGCCTGCCTTTTCTTTCGACCGGTGGGATTCCGGCGTCCGGACGTCCGTCGGGTACTATCCATAGGATGTACTCGGCGGAACTGAGGGATGCTGGCATGTCATGGGAGGAAGCAAAGCAATTGGCGGGAGGCAGGGAAACATGGAGGTGCCGCCTGGCGGCCATATGCTCCACATAGGGAGTGAACATGGCCAAAGAAGAAGAAATGTCACGAGGATTATTCATACCAAATCGTCAAACAGTCGTGTTTTGTTTATAATGCTACTTTCTTTTCTAGGTACAACAGAGTGCTTCCAATTCTTCTTCATATCAACAAAAAAAAATGTAACATATATTTAGTATCGATAACTACTCTGAGTTAGTGGTAAAAGATATTGAACGGTGAATTTAAAAATAAATATATAAAAAAGCTCCGCATCAAAATTTTGAGGTTATACTTTTCGTTCCGGAAAATCTTTCAGTTTAAAAAATTGGCAAAATTTACATGTTGAATATTAAATAGGTATCCGCAGAAGGCCGTGAATATTAATGTGTTAATAGATAATCTATAAATCTTTAGCAGACGAATGTATTTATTTTTAAATATATATATATTATGTTTTACATACTTACATATAAATTTAATGTAATAAACGATATACGTAATGTCGTTTGTACATAACCGTCTGGCGAATAATTCATTAGGTAATTGAAAGGGACGCTAGTATTAATTGTATCGACATATTCGTGATGAGGGTTAATTTACGGCAAAACTTGACTAAGTGACGACTCGTGGGCTTTCCACATCGATCTTAACATACGTTGTACATAATACATAAGACATAAACAATATTATACACTATGCCATACAAAGCAGACTGCCAACTATACCAGTATCCAAGATATGTAGTAATCAACGTGATAATGGTCAAATAATAGTCACACTGGTGATGTTATTTCTCAATATATTGTTGTTATTTGTAAAAAAATGAATTTATGGTTGTTTAGTAGTTGATAAGGAAAATTCTTGAAGGAAACTGAAGAAAAAAACAAAATACTCTCTAATTAATACGTTGCCAAGGACGACGACCAAAAATAATAATAAGTTTTTCGGGAGGAGCGATTCATAGAGATGATAAGATGTTGCCAGAATTCCGACATATTTTGAAGAGTTTTTGGTGTAACAGTATTGATTCAATTACAACAAAAAAATCCTTTTATTAAAATGATAATATGGATACCTCACGCTGTCTCCGAGACTCTTTGAACCCCGCTAATTATGACAGAGTCTCATACCCCCCCCGTAAAGCGGATTTCCAGGACAACGAAATATAATCGAGTTTAGGAAAAGACATAGGGAAATTGACATTACAACTTTACTTTATTGTAAGACGTCAGATATTTTTACAGTTCTAAATAACATTAAAAAAACTCTGAAAGAATTTCAAAAAAAAGTCATTCGAAAGCAAACTTAACACGCTATATATATAATACTTTAATTTAAAAAAAAATCACAGAACAATACTTGTTTTAACGAAAACCTTTTGCAACCTATTACCCGGCGGAACTGAGGGATGCTGGCATGTCATGGGAGGAAGCAAAGCAATTGTCGGGAGACAGGGAAACATGGAGGAGCCGCATGGCGGCCATATGCTCCACATAGGGAGCGAACATGGCCAAAGACGATTGCAAGTAAAGTGTCGATCCGTTATCTTTGGGAAAGGAACAAAATAATAAAAGTATGAAACGTGCTGGAAATTATAAAAAATAATGAAATTAATTGTGTATTCACATTATAATTTGTATGTAAGCACATGTAAATTATGCATACGCAGAGTATTTCAACAAAACTTATTTTTACGAAAACTGATTTGTTAATCAGACAATCAACTTCTCTCTTTGGATATTAAAACGAAGCGAGGACGGAGTAAAGAAATGATATACTTTATATACATTATAAAAATAAGTGCAGACGCTATAAATTGAAATTTATTCTCATGGAAAACGTTTTTGTATGATTCTTCGTTTTGAAAATTGTGATGGGTTATTTACAAAAACGTCCGCATGTTGGCTAAAATGAGATATGAGTCTGTAAATAAATGGATATATGATAATAATCCCGCTCTCAAAGGTTCAGATCAATCTTATTTAATGTTGGTGCACATAAAACTCCTTTGTTTGCACACTCCCTGCCATAAATTCACATTTATTTGAACTGGCATTAGGAAGCCCGTATCCTAATTCAATGACGTGCAGCCTGGGCTTGAATCAGGATAATTCTCAATCGGTGGCTCCTTTTATATAAATAAATAACGTGCCTAAAATCGAAACATTTTTTTATATTTTTGAGTTATACACAAAAAATAAAATACTCGCACATTTATTCAATAAAATCAGGACCGGTTTCGCCAATGGCGACGATTATCAATTAATAAAAGAATACAATGATACAGTTATATTTAAACAAAACAAAGTTAAATTAATAAGGTATTATAAACAATTGGTTAAAAAAAGGTAAAATTCACAAATCCTTTTACAAATACACTTTTTCAATACTGCAGAAGAGCCTTGATCCTGCCTGTCTCTTCTTCCAGCATGTAGAATTCCGGAGTCCTGGATGACCAGCGGGAACTATCAATAGGATGTACTCGGCGGAACTGACGGATGCTGGATTGTTATGGCAGAAAGCAAAGGAATTGGTGGGCGACAAACATGGTGAGAAACATGGCGGCCACATGTTCCACAAAGGAATCGAATATGGCCAAAGAAGAACGTGAGTAAGCATTTCAACATTTAATATTCACTTAAACACTCATGGTTGAGTGACTGACTGATTTTTGAATGTTGAGGTGATGAATCTTAAAAGCGATATCAACTGATAATGCTTGTGATGTGTGAATCCGTTCATATTATTAATTTAAGACATGTATAAAATTAGAAAAAAGTGTATGTATTGTTTTTATAATAATGCCATTTAACCGACAATCGATCATTCTATGCACAATTGAAAAAGCAGTGGGAAAGAAAGTGATTTAGGACGATTCTAAAAATTCCATAGACACAAACATTCGACTATCATTCACTACAACTGTTTGCTTACATAAAAAAAAACGCATGTCATTTATTCTTTTATTATTTATTTAAAAAAAAAGTATTTTTTTTATTAATGACAGTTTAAGCTGCAAGCCGCTGGTAGTGTACAAATAATGTATCCTTCCCCTTACGATGGCGTCTCTAGTTCAAACAAATTTGTGAATGAAACTGGACCCAGTGGATATGAAGCCAACTCCAGACCGAACTTCCACTTGAATATCATACAAATAAAAATACTTATATAATATATCAGGGACATAGCGTGTGCTCATTATAATGCAAATGGCTGTTTGTTTTCGTGAGTAGTGCGAGGCAAATGGGGATTGGGGTAAAAATATTACAGTTATTTAGATTATGTATATTGGTTGGAGGTGATTAAGGTACGCGTATTAGGCTCGTATATGGTTTAATTGCTTTTATTATTTGTATATTTTAAGGATTTCTGTAATTGCCTTTGCGTATGTTCACTGAAATACGAAGGCTTTGGTCGTTTGCATAACTAAGCATATAAACACATAAAAAAATGAATAAAAATGTTTTTCTCGAATAAAAAAAAACATAGTTCTTTATTTCGTTGATAAATTGGAACGTACACGGAAGTTATTTGATCATACGTGATAATATGAATAAAATAATAAATTTCACGCATTTTTAATATATTATGAATTTTAGTTTATTTTTGATTTGTGACTATGATCACTAAATTCTCTTTACACGTTTATTTAAGATACATTTATGTTGGCTGGCAATTAGTAAACTCACCATTAAATGATTAATCCGTATACACAGGTGTGGGCTGGAGGGGGCTCGCAGAAGCTCGCGCGAGCCCCTTGTAACATTAAGAGAAACAAGATTCTCAGATCGACGCATTATATAAAGTATATATAAATATGTGTTATTAACTTTAAGTATGAATGTATGTACATTTCAGCATGCAATTAAATCGAAAATAATAGAACCTATTTTTGTGTCAATCTTGGAACTCTTCACTCTTGCAATCTAGTGTAGGTCAATACATTTTTCAGATATTGATATTTATTAAATATGATTGTTACACAATATAAGAATGTGGTAAAACTAGATAGCTTTAGGTATAATTGTATAAAAATAAATTTAAAAAATCATCCCTTTTTCCGAAACTCCACGAATAGGTTTGAGATCCAGTGAGCCCCTTGTTAACGTATTGGCTGCCCACCGCTGCGTATAAACAAACTTATTATTATTGTTGAAAGTTCAATGAAGTGTTGTAACCTGTTATTTAAAGTTTCACGTAATTTACGAAGTGTTAAAAATGGCATGACTTTTGAAATTAACGGTCAAATAACTATTATATTACATATGTAGATCACCGATAAGAAAATCTCTAGGTTAAGGTCCAGTCAAGATTTATATAACATTTAGATCATGTGTGATGTTTTTTTTCTCTGTAAGTTAGTATCAGTTGATGTTGTCTTTGAAAATAATTTGAAGTTTTTTTTGTTGATGTTTAAAAACATTATATTTTGTAGCACGTGCACCAGACTTATTTGTTTCAAATGATCGTTAGTTTAAATTATTCCGTAATTGATTTTCAGATGCCTTCATGCAGAAACAGAAATAAGTTAAAAGCTTTTTGATGAAAACGCATTCAAGTATTTGATTCAAACAAATCAATATGTTGTCTGTATTAAAAAAATGGCATGTATATTTTTTCATAATTAATCACCAAACTGTTCAATTTAAAAGCGATTCGTATGAAAAATGGATCATTGTAATTTCAGTTCTCAGAAAAAACGTATTCAACAAAACGGGGTTGCGGAAAATTTTCTAGTTACTTCAAGCTAACCACAATTTTCATGAAAAGTTTTTTTAATGCTGTGTTGTTTTATTCTGAGAATCGGAATATTTTTTGCATTTTTTTTCCGGAAATTTTGTATACAAGTTCATTGCCACATAACGATTTTCAGAGCTTGTACGTACATAAAATATTGCCATATTTATGTAAAAATAAAATGCAAAAAAAATGTTTATTTATTTACAGTCTTCGTTATAGTGTTATTTCTTAGTACATTAATTATATTTACTTTCCGATAAGTAAATCATATTAAACAAATATGTATACTTATTGATGTTGATTATTAGATTGGTATCTTCGTAATCACTTATTTTTATGATAAAATTTCGTTTTAAATGTAATAAATAATGTGTATCTAAAAAAAGCATTTTTCTTTCGGTGTTTATGTCATTCTTCAGTCAATAAGTTTTCCCATGCTTGGCATAATACAATTGCACTTTCAAGTTTTTTGCTATATTATTCCTGAAGATGTTTCTAAAAAGGCGAAACACATATCACAATTTGTTAAGCAGCCTGTGGAACAACATAGTAATCAATCAATTTAATTTATATGACAGTATAAAATTTCCCGAATCAGAATCCGTTAAAAATAGTGATACGGTATGGTTTATTTTCACCCGCTCCCACTACCACTTTTGTGATAAAAACTGGCAGAATTTTAAAATTTGTAGCTAAATTAATTGTGTTTAAATATTGTTATCATGTAACCCGTAATATTTATATTTTTTAGTGTTTATGGCCTTAAGTGGCAACATTGTTTTTCGATACCCGATGTGGTTTTTGTTTCTTTCTTCCTTGCTCTTTGGGACACGAACCGAACACAACGTGTGTGGGGGACACTTCCTGGTTCTGGGACTTGGTTTCAGAGAACTTTAGTTGTAAATTCATTTGCATTTTTTTTCCTTTTGCGGTTTTTCGTCCGAGATGAAAGAACTGAGACTTTTCCATTGCGACGAAAATTAAAATCAATTTTGATCTCTGCGCAGAGTTTACATAAATTTTCTCAACATTTATAAAATCGTGTGAGCAAGCTAGGTTGTATAATAGTTATTGTGTATTATGTTAATTCAAAATTTTGTCTGTTAAATATTGTATGTAATTAAACTTCGGTGATTGCAAATTCTTATATAAACGTTTCCGTAATACTAGATCAATGGGCTTTATTTTATTCCTACCTACCTGTTTTCCGTCGAGTTCATACCAACTGTATTGGTCATAATGACTTGTATTAGTGGGGATTATTCTTGGTGTTTAACATCGTGAACAATAGTAGAAATTTCTCACAATAAATGAAACTCGCTCTAAAATAAATTACGAGTAATGTCAATAGCTTTAAACAAATAAATAAATTTGTTCTTATGTTTAGATTTTTTTTTTAAATTATGGTAACCCAAAGAATCTTTAGTTTATATTTATATAAGCTCTCTGAATACGCTGCCATTTAGTGATACAATCTAGATTAAATCAAAAAAGCTCATAAATCACAATACAAAAGGTCTAAATAAGCAATGCTGGTATTAAAACTACTTTGACATCAAATCTTTCATAAACAGTAAATCTCTAGAGTGATTTTACAAACTTTTGCCGAGCGACTTTAAATGTTTGCACTGAAAATTATCGCGCTGGAAATTTTCCACGCGTAAATTGTAAAAGTTTGCTGCCCCAC
Source organism: Himalopsyche anomala (assembly GCA_031772345.1). Lineage (NCBI taxonomy): Eukaryota > Metazoa > Arthropoda > Insecta > Trichoptera > Rhyacophilidae > Himalopsyche > Himalopsyche anomala. The sequence continues at coordinate 33,891,798 of CM062821.1, forward strand.
TATGCAATTATTATTGTTGATTCTAGTGTAAAATGCTTTGATCCGTTCGAAAAAGCATTCTAAGCGTTTGATATGGGCACTCGAAATCCACCATATTGGCTTGTCTGGGCTTGGTATATTTGCTTTCGAATTTAAAAAAATTGCAGACATGTCAAAATAAAATATTAAAATATTTGGAGACTTTATCAAAAAAAACATACTTGGAAAATATGTCAATATGCATTTTTAATAAAATATCTAACGAAAAGTAAATAAATCTGACCCTGTTGTTAAGTATTCAATGCTGCTGAACTTTTGTTTTATTTGGTTGCGTTATTTGATTAGAATCCTAAATAAAAGATTTCATTAATAGATTTTTAAAATCGATTAAATCGATAACAAAACCTTTTTTTTCATTCCAGATTATACTTGTGAATAATGAGGGATTGATTAAAACCGAGAATAAATTGCAAATTTACACGTTTGGTTTTCTGTTTTTATTAAATTAAAACTACAACTTAAAATAAAAAAGCTTGTCGTTAGTTTAAATTTTAATGAAAAAAATGGCAACATAGCCAAAGCGCTAAATAATTAAAAATCTTTTAATCACATGAAACTTAATAAGTTAAATATTGATCATGCCAAAGAACTTCTGATAAATATGGTATAGCATTTACCACTAGATAGTACTACTAGACAGTACCACTAGACTAGGCATGGGCAACCTTTCCTAGGTCTGGGGCCAAATTATCATTCTGTCTCCGAGTCATGGGCCTGACCAAATTATTAAACATAATAAAGTAATATTAAATTAAATAAAACACGTTGCTATTTCTTTTACGGTGGTGATCATGAACAAGTAAAGTTGAGACACTGCAAGCACCCGTGTCATCTCCATTATTTAATCCCTCCCTGGAGCTATTCATTTCTTTCTCTGATACTTCGCCGATATGAATCAGGGCCGAACAAAATAGCTCGGCGGGCCGGTGTTTGTCCATATATGCACTAGACAGTACAACTGTAACACAAATACTTGGACTTGCAGAAGTTTTAAACATATTATACGAAATACCTTTTGATTGATATTTCTTTTGAAAAAATACTTATTTTAATAAATGTAGATAAATTATATCAACCATCTAATTTGAAAAAAGCAGAAAACATTTATCTACAAAATATTAAGTATTTTTGACACGGTATTATTGTAAGTATTTATTATATCTATTATTTTCATTATTATACGATATAATTAACCCTACTCTCTTTGAAATTGAGTAATATGCAGTTCTCGTAAAAAAACTTACATTGAGATACCTACATCACATGCTTAACATTTGGAGAGTACATATGTTCATTTAAAAATAATGTGCTTAGCAAATATATTCAAAATATACATTTTTACAACCAATAAATTTAATGTAATAATGCGTAAATACATATGTTCACGTTCTCCAAGAAAGAGTAAACTTTAATAAAAACAGTTTGCTTTATGAGAAAACAAATATTTATATTTTTGGTACGGTTACACTTTTGTTTATTGTCTAGGGATTATCATACTCTTGAACGAAAACATTTCACAAAAGGATAAACAAATTGTGTTCTGTATCAATTCGGAGTAGAAAAAGCCTCATAAAATAAGCAGTTATAGTAAATCTTTTCAGAAACATAAAAAGAAAGAATAAAAAATCCACGTCTGGACCTTGCCCGAAAAACACCACAAGGCTCTCTTGACTGTACTTGAATAACTCTTTTCGTCCGTCTATGATCACATCAGTAAGATTATAAAAAAACACTTGTTATGTGTAAGATATACAAATACAACCTTTAAGGTCTTTCAAACATGTAAGGATATATTACTAAAATACAACTTATTTCATTTTATGTAACTATATTTGATCAGTTGAATTTTATATAGTAAGTTGTTTAATATCATTAAAATTAGTGGTAGCATCGTAATACATATGCGGTAGCAAGCAACATCATAGGCACGACGATAGATCAAATTTTATTTACGGGTCACGATTATTGCCGAGAGAATTTCATGATTTTCCAATATCAATGTATAAATCAATTAAAATATAATAATATTCATCAAGTGTCCATTCTTGTATTAAAATCATTGATTCCACAATGAAGTGGACAAGATCCCAAGAGAAAGCGTGAGAAAAACGGCGACCTTCTATGTTTACAAACCTTCATTCTTAATCCATTGATTTTCTTTTATTAAAAAAATAAAGAATCTTCGATTTATATATATACTGAGGTGTCATGAATACAGCGTTTTAACATTAAGAGGAACCACACTACCGCATATACGAATTTTCCAATTGGTCATAAGACTGGAAATCGTCACTTTAAATTTGAAACTTTTCTGCTCATTGAAAATTATCTCAATTAATATCGAGTACATAAATTCGCACATCATGATAGTGTTCATCTATAGAAAATATAATAAAGCTTTGAAATTATAATATAAAAAACAGTGCTGAGCAGAAACCTCATCGTACAAATCAAAATACAGTAAGTAACTATTTATGCACGAATTCAAGGAAAGTAGTTTTTTTCCTAAAATATTTTATCATTAACAAACCATTAAATCAGTCAACACGTATCTTGATGCTAATTATTTTAACACGTATACTATAATAACGTCAATGTTCTGGATCAGGGATGGGGAACTTTTTCTTCTCTTAACACATTATAGGCGGGAAACGTCAAAATACGTTTATCGTGTACTGTCAGTTTTGTTGGTATATTGACTCATAATTTAATGGTTTCTTCAAAATAACTGCCGCGGCAAGTGACCCTTTTTGACAATAAGCAACGAACCTCATAATTTATTATGCCCTGAATGTTCTTCACACACACAGTATTTTTTTTAAAAGGCGACACATGTTTCTCGAATATTTAGATTCCACACTTCCAGTGATTGTAAATTTGTAGGAATGAGGATTTTATACTATAATTATTTATATAATTGTATGGTATGGATTAATGTTATTTTTTATACAGAATATTTTTAATATTTCATATTGATAAATTTAGAAATTTAGGAATATCGCAAAATTACTAGGGTAGGACCTTTTTTTTAGGTTTTCCAGAAATTTTCGAATCCAAAATCTCAGCCAAAATGCCGGGCTCCTCACGACTCATAAAGGGTGACTCAACTAATCCAACAGCGCACAGAAGAAGAGGCAGGCTGAAGATTCTCTTGCAGGACGAAACTGTGAAAGAAGTTGAAGGAGACAGCCAGAAGCTACATCGGATTGTCCCACTCCTAATGATGACAATAGTTATCGTTTTTTAAATGAAATAAAATGCACAATTCCATTGTTTTATAATTTATATAATAGAAAAAAGTAAATAACTAAAACTATTGTACCAAAGTTTACGCGCCTTTAACTTTGCACAGCGAATAAGTTTAAACTGTAGTTATGTGATATTATTATACCCACCCGAATATTCTTTACGCAAATTTGATGCGAAGGTCGAAACCCTTTTTGGAAACTTTATTTTTAAAGGTTGAATGCCACTTATCTAAACTCGCGTACCTACATACATGTTTTTATAAAACTAATTTACATAACATTTACCCTGTAAAATTGCCTTGCCATATTTTAAATACATAAATGATGAAGGCATTTAAACAATTTTGGGGTTTATATTTTATAAATACGATGGTTACAGACACAGTTGCTTGGTGTGTAGGTGGGCAAAATATCAAAACTATTTGTTCCACTTTGAAAATTGTAAATTCAATAGCACACCAAATAAAAGTTGAGTACTAGTGCGAACAGCATTTTTCAATCGATATCTATTAGAAGGCATGGGCGTTTGTGATGTCTAAAAATTACCACCCCCCGCCTTTCTGATCATTTAGTAACTGGGCGTAGCGAAAGCAATTAGTTAACCACTAGCCCTTTCCTAACCTTATTCTTCTATCCCTAATACTCTCTCTAGAAAAGAGAGGTTAAGCGACTGAGTAACAAACAGTTCTCGTAGTAAAAAAATCTGTTGAGATACCTCTATTAGGAGGCCATATTTTTCACATTGGGAGCGGACATGGATTTAAAAAATGGTATAAGAATGACTATTATAGGCGACCGGAAATAATGGTACTCATGAAATGATACGGGTAAATATTGAATTTATATGTAAAATCAATCGATTATCCTAGCTACATATTTTGAAAGTGATTATAGGGAAAATGTTTATCGATTTGATGATGACATTCGCAAAGAATGATTTCGATGTACATACTTAAATAAAAATTGTTTCAATTCTTGACAGTTAATGATGAGATACGCATAAAAAACCCATCTCGTGATGTCGTATATCTTTCTTCTTTAAAACTTGTTTCGATCCACGGAGAAGAATAAAAAAAGGCACGATTGAAGATTTACTGCCAAAAGTTTATCGACGTTTTGATAGTGTACCGCGTACCCTTTGTTGGCATGCAAGAGGTTGAAAACTCTCTCACAGGCTCGTGTTTAATTTATGTTTATTCGACATATTTTATTCATTTGAATAAAAAAATATATCATGTTCCCAATCATATTTCACTTTGAAGGCAATTCATCGCTATGTCAGTATGAATTATTAAAATTGATGTGTGGTCAACGAGTTCGCCAAAAAAAATTCTTATTCGCTCTGTGAGACAGCTTGTCTGTGGGTCTTTGAACGAAAATGAGAATTTAAATAATTTCAATTCAATAATCAAGTTGTCATTACGATCATCATGTTCATTATTCATTCAGTTTCAAATAACCTGTTTTCAGGACCGGCGCCACCATACAGGCGAAATAGGCAACTGCCTGGGGCGCAAACCATTAAGGGGGGCATAAATGCCGTATTTTTTTTATATAATGAATAATAGTACATTTTATTTTATTTTTATTGTTCGTTGTAATTATGTATTTTTTCTATATGATTCGAAAAAGAGAGATTGGACGACTGACTAACATAACTTCTGCTGAGATATCTCTATTAGGAAGCCATATGTTCCACTTTGTTAGCGGACATGGATATATTTAAAAAAATATGTTTCTAATGATTCCGATTTGTTTTTTTTTATTATTTTGAAAAAATAATGGGACGATTTTTTAAAAGGGGGCGCGCCAATAACCGTTGCCTAAGGCGTTAAATAACCTCACGCCGGCACTGCCTGTTTTGAGAAAATGGGAAAAGCTATATTCCAATGTTCATCGTGAATCAAGTACTATTCATCTGCGCTCCAGATTTACACATTCTATTAACAGTTACTTACAGATTAGGATTTCAAGTCGGGTTCAGTAATAGAACACAATGAAATATACTTGTAATGGCCCAGACAATACTAGCATTATTTTCATTGTATGGTTTATAACATTTTACACTTGACTGCATATAACTCTATTTTGATTTTTGGGGTTATTAATGGATAATCAATGTACTTAGTTGACTCACATGTAAGAAGTTTTAAGTTTTTTTGGAGCTCGAAGTCCCAGAGCGTCTCATATAAATGAATGTAAAATTAAAATTAAAATTGGTAATTTAGTTATTAAACAACTGTAACAAATTGTGACACGAGTTTTAAATCTTTAAGAAGCATCTTCAGATAAACTATCGTAAGGGTTATTTACGACTATATTAAATATTAGTTGTTTGTTTTTTGCAAAAGAAAATAAAAATAAGTAAATATTTGTATATTTGCAAATCGATCAATAATCGTCTGCCTTGTTTTAGTTGCGACTTTCACTGTATATCAATAAAGTGCTATGAAGTGTGAAGTTCAAAGTTATTTGGAAAATACACAAACAAAAATACTTTTGGTTAGTTAGTCAAAAGTTTGACAAAACCTTATCATATCATGAATACAAATTAAATCTGTAATTATAATACACTTTATAAATAAAGGTATAGATAGGTGTAATCAAAATTAATGTAAATGTTCCTAAATAAAACATTATGTTATTCTAAGGTACGGATGGATAAGTTTTTAATTGGAAATCTGTCCGCAAGTTCAAGAAGTATTTTAAGCTATTAAATCTGCAACCGTTGAAGTTAGAATTGTCTCCAAATGTCATCCGAAGAAAATTTCACCAAAGTTCGTTGACTCAACTCTGTTTGCATTCAAAATATGCTGGAAAACTTTGAGCATTCAACCGAAGCGGGAAATCGTTAAGCCTCAGAAAGTTATTCGAGAAAATCGCCTTTGGGAAATCTTTACAAGGTGTTAAATATTACACTATATTAACACAAAAAGTGTTATTTAACGAGGTACTTGCAAAATTGCAACGAAAGGAATATGTTTAAAATGTAAAACACACAGCGATATCTACGCATTCGTTCATTGTATCAGGACAGGGTTCAACTGATATTTTGAAAATGATCCCTTCATAAGTGAAATCTATTGATTGATTGATCAAAAAAATACAAATAAGTCTTATAAATTGATTTTTATAGGAAATATTCTCTAACACAACAATTACTATATAAATGGAATCGGCATAAAATATCGATTAAAATGGTAAACAACACATAATGCACAAAGAGTTATGCTTCTAACATATTATTATAGGTATACTGGAACAAAAAGTTATGTCGAAAATCGGATATTTATGATTTTTATATGTTATTTGAAAAACTATTAAATTCTGCTTTAAGTTATTGATGGCAAAAAACTTTAACTTACTTAACGCTTTTTAAGATTAAGGGCAAATTAAAAAATCTCTCTTTTATTTCATGAAGTGGTTAGATTAATCAGTAATAGTTATAATGCATAAACGATCTTTGTATTTCATCATAATCGAAAATGTCGATTATCTTAAGACGCGGTTATTTGACTTAACGCTTTTTGCCACCATACTGACAATATACCCTATTTAGAGATTCTGTGTCGAGACGTCCCAGGACTTGTCAGATTTTTGCTGTCTCGAGTCCCGGGACTTTTTTTGAAAATGTCCCGGGAATCATTACTGATTTAAAATGTACTAATAACATGTACATTTTAATTTTGAAAAAACCAATTCTCGCGGTTAAGAGACCTTTAAAAGGACTGATTTGTATTGAATGAAATTCATTGATATTTTTAAATTTCTTTACTAGTGCGTACTTTCAAAAGGCGCCGAGTGTATTTAATACATACATGCAAACATCTCATTTTAATAAAATTATAATTTTATTGAAAGGGAAATAAAAATCTCGAGTCCCGGGATGTTCCGGGACTTTAATTTTATCACGCCTCGAGTCCCGGGACTTAAAAAACCGCGAGACTTCAGAATCCCTAACCCTATTGATAATAGTGATTTATTACGTATCTTATATAACCTCAATATTATTTTAAAAATCATTATGGCAGCTACGTTTTAGAATGTTAATAATAACATTCCACTACCGACAAACTATTTTAAATATTGATATAAAATGTTGAAATTCTTGTGCTGTATTTTGTATAATTATTAATAATTTTAATAATAAAATCATTCATAACCTATCTATCCTATTTATATATTGATTTAAACGCTTCATTCAAAATATACCGTAAATTTCTCTCCGTAATATGTCAATATACTTGAAGAAAATCGTTTTTCATTGGTTTTGAGTAATAAATATTTCAAAAGCGCTTTCGTAAGATACTTTATTATTCTATACCACCCTCAATAACATGTCTCCATGGGTGGTACCGTACGTAATGTCGCAAGGGGATTATTATAGGGAAAAGCATGCGAGTCGTATGTTCGGCACGTATTAAATATTCCAGGAAGGGACATGTCCACCGGTGGCGCCACTGATCACGCTCATCAAAAATATGAGGCATTTACATAAGACAGGAATTCAAAAGAAAGGAGAAAGCTCAGATTAGAGTTTTAAGCTCTACCAAAGCTTTTGATGTCCATCTTACATAATGTAAATATCTTGAATAAGTACAATTGAAACTGTTGGAATGATTTCGAAATTAACATGATTTAAATCACGAAATCAATAATGTCATAATACTTAGAAACATGATCTGAAATTACTGCTTTCACGTTTTATTGTTAGTTGAGTGAGAAGAATTTCTTTGTTTCTTTAATTCAACTTACTTAAAATATGTTACCGATGTTTCTTAGAGTAGTGTTCGTGGCGCAGCAATCAACATTGTTGGCTTCTGTGACGGATCTCACTGGTTCGAGTCCCAGTACGAACAGCATTTTTCGATCGACTTATTGATTTATGTGCAAATGCATGGCTGTTTACGATGTCCGAAAATTGCCTCCTATCTTTCCGATCCTTAAACAACTGGGCGTAGGGGGAGCGATTGGTCAACTACTAATCCTGTCCTAGCCTTATCCTTATATCTCTACTACTATATTTGAAAAAAGAGAGTTTGAGCGATTGAGTAACAAATAGTTCTCGTAGAAAAACTTTTGTTGAAATACTTCCATTAGGAAACCATTTACTTCACATTGGGGGCGGAAATGCATAAAATAATAATAATAAACAAATTACTTAATTCCGTGTCAGTACGTAATAGATTAGTTGACAAAAATTATCAGGGCTGTGGAGTCGGAGTCGCGGAGTCGACTATTTTGGCCGGAGTCGGAGTCGGAGTCGTGAAAAATGAGCGGCTCATTGAAAAATATATTTAATCATGTGTATTTAAACAAAAGTGTTAACATTTTATGCTTGGCTGACTAAAGACGATCAGATGGTATACAAATATATAAGTTAAAATGAAATTATTGAAAAATTTCCTCGGAGTCGGAGTCGTTAATTATTTTAAAGCTGGAGTCGGAGTCGTCTTTTTTTCACGCGACTCTACAGCCCTGAAAAATACCCGTAATTGAAATTCAATTCCGGGTTACCTTATGAAAAATAACGGAAAACTGGTTAACGCATTTATGCGGGTATTTGGACGCCCTACAAAATTTCTCAATAATTTTAATTTATCATGATAATCTAATAATATGGTGTTGTTGATCGAAGTATTAGTATAACTGGTATGATCAACAGGCATGTGTAAAAAACCTTATCTAGTCTATGTCCAAGAAAATGGCAGCTATGCAACTTAATTCGTGTATCCAGTAGTTTACGTGAGAGCTTAGGCGGCAGGTAGATAGGTAAAACAAACTTAGAACGTTAACGTAAAGTTACGATAGCCAGACTTGCTTGCACTAGCGATAAGGCGAGTTATTTTCGATTCCGTTCGTTACAAGTAGGTAAGCAATTGGCTTAAGTCAATGTAGAATAAATCAGTGTTTCCCCAATTTTTTCATAATATGACACCAGACTGAGAATGAAACATTCAGCAGTGGATCAATTTTTCAAATCATTTTTTTTTTAATATAAAAATAAATCATAGAGTTGGCACATTCAAGCGAACCGTGATCTCCCCAAAACTTTAATCATCATTTCCTAATCTCGTAATTGTGTGACAAACCACATTTTGAATGTTTGCTCCTCAGTTTTTATTATCGTAGTATTTGATGTGTATTACTTTAAAATGTTTAGCAAATATACCAACACCAATCAAAACAAAATCTTTCCATTATTTGATCCAAACTCCAGACTCCAGATTTAGAAACCATTATTAGTTTTGTGTAGACCTACTAAAACCATTAATCTTATTCAAACCGCTTTATTTACTTTACTACAGTTTTGTTTCCATTTGTTTAAGTCTAGAAACACATCGTATGATTGTTAAAACAAAAGCATTCAAGGTAGAGTCAATGACAAATTATTTCTGCCTGTTATTCAGATAAATAAAATGTATCCCAGATCGAAGAAGCCAGACTTAATGCTTAATACTAAGTTGACTGACACTTGTATAGAATGCAGTAGACATGCATAATTCGCCACAGCTGTCTGTTGAAAATTAATCTATGAAAAGAGAAATGAATTGTAATGCCAGTAAACCGGTTAATAGTACAAATAAACGTGTGTTTTAATATTTTTTTATCTACGTAAAAACACAAAGAATGCGAAATATGCATATTAATCATCACCATCAATCAATCGTATAATTCAGTTTCAGACACGCCACACAATGTTTATTTAAACACCTCTGGTAAAAGTCAAAATTTAAAAAAAAACTGTTAAAACTAGCAAAAAAAAACGTTGAAAATCAGTAATTGACGACTGGTAAATGGTGATCCGTCTCCAATGTCACTTTTTTGCTAATATGGATATATCCAGGGCTGTGGAGTCGCGTGAAAAAAAGAAGACTCCGACTCCGACTCCAGCTTTAAAATAATTGACGACTCCGACCCCAGCTTTAAAATAATTAACGACTCCGACTCCGAGGAAATTTTTCAATATTTTCATTTTAACTTATATATATATATGTATGTATACCATCATTAACACTTTTGACTATTTTGTTTAAATACACATCATTAAATATATTTAAAAAAAATAAAATCGAGCCGCTTATTTTTCACGACTCCGACTCCGGCCAAAATACCGCGACTCCGCGACTGCGACTCCGGCTCCGACTCCACAGCCCTGGATATATCTCTAGTCTTTTATCAAAAGGATGTATGATGCAAATGCCGAAGTATTATCTAAATTTAGCTTTAGATTTGAAAAAAATATCCTGTGAAAATTGCGATTGATTCCAATTGATTTGAAGCTTCGGTCGCGTTTCTTTTGTCTAAAATCTAGTTTAATAATATCAAATGAATTTGTGTCTCTCTTGAAAGGTTTTTCATTAATTCGTAGACAATGAACGCTATGAACATAGATTTAAGACACATCTTAATGTGGTAACGGTTAAATTATATTCATAACTCAAAGCTTAAACTATAACTCAATAATAATGTTAAGTGGTTGAAACGGAGGACGCAAATACATGAACGCATTATGAATACAAAATATAATTTATTTTGTGTATGTCAATGAATGATTTATGAATGTATGAATGTTAATATTTCACTCATAGAAGAAATTGATTTACAGAAAACGAAATGCTTTCTCAATTAAAGATATAAATAACTAAGATTCACTAAGAAACCGATCAACATTAATAAAAGTTCAGCGTTGAGAGCTTAAGGCACGGGTTCCCAACCTGGGGGTCGCGAAGGGTTTCCTGGGGGGGTCGCCAACTTTTTCGATTTTGGAGATTTGAACAATATACCAAATCAAGGACTTAAAATTCCTTGGTGAGCTAAAAAAAAAGGTGTTTCGGAGACAATCTGGAGAAAAATCATACCAAATCGAGGATTTCAAATTCCTCGGATGGGTTGCTAGTCACATGGATTTTATAAAAAGGGGTCGCCACCCGAAAAAGGTTGGGAACCTGTGGCTTAAGGTATACAATACAAAATACAACGTACAGTTTTGCCATGAAGCAAATATTGCAATATGCGAAATAATGCGCCTAGCATGGTATTAATTATGTGAACGATATTATTTGTGTAAATTTTGTAGTAGAAAACACATTCGGGATGATTTCAACTCTGATTTTTTTTTCAGTGATAGTAAAAATAAGTTGAAAATCATAACAAACTTCCTAGTTAGCGAAAATTTTCACTGGTGCTGTATTGTTTTTCTATTTGTTTTATATAAACTAAAATCGTAATTCTTTTTTTTTACTGCGTAAATATGATGATTTCAAAAGTTCAAAAGTGGCGATTGGGAGTTAAAAGACAAACCAAAAACAGGAAGACCCCTCAAAATCGATGATGACGTCCTAAAATCATTGGTGGAAGCTGATCCTCGTAAAATAGTGAAGGAATTGTCACACGACATTGGCTGTCCAATAACAACTGTGCAAGATCATCTGAAAAGATTGGGAAAAAAAACACAGGCAAGCTCTCTCAAAAACACACACTCTCTCAAACGGCCTTGGAACGAGCGTGACCATCTGTGCTTCTCTATTGTCCAGGCACGAAACGGATCCATTTCTCAGAAAGATAATTACCGGGGACAAAAAATGGGTCCTTTACAGTAATACCAGGGGAAAAAACAATGGCTATCACCAAATCAAGTACCTGTGCCTACTCCACGGCCAACATTGACGTTAAAAAAAGTTTTGTTGTGTGTTTGGTGGGATGTTTCGAAGATAATACATATTGAATTATTGAAATCTGGTCAAACAGTTACGGCAGAGAATTAAATTTAAGAAGAAAGAGGTTTTTACTTACAGTAAAAAATGTGTTTTGAATTCTATGAAGCCTTGGTAGAATGAAAAATAAACATCAAATAAAATGGAACAACCTCATACATGTTACGAACCAAAAACAAAAAAAAAACTGCGAGAAAATTGAAAATGTGCACAATTTTAGAAATAAATTTAATTTTTTAATAATAAAATTTGTGGAATTTGTACAATTTGTTTTTTTATCTAAAAATGCTAGAAATAAGCCTCAAAAAAATATATTAAAAATTCGAAACAGTAATTTGTCGTCAAATCAATTTGTTTTTTTTTTTTAAATAAAGCGTAAGTTTTTTTTATTTTAAAGAAAATTAAGCAATAATTATGTCTATATATTTTTTAAACTAGAGTGGTGCTTTAAAAAAACAATAACTTCAAATCGTTCTAACATGAGGATATTCAAATTGCTAGTGTCAAAAGTAGCGCCACTGCATACTACTAAGCCTAAAAAAATAATTAAAGTCTTGTCGTGTCCAATATATTTTCTAAGCCTCTTTAAAGTATTGAACATACTCGTCTATAGTTATATTTTGTTCATAAATATAATCATATTTTTTAAAATTAGTTACATATACACTTCACCTGAATAAAGATTTATTCTTCTCCAGCTAAATACAAAAAAGTTAATTGCTGAAAATAATACTCAGCTTCTTCTTAATTTACCAAATGTCTTTGGACAAGACAAGCTTTTCATTCACTTGTTTTCTATTACAAAGCAATAAAAGTTTCGTATGGCCTCTTTGTAATAGCTTCTAACTTCTTTACGACTAATCTTGGCTGTGCAGAACCCGTGTTACGCTAAATGGCTTCGGCCACTATAAATGCTCTCTCGAGACTATATTTATTTACTGCTCTTAAACGGTTAATGCCGTTTTTTGTTATCCTGTTCAACCTTTACCCATTGTACAACAATATCAAGTAATTCGATCGATATAATATGTTACAGTGTAACCTTAATATTTAACTGCAATTGTTAAAGTTTAGCAAAATTATCAAGTCTCATACAATAATATAATATTTTCGTCGGCTCTATTCTTATATGTACATCGTAACTTGTAAATCAGTTTTACCAAGAGTTAAGTTTAGAGTGCAGTAAAAACTGTCGATTTCAAAATAATATATGGAGAATCAAAGGTTAAGCTCATTGTTTTGTTAATTTGCATATTTGGACATTTAAATGTACATATATGAATCATTTTTTACGTGTTCACTGACAATACTTGGTGAAGTGGCATTGTATTCATTAGCATTCATAGGCATCATTAGCAAACAATTGGTTATGAATTTGGCATATTTGTTCATATATAAACATATACAAAAGAAGTTTATTTAAGATTATTTCCATTCAACATGCAATGAGTTCGGCATATTTCCTCGCCAATCGTATACATTATTTTAAAAATAATATATTATTATGGATTTCATAAAACGCAAACATTATCGTACAATAATAAATTGTACTCATTTCTTGTTGTGAATATTTTCTATTACGCACAGACAATTTCTGGTAAGATTCCATTAAACGTGTTGAACTAGCTTTGAGAGAGGTTTGAGAATCAGCTTCTTGTCGCCATTTTATGGGAACATTAACCCTTAAATTTTGACTCCAAAAAGTAGGTAATATAATAGCAACAAAAACTATTAACTCTTAGTCGTAGACTTCTTTCACTGTCTGTATTTATTTGAGAGCTCTTTTTAATGTGGCGATGTGCAACAAAAGTTCTTTTTATATTCTTATCGTACCGAACAACTTTTCTCATTTAAAGTTTATGACCGCTGACGCGCGATTCTTGTGTCCAATTAAATATAGAAATTACCCCTCACTATTCGTTCTGATATACTGTAAAAATAAATTTAAAACTTTCTCTATTATCAATAACTGAATATTATTCGTCATTGACATCGCAATTTGACACTCTTGATGATTATTGTAAAGTACGTAAACCAAAATTCAAAAGCAGAGGCAGTCTTGATTTTTTTTAAATAGACAAACTTCTATATTTTTTTTCGATGGATTCGACTTTGTGGAAATTAATTTTTAATATAAAGTTCAATTTAATCACCTTTTTTCTAATGTTTGTGTTTTGAATTGTGGCTTGTTTTACTTGATTGAGAAACATTTTCTGACTTCACAATCAGTGAAATAACAACTAATAAAGTTTTATTTTATATAAATTTTCTTCATTTATTTATGCTAACTTACAATGTGTATAACAATGTAACTCATCAGCTTTCATTAAATATCTTGTTGCAGCAAGACTAATAAGAAAATAGCGAATTCGTTATTGGTGAATAAACGCCTACTTGTTATTTGGAAATAAAATAAAGAATATAATGAAAATCTGACTGACCTTTTTTATTTTTTTAATAAGAGTTGAGTGTTAAGCAAATGTTAAACTTGGTTTAAAATCCCAGAGTTGAATAACTTAGAGAAATATACATAAATGCTCTGCTTAAATACAAAAACCTTTTTTACTACAGTCTATTGTGTATGTATTATATGTAACTGGTGTGTTGTAGCGGCAACAGCAGCAGCAGGCCACAACACCATCGGAAAAATAATAAGTATATTCATGGTCTTATCAAAGCTGTACGAAACTGATAGACAAGTATGTTTTGAAAAAGTAGAAAACGAATAAATCAACAAATAAATGTGACTACCTCAGTCTCTTAAGCCAAACTGCTTTTATGTGTACATATTGAGTTATAGGCTTATTACTGCGGACATGTCGTAGCAGACGGGTACAGTGAATTGGCATTTTCAAAATAATGAAATCAAGTCAGCATTGACCTGTCGAACCCGTGTTAAGATGGACTGCAGCAAATTGCTCAGATTGTTCGGAACTCTTCTAAGATTACTATCCTTAGGCATTTAATAATAGGTTATAATAAAACAAAATAATTATAGTATTCAAATATCCAGTATCATGGGAACTTGGGAAGTGATCACCGAGTAAAATTTAATTTCTAACATTATGTCGATTAAGAACCAGTTCGTTTAAAAACGAATGTCCATTAAACTTCTTAACCGATTTAAAGAAGCTTCAATCGCATTTTAAAAGTCCAGAGATAATATCTTTAGCTCGCGTTCAAATCTATTGAGCGCTTGATAAGTAGGGTGCTTAATTTCAATGACCCAAAACAAATACGCCGGTGCCTACTATTATCTATTACATTAGAAATCTTGAGATTTTAATCTATGGACGCTATCGTTGAACATTAGTACTGTTTGGCTTTCTCTTACATTCTCTATGGTCTTCTCTACGAAGATCAAACAACCCATCAAGCCGTATTAGATGTTTGGAAGTTGGGTAGCATTTTAAAATAACACTTTATGGGTACTTAACGTTTTTTACGACATTTTAAATAATAGATTCGAAGCAACGGTTCTTAAAATGTTACACCGCCGTCGAAAATGTATTATATTATCGACTAATAGTTCTTGAATTTAAAATTAATAAATAGTAAATAACTTAATAATTTAAATGGTGTCAACGGTTGATTGTAACCTTTTGCAAGAGTGTGATCTTATCGGTAAGATAAGATTCGCTTTAGCATATTCATGCATGGTTATTTTTCATAAAAAAATATATTTTCAGTTTGCATTATCGACAAACATCAATAGTTATTTACATGAAAATTTATATTTTCCTATCAAAATTATGCGAAAAATGTAAACAAGAAATACAGATTGAAAAGATATCAATTAAATAATATTTGTAATTATAATGCCGTTTGTATAATAGAATCAATTAAGAAGGTGCTAAAGGTTTAACAAGATCAGATTATGAATGAAAATCTCGCATTGTTTGAGTTAATTTTATTCTAGAAAGTTTGAGGAAACCGCCAAGAGCTAATTAAAACTTGCCCAGTCAAAGACGCGAAACCCATCGAGATATCCAAAGTTGATAACAACTCTTTGGGAAACATTTCATTTAACTGGGACAAGAATAATTTGACTAATTATCAGCGTTTTCTTTTGTTAATATCTGAAGAATTAGTGCTATAGATATTAAAAAAATATATAATCAAATTTAAGATTTCGACTGAAGGTGCTTAGTAGAATTTCAATATTAAATTTAAATAATTCAAATTTCAGTTATTAGTTATAGATTATGTATATGTGCAGTATTATTGTCGGGTACAAACAGTTGCGGATTACCACATAAGCACACGACCGCTGGGGGTAGAGGTCTGCACGGGGCCGGGCCTGGCCCGCGGGCTCTTACCCGACCCGGCCCGTGGGCTGGGCTCGGGCGGGTAAGCGCAATTGAGAGTCAGGCTCGGGCCGGGCCGGGCTTTGAAATTTGGGATATAACCTGGGGAAAAATATAGAAAATCGAGGATTTCAAATTCTTTGGCGAGCTAAAGTAAAGAGTTTCGGGCTTCGGGTCGGGTTCGGGTAACAAGTGCGGTATTAGACTCGGGCCCGGGCCGGGTCGGGCGTGAGTTTTTTGGGCTCGGACCGGGTAGTTTTGTAAAATTTTGGCCCG
Organism: Himalopsyche anomala; assembly: GCA_031772345.1. NCBI lineage: Eukaryota > Metazoa > Arthropoda > Insecta > Trichoptera > Rhyacophilidae > Himalopsyche > Himalopsyche anomala. The sequence continues at coordinate 33,908,385 of CM062821.1, forward strand.
TGCAGACCTCTAGCTGGGTGCCTTCAAAACTTAGGGGCCTCAAAAATGGCTGATATAATTTATAGCCCAATTAACTCATTCAATTTTCAATATTTATTTAGAATTTTACGCCTCTTTTATCCTATCCAAAAACCTCCAAATTGCCTAATCCGCCGCAGAGTACCAAAAAAGTTGTTAGTTAAAAAACCAGAGTGTTTACTATATTTAACGCGTTATTAGTTCACCTAAATTTGTATTTTTGCCACCATCGGTCGATTTTTAACGTTACAGATTTCACCCTAAATTACATAAATCCAACTCCAACTCTACACCTCTGGCAGTTTGGCGAAATTTTCTTCTACTCAATTGAATTGTGCGAAATACGTGTAAGACAGTGCCGTAAGTTACGAGTTTATGACGTTTTAAATTCGTTTTGTACTTCTGTATATTTTGCCTCGTGTAAATGCTCAAAATTAGCGATGTTATTTTCGTAATAAACCTACATACTAGAGGGGTGAAAATCGTATTCAGCTTTTCGCAGCCATAAAACTTCCCGACACGTGCTCGGGCCATTATACTATGATAACTGGATTAATAATATCAATAAAATCACGTTTTCAAATGTGTTCTGGCACACTGTGTATAAATTAATATTTCAAACATGTAACCAAATAAAAACAGTAATAAATTTATATTACGTGTGATATATAATATATAAAAATGATTTTTTGTTTGTTCGTAATGTGTTGCCACACCACTCATCCGATTGCAATAAAACTTTGACAAACTTTTTGCTTAAACTTCCGGGGAGGTTATAAGCATAGTAAAATTAACTTACAGTAGGTCTTATATATAAAAATCATATGTTTGCAATACAGTTCATTTTGACAAAGTATGCTTGCACTTGCGCGAATTTTATAGTACAATTAACTTACAGTAGGTGACGCGTGTGTCGTACCGTAGACAATCGGTTGCAAACGTCAAAAGTCAAACAGATAGAAAAATAATACATACACTTCAATAAATACAACTCACACAAAGACTTTCTTTCTTTGAGTGGCATTGCAACGCTTGCCGGGAACCGGCTAGTATTATATTATATAAATAAATATAATTTTACCATGTCACTTTTTGTGTTAATATTATCAATAGAAACACGTATTTGATTTTCTGAGAAGTATTGGTTGTGCTATTTACTATCTGTACAGTATTTTTTTTTCAAAGTATTCAAGTAAGACTATAACAAATACAATTTTTCTACTGACTCCATTTTCTAAATAAATATCAGGACCGATTGATAATACTGGCGGCGAGCGAAGCTGGTCTAGTTATTTATTGAAAAAATGTAGAATTAATACAAAAAGTATTTTATTTGATAGTATATTGTAGCTGGTACTGATACTATCGTCTTAATTATTTAACCTAAAACAAACTAAATCTTGGAAGCTTTTCATCGGCGTCTACTCTATGAGTGTGTATAATAAATATGGAGTTATTATTATGGAGCTCTACTAAGTAAATGACAATTCAATGAGGTGTATAATAAAATTGTAAACTGTATAAATAATTATTTGTGATATGTTAGTTGGCGGTAGATGGAGTAAATCCCACGAAAAACAAAGCTAATGTTATACGTTGATTTAATCACATTAAATTTCACAATTACCTGTTCATTCTTGATGGAAAGGCTTTGAACAATATTCTTTTAAAATGTGACGATTCTACACTCTACAGTGTATGTATTATATAACAAGGACTGATTCTGCTTGTCATGAGCTTTTTAGCGCATTGAATCGTTACTGTTCGTTATGTAAAACTGTAAAATTAGTCCAAAATTTTTTTTTTTTTTATAAATGTTGATTTATTAAATAACATTGATAATTCGGTGTCAATTTTTTTTTATGTTATCATTAATAAAACATGTTTATATAATGGTATGTGTTAAATCCATACGTCTCCTGTGGGGCGAGTGGCCAACAGTGGAGAATTTTATAAATTGATTTAATAAGTTTTGTTCGAGAGCATGGATGTAATATATGTGATGAATTGAATTTACCCCTCTAACCCAAACTATCCTAAAAAATGGGCGCTGCAAAAGCGACTATGTAACTACTAATGCTGTCCTAGCCATATCCTTCTATTGCAACCGCAACTGAGTAACAAGCTTTTATCTGTTGAGATAAACAGCATAAGAATTCCATATGCATTGTAAGTAGACAAGTTAAAAAAATATATGTAAATGAAAATATTTAATATCCCCATGTTTAATTAAAAGTAAGAGAGAAATCGAAATTTGTATACTACGTTCGTCTACAAAATATTAACATAATGTTATATTTCTAAATGTTATCATTTGATAAGCCATTGTGTAGTGCAAACGACCTTACATTCAGTCACATCAATAAAACATATCGACATGGCACGTGATAATATTTATATATCAAAAATCCTGTTAGGAAATTTATAGCCAAATGTTACCTCATGCATTATTCCACGATGAACCCATAAATTCGTGGGCCGAATGGAACTAACCTGACCTTTACGACGCTGTAAACTTCTCATAGACCAAATAATATTATTGTAATAAGACTAGTTTGTATTTTTATGACAAAATTATGGATAAGATATAAACTGATAATGGTAATACAGTGGCAGGTCTTAAAAGGTAAAATGATCGAGTTTGAGAAACAAACTTGGACAACTAGTTTCAAAAGAGGTATTTTTGTTTACGCTTTCTGTAAAGAAATTAGCTACTCTTGGGTGTTATCATATTTCAGTTGTGTAAATATGAAGCGTATACAAGTTGTTTCATATGAAGCTTTGTATAGAATGTATTTTTTTTAAAGCTTTGTAAAGTATTTTTGTCTATGTGTGCAATTACTGTAATTTAAAAAACGGTAACTATATATTTGAACGGGGCGTATCGAGAGCGATTATCTAACCACTAGTTCTGTCCTAGCCCTTTCCTTCTATTCCTACTCACTTTGGAAAAAGAGAGGTTGAGCAACTGAGTAACAAGCAGTTCTCGTAGAAACATTTCTTTTGAGATAAACTCCATTAGGAGCAGGGGTGGGTTGGAGGGGGCTCGGGGGGGCTCGCGCGAGCCCCTTGTTAAATTTCAGCGCGGCCGGCGAGCCCCTTGTTAAGATAAGAAAATCATTCGTTTTAGATCAAATCAGCACCTAAATAATTTCTGTATATGGTTAAATTTTATCATGAAACAAGACTTAGAAGCCCCTTCATTTTTTCATTCAGCGTTGTGGGCTTCCGTGTCGGACCTCATGGGTTCGAGATAATCACTAGTCCTGTCTTAGTCTTATCATTCTATCCCTAATACTCTCTTTGGAAAAGAGAGGTTGAGCGACTAAGTAACAAACAGTTCTCGTAGAAAAAAAAACTTTTTTTGAGATACTTTCATTAGGAGGTCAAATGCTCCACATTGGGAGCAAAAATGGATACAAATGTATGGATGAGATTTACCGAGCCCCTTGTTAAGATATTGGCAGCCCACCGCTGATTAGGAGTCCATATGCTCCATATTGGGAGTGGACATGGTAAAAAAATAAATATATATATTTGTTTATTTTTTAGATCAATATGGCGGTGGAAAGCTCATTAAATGAAAAACATGTAACTAGAATACTTTTTTTTGTATATTATATTATCCATATCGTTATCCAGTAAAAAAAAACCCTGTCTCAAACTTAATTTCTGATATATAAAACAAATAAAGAAACAACATAAATATAGTCTACGGCGCAGCAGTAGGCGTTGTTGGCTTCCGTGCCGGATCTCACGGGTTCGAGTCCCAGGATCAACAACATTTTTTCGATCGATGTATCGATTTTTGTTTGAAGGCATGGGTGTTTGTGATGACAAAAATTCCCCCTATCTTTCCGATCTTTCAACAACTGGGCGTTGAGGGAGCGATAAGTCAACTACTAGTCCTGTTCTAGCCTTATCCTTCTATCCCTACTACTCTCTTTGGAAAAGAGAAGTTGAGCGACTGAGTAACGAACTGTTCTCGTGGAAAAACTTCTGTTGAGATACCTCCGTTAGGAGGCCATATGCTCCACATTGGAAGCGGACATGAATACAAAATAATAAAAAAATAAAGTCAATAACCTTGCGATACAGTTTGTATTGGGGTGTTTCTCGAGGACACATAGTACGTGTCACTTCTAGAAATACAATCAGTGGAATAAGTTATCAATTGTAATTTAATATCAAACGAATTGTTTGTCAACTCAATTTGTAACTCCTTCGCCAGACAAATTTTAAAATACATAGTCTAAAACATACCTCCATTTTTTAATGTACACCTGTTCGGTGTGCTGCATATTGTACCCAGACTAGACTAGACCAGACTCATCTAAATAAAGTCGAGTACCCATTCTTGTCTGAAGATCGAGCCATGTAGCCAAAGGGTAAACAGAAAAGGTTGTAGCGTAGAAATAATAATTTTAAAAAATATACAGTAGGGGTAGGAAGCACAATGCAGGATAATAAACACAGCTGGATACGGGCGATCTTTGTAGTGTGGGTGTAATATTATGGTGTTTGTGTGTAATCCATGGAATATGAAAAGGATACACTGTTGGATTAGAAAAAATGTGTCTGCGAGAGTACAAAATACAACCCCTTAAAACAAACCATATTGATCCAGCTAATTTCTTACTCAAATTATTTAATTCGAATTTAAACTAAACGGCAGCGCAATCGAGTGGTCAACATTGTTGACGTCGGTTACAGAGGTCACGGGTTCGAATCTCAGTACAGAGAGTTTTATAAATTAGTTTTATGATCGATTTATGAAGTTCTGTTTGAAGGCGTGCCCAGCCATCTTATAATAAAAACAGGGCGTATCGAAAGTGAATAGCTAACCACTAGTCCTATCCTAGCCCTCTTTTTCTATCCCTACTCTTCGTGGAAGAAATGAGATTGAGAAATTAAGTATCAAGCAATTTTCGTAGAAACACTTCTTTTGAGAGAATATTCCACTATGTCTACAAGCTCTACATTGCAAACGGATATGTTAAAAAAAAATAAGTAAAGACAACAAATTGATAAAGCTTGGAATATTTTTACCGCTTAGATCAGTTTTTTCCAACCATTACGCTACTGCGCCTCCCTTTGAAGAAAAAAAATATCTTCGCTCCTCTCCACTCTTTATTTCATGTAGTTTTAAAGACACATTTTAAATGGTAAATACATATTTTGGACTCTTCGTGCCTTCCTTTGCGCGGGAGGCGCGTCTCTCAGGTTGGAAACCGCTGTCATAGATAAATCTGAAATATTTTTTTTTAACTAAATAAACGCTGAATGTTTATGTATAAATTAAATACAACCATTGAAAACACTATGTGATATTGATTTGTTGAAATATCGTAATAATGATAACTGTCAAATAATGAAGATATGTAAAACTAGAAAATATTTTTTTTGTCTTTATGCTCCACACCGGTAGTGGAAATGGTCAAAATGTGTTTAGTAATACGCAACGGACGTAAATAATATTTTAATTTCAAAGTTTATTTTACGTTGAAAAAATATTTATTTAATATTGAAAAGGCACTTTGTTTAGCTTGAACACAATTTGGCTGCGTATTGTTGAAGTTTTCTTTGATGCACGTCACCCTTCAGATTTAGGAATTCCTTATTCAGGGGAACTTCAAAACATACGTAGATGTCAAATTCTTTGATGGCAGTGAGTAGTAAACATCATAAAATGAAATACAATCTTCAAAGAAAGCATGAGAAAATTCAGTCAAAGAAATAGAGCACCAACTTGACTAAATAATACAACAAAGTTTTTCCAAGCATCGCCATCACTAGTCGCTAATTACAATAAATGAATACTTCACAGAAAAATTTAAAAAGTACTTTAACCTCTCACATAGTTACCTGATAGAGACGTGTTTAGAAATGATATTTTAGCCGTGGCATATTTACTTGTGGAGCGAATCCAGTCTTTGTTAAAAGCGTCATAACTGTTAAAATACTGTAAAACTTATTTTGAGTTATTATAAAAACAAGCCTCATGGTGTTTGACTTACAACCACTTATTCAAATTATTTCTTCCAACACTTTTGTTTGAGTGAAGTATTTTTTCAATATGAAAACGTCTGAAAAATGTGCTCATTAAATACTACCCCGATAAATGAATATTCAAAGTAAACAACAGTAATCAATAAAGTAGTTCATTTATTTTTAAGATGCTCTTGTCCGAGAAAAAATAATATTAACCGCAAGTAATAGCATAACACTGTTTTCCTTACAATCAAAAGATATACATATATTACCCTCCAAAGAAAGAAGCCACTGAAAACACAAAGCCACCATTTTAACGAACTTTTTTAAAAAATTCTGTATGTTTTTTAACATCTTTGTAACTATTTAACATCCCATTTTGTATTAAAAAAAACAGTAATTACAAAATAACAGCGTATTATTTTTGTTACCAAGGCAAATAAACATTGCGTGTGATGTTTAATTTTGTAAAATAAACCAACTTAGAATATTTTCATCTTGTTAGTTAGTTTTATGTGCTCTATTTTTTAAACCTAAGTACACACGTATTTGAGATTCTTATTTATTTATTTATTAATGAATAGTATACGATCATGATGTCTCTAAAAACAAGGCATCTGTCAAAAGTGTTTAAAATCAAACAATTTAAATTTAAAATTGTCATCCTATCAAGTTCACCCTTAGTAGAAAGTTTAAAATTAATTCATTACAAGATGATTTCGATCCGGTAACACTGTATATCTTCCGTTACTTGTATGTACCTATTTTTCATTTATTGATTACGTCTAACGGTAAGGGTCTTTAAGTTTTTTTTTCACCCCCTCGATCCTCGAAACTGGGTCTTGTGATGACCACTTATCTAACGATAGTCATCGATATCTTTAACCACTTTAAAAAACCTTATCTTCAAATATATGTTGGAATACAATATAAGATCGCATAAGAAGAGTTTTTTTGAAAAAATAATGCTGAAATTAAGAGTATTAAATTAGTAAAAAAGAATTAAAAATTTATTAACTAATGTAAGCTTTATCATTTTATTTGCTATCTTTATGCCCTTATCTTAGACATTCATTGTATTACAGGATGAATACGTTCTGATTGACAAAGCCTTTGTTTGCATCCGTTTATATGTATACGTTATATATTATATATAGTAGTACACCTGTGTAGTGAATGCGCAAGTGTTTGCTTCCCAACACGAACGCAATTACACCTCTGTATTGCAAAGTGGCGTGCAGTATTCAAATAATATTTGCCGAACAAATTTTCTTGATTCTCAGTTGCAAAATATTTTTTTTTGTTTAAAGATTTTTATAGTTTTACTGTATGCAATTAATATTAAAATTGTACGACCCATATTCCGATAAGCTTAAAAAATAAGTAGCAGAACTAGGTTTAACCCTCCAATTACGAGCGTGACCGTATGGTCACAGTAAACATCGTTGTCAATTGATCTCACTATTCATCCTTTTTCTACCTGAATATCGTTGCTTTCACTCATATTTGGTTAAGAAGGGTACAGAAACGGCCACCAAAAAGCACATACGATTTTTTGAATTTCCGTTTTTTTAATAGACTTTATGAAACTGTTAGTTATTTTTTTATCAAAATATCAAGTTATTAACAGTTATTTTGCTTATATATTTGTACTGAAATTATGTTGATCTAAAGAGGTCAAATTGTAAATATTTTAAAACATTTAACATTTAGCTATATTTCAACCCCAAATGTTTGCGTGCCCATACGGTCAGTCTCGTCCTTACTACTGTCCGTACACAATATTACACGTAATAAAAGGATGAGCATGACCATATAGTCATGCGGGGTTTCTATACAACGACTTGGCGTTTTTTTTTTTTTAATTTTTGTTAGGAATAAAAGTTATCCGTGATTTTAATATGGCTTGAAAAATATTTTTTTTATCGAATAAAAGCTTCGTCTCTGGAGGGTTAACTGGAAACGTGTAAAAAACTGTGCAGCGATATTATGTTCACATATAAAAATTCGTAGTTACTGTCTATTCTAAAATTCTATCCTAAATAACTTTGATGGTAACACATTACAAATTAATAGTTTGCTTTACTTGCAAACATTCTCAGAATTTGATTGTAATTTTAAGTAAGTTATGAAGTGATTATAAGATTACCTAGAATAGCTAAACGTCTTGAATATTCTGCAGCACACGTTTGAAAAACATTTTTCATAAAGTATCAGTAAATGAATTTGCTGCAGTTATCAAAATGTTGCGGAAATTTGATGCTGCTCAATGGATTGAGATAAGCATTTTCAATTGTAAAATTTTGCTTTATTTTTATAAATTTCGCAAAGAATTGACAGTAAGTAACACACAAATGAACAAATAGTTCTTTCAGTCAAAAGTACTAGTTAAAATATGGCGCTAAAAATCACGTCAAATTTTATTAAAATTATATTATTTATAAAAAACATCTTCGATTCCCTATGCCAATTGACTGCACGTCACTGAAAACATCCTCCCCCTTGTTGAGCCACCCTTGCGCAGACGAGGGTGAAACATAAAGCCCCATTGAAATAAATATTCAGAGGTACAATATGAATAAAAATTATGTTTTTTTCTAGTGACTTGGTTATGCAGGAATAAATATCAAAAATCTTTAATTCATTAAATTGATTTATTTAGAATTAATCACTATGCAAATGTTTATGAATGTATTTGAATTACTTGGAGTGGTTAAGTATAATGTAATAGTAATAAATACCATAATTACATTTTTTAAACATATTTATTTCATACACTATCCGATCTGATTATGAACCGTTTAAACTTTAAAGTAAGTAGTGTCAAACGAACATTTTGTTGCATATAAACAATCAGCCTCTCGTGTATTAAGTACAAGAATAAAAAGTTCAGATTGGAATTACTAGTTATTGTAAAAAATCATTAAGCAGTACATATTAAACATTTATTTACTTTTTCATCATTTGTATACATCAACTGGGTACTGCTTTAAAATGTACCACTGAAATAATTAGTTAGCAACTTATTTATTTGACATTAAGTATATTATTGATTAATAAATGCTGATATTTTTCTTGTTACTGCTTAAATCGATTTATCGACTAGTAGATCTACATCAGGAGTGCAACACACACCTTTTTATTTCAATTTGTTTTTTGTTTTTGTCAAACTCTATTTCTCATCAGTTGACAATGCTCGCCATGAGCGAAACCAGTCCTGATCTTGGTAAATAAAAGTGGAAATAAGTACATAGGAATATTGTGTTTTTCTTAATATAATGGCTTTTCACCAAGTTTTGCCAGTGAACACCCTAAAAGTGATTTAACTTATATTAAAACTGGGTTTTTTCGTTAGATGTCACGAAATACTTACCTTGTTAACGTGTATGGGTATGCAGAAGCCATAAATTTAATTGCTAGTCTAGACAAATATAATTTTTGATATTAAAATGGTTTCCAAAGCTATCACAGCGACAAAAAAAGTATTTTTTTCATTTTGTTTACTGAAAATACGCAGATGGTGGCTTATTTGATACTTCACAGAAATTACAGATGTAACAATTTATTTTCAGCGATGGTTTTGGCTCGGCGAGATTACGTTATATAGTATAGAATTGGAGTTTTTTTTTACCTTCTATATGAGTATCATATAGAAGGAATGGTTGCGTTTTATCTTTATAACTGTTTTCGTGTTTTAACAAAAAAAGCTTATCTGTAATGTATTTCATAAATAAAAACACAATATTCCTTTCCACTTTATTAAAAAATATATGTTTGTAACTACCATCAGTCAGCACTTGAAATTTATTAATTTTTCATGTTTTTTTAATTACATGTTAGAGGATTTAAACATTTTAATTTTGTGTAATTATAGAATCACTTATACTGTTGTTTGTAAATTATTTTCAATGTCAATTGTTGTTTACACATTTTCATTTCAATTTATGTTTGTATAAATATTGCTGTTAAATTATCTGTTTACATGTCTTAAAGCAAGAGTGTCCAACCTTTTTTGCTCTGGTATCGACTTTTCAATCTTAAGTTTTTTCGCGATCGACTTCGAACATGATTCTTAGATGAAATTTTATTTAGTAGGGTTTTTTCCCTTCTTCAAACATAGAAATGTTTATTTTAAATGCGAAATACATATCATTCGATAGGTATGTGCTTACAAAATTCAATTTTAGTAGTATTCTATATTTAAATTATATATTTTTTCAAAATTCACGGAAGCTTTCGGGATCGACCAAATTTTGATTTGTGATCGACCGCCCGATCGCGATCTACCGGTTGGACACCCATATCTTAAAGTATCGTAAAAGTGATCCCAGTAAATACACACTACAATAGTGTCATCTCCCTAAAATATATAAATGCAATCCACCAAAACATCAAGTAAAAATATGATTGTACTTAAAAGTCCAATATAAAAGTTTTACCATTTTACTACTTGGCTCACTTCACTTCTAAATGGCTCTTATTATATATGTAACTATTATGAATATCTTGGGGATTTTTCCTCGGATATTCTAGTTAAAAATTAACAACATTCGCTTCTAAGAAGGTTGTAAAGTCGTAACATAGTAGTAGGTAGAGCTGGGTACAACTTTGAGTATTATATACATACTATTTTAACTTTGTTACTTTTTCTATATCCAGCAGTTGACAGTTTGTAGTTACATTTACTATTAAAATAGTTTGGTGTGTGCGCTATCTATTCTGAAATACAATACACGCGATGAAAGCATTGTGTTTTGGTGATACCGTATCCTCAATTAAAATTTCAAAGTGCACCATGACAGCGTCAGAGCATTGTTGTCAGCTGTAGCTACTCTGTTTTCGATTTACAGAATTTAAGCTCGCACTAAAACCACTGACAGAATGCACCATTGAAAAGCTCTCGTGAATTATGCAGGGAAGCTGCCTTAAAACAAGCTTTATATCAAATAATGAAGATGTACGTTTATAATAGACTGTAGGAGCAGTGGCGGCCGGTCAATGTGACATTGGATCAATGCACTTCTTGTTTATGCATGGGCGGTTATATTTCATGAAATAATATTCAAACATAACATTTATACCATTCACTCATTTTAAATTCTTCACGTATTTTATTGTCTATAATAAATATTTTAGAAAAATTTATTTTTATTTAACTTTAGACAATAAATACATAAAGAATTTAAATGAGTGAATGGTATAAATGGTACGTTTGAATGTTATTTCATGAAATATAACTGCCTCTGCATATACGAGGGGTGCATTGATCAAATGCCACATTGACCGGCCGCCACTGTGTAGGAGTGAACTTTTAAATCTTCACTGTACAGAATACTTAAAATATTTTGACTTATGAGATAATAAAACAGTTTTAGAATTTCTTTAATGTTATTTGACCAAAATTGTGTGTATTAATAAAACTTTCCTGCACATGTCTGCATAAAATAATTTTATCATTCGGTTTATGTATCTATAGCTCACGCAAATTACGATAGTAAATAAAATTGCCAAGTCAATTTACTGTGGCAAAAAGAATAAACAACATACTATTACAAAACTTATTAATTGAAAATACACGTGTATTCAAATTAAAACAGCGTTCGTATATGTAAATATTACGTTAAAAATATACATATTTAAATTCTTGGCGTATTTTATTGTCTATAACAAATATTTTAGAAAATTTTAATTTTAAACAATAAATACATGAACAATTTAAAATGAGTGAATCGTATAAATGTTATGTTTGAATATTATTTCATGAGATATAACCGCCCCTGCATATACAAGGAGTGCATTGATCGAATGCCACATTGACCGGCCGCCACTGCCTGAACTTATTAAATAAAAGCGGAAGAAGTTCAAAAATGTATTTTATTTTTTGAAAAATATACATAAATAAGAACTATATAAATGTAAAATTTGATTTGAGAGTAAATTTAATTTGCAAACACAAAACAAAAAAAAAGTTTAAACACTTAAAATGTCCATATAAATATAACGGGACTGAATGGGAAGTCGCAATCCGTAAACAAGTAGAGATAGAAAATGTGATGTGAGGTCGATCACTAATCGCAGATGTCGGGAGAAAAGGTAAGGTAACATGGAAATTTCGTCATAAATTTCATAGTTTATGTTCTTGGAAGAGTATTATTTTTGTAAACGTGTATATGAACTGTTTCTTCTCCAAAGCTTAGGGTTAATTTTACAATGTTAATATCAGTAGGAAGAGCTTTTATCAGTAGGATTCTCCAACAATATTAATTCATACATTGACAAAACCTGTGTGACACTTATTAAAAAAAAATAGATGTCTTCAGAACTCATTCGGACGACTTCTTATCAATGATTTGTTTGACTGGTTTCCAGCTATTTACCGAATCATTTTTCATATGACAATATTTATCAATTAATGTAACACTTTGTATGCGTCGATGTTGAAAAAGTGTCTTGGGTGATATATATTATCACAATCATTTTTAATGTTGTGTAATAAAAATAATAATTAAACATAAATTATTAAATAAATAACTATTCGTTTGACGATTTATTAATCTTACAAAAATAATTACTCACGACTATAAAATCTTAACGATAGTATCTCAATTAATAACCCACATAAATTTTCTTTAATTTTTACTAACATTTTCGTTTTTTGTTATACTGAAGTTCCTTTCTAAATATTAACTGACTTTAACCTAACACGTGTCTATAAGGTGTATATGTACATTATTTTTATCGCCTGTAACCTTTGACTCATGCATGTATTTGTGAATTGATATTTTTTTAGAAACTTCACGTGGCCGTGATAGTAAAAAGTAAATTACAAGGATTATCAATAAATACGTAATGATATTACAAAATAAAAAAATAAAGAGAGAAAATTGAAATTAGGAAATTTACAATGAGTATTATGTATATCACTGTTTCTCAACGGGTAACTAGGTGTAAACTGATGTTTTAAAAATTAGAATGTCTGAGAAGCGCTAAAAAAATTCGGCGTTCATTTTAGGAAATCCGTAAATTTCTGGGTTTCTATGATTCAAATTTCTTGGAAGAGCTAAAACAAAGATCTCACGTCTTTTCGTTTTGGGAAAATTCCTTAATCCCTATAAAACGTATAATTCAATATTACAAAACAGGTATGGAGGCCAAGGAAAAAAATCACACACAAAAGGGGCCACGGCCCCAAAAAAGTTGAGAAACTATGATCTGTATTCTAATATCATAATTCCGTTCACCAATTATTATATTTAAAGCCGATTAGTAAATCAGTTTTAAATTCTTCTGTGAGGGTATATGACTTTCTTATAACGTATTATTTATTATGTCTGGTGGTAATGTAGCCTGTCAATATTCGCTTATCTGGCTTACTAAGCACGATACGCAGACAAAGAGTGTGTGTATGCTGCGCATAAATTTTGCTTTACAGACGAACAGATAAATCAAGACAAAATATTATTATGTTCTGATACCGATAAAAACAAAATTTTGAGTGATGATAAGAAGACAGCAACTAATCTTCTTAATCTCTCTCGTGTATTCTTAACGTATCTGTTAATGAATAAATGAATGATAGTAAGTTTCATTGAATAACGTCTGCAAAATCGAAATGCATTAGTTTCAATACAAACTTTAAAATATCCTTCCTTCAAATCTTAATCTTTTCATATTATTCTTTCCATAAAATTATCGGTATCTCCAATCTTCTGGAACATCGATTACGATCTGCCTCGCATGTTCTTTTACGCACTCGACCAGCATGCCGCAAAATGTGAATTTGGATAATTTTGTAATTGTCATACTGAAGATCTTCTCACACTTCTCCTACATTATTTCCCAGGGCCAATGTGAAAATCATTTGATATTAACGATCACTATTTTTCAAAATTGATTGCTTCATTTTGAATGTTGAACTGAAGAAACAAAGGACTAATAAATTATCTCAATGAACCTAGTAGGAGGGTTCAAATAAACTGCGACTGACCGATAGTAGAAAAGCTGATAATGTAATAATTACATTTGACATAAGTCAAGAGTTTGACATGGTCAATACCAATGAACCGTTTTTTAGTTACATTCGTTTAAACAAACTGACGTTTATTATGCAATATCTACAAAAAAAACATAATTTTAAACGGATGTCAGAATTAATTAATAATATATGTTCAGCTTATAGAAACGTTTGTTAAATAAATAGTTTTGTATCTTAAATTTTAATAAACGCAAAGCAGTCGTACACAGATTTACTTTCAGACCTTTTTCAAAATATCTTTTAAAATGTTTATTATGATAAGCTCAAGGCCTTTTGATTTAATAAAAATAAATCTCATAAAGTAAAAATATACACACTGAAACGGAATGTAAAAAATACAAACTTGAAAAATATCAATTTAAATCCCTTTCCATCATAGGATAGACTTTAAATTTAAACATTTTGCAATGGAAAACTTCTCTTGCGTGGTCTGTGAGCGATGGAGTGTTTTCTTTTATAATTCAAAGCTCGGGTGAAGCTTTTTCTGTATTTTTTTTTTTGAATTCCAAATCGTAATAAATTCGACGTTGTACTGCAGACACAGATGTGGTCAATCTTTTTAAGCAGACGGCTAGCCATAATTAATCTTTTTTTTTCATGCGTTTCTTATTTCACAGTTTGATTCAGTATTAATCGAATATTGATCATTGCATCCACAGAAAAATTATGCCTTTCGATAGTAGACGTGTATTTCACTCATCGGCCTGTTTTGTATTTCAATATAATTATAATATTTATTCAATTAACTTTTATTTAAAAATATAAATTATTTAATAACGTTCAGACAACAATAATTTTAAGTTGTTATCAGGAACGTGTCCTACACCAAGTGAGTATTTTCACCCGATATTAACCAATTGGAAATGATTTCTTGCCTACAGTTCCAATTGTATGAAATTATTGCAATATATTGTGTGTTATAAGTGAAATGTGTAATTATTTTATTTTCTACCACTGCTTATTATTAGAATAGAAAACATTAAATTGTCTGTATTTTTTAATCCAGATGTTAGTTCTCTCAACAAATTTCTTCAGTTCTTATCGAGTAGTAAAATTATGGAGCTTTTACAAAAACTTATTCTATGTTTTCTAAACTTCGCAACTTTGTATTGATAATAATTTGAGTATTTCGTGCTGATATTTGTAGCTTCTTCTTCTTGCCATGTTCACTCCCTATGTGGAGAATATGGCCGCCACGCGGCACCTCCATGTTTCCCTGTCTCCCGCCAATTGCATTGCTTCCTCCCATGACATGCCAGCATCCCTCAGTTCCGTCGAGTACATCCTATGGATAGTACCCAACGGCCGTCCGGGACGCCGGAATCCCACCGGTCTAAAGAAGAGGCAGGCAGGTTTGAGGATTTCCAGAGGCATCCGCAGCACGTGACCCAGCCAGTTCCAACGTCTCTCCATAACCACTGACGGGACGCTGTCTTGTACGCTCCCTTATCTCTGAATTCCTCACAAAATCAAACCACCTCACCCCCATTATCCGACGCAAGCATCTGTTCTCAAAGCTCAGTATACGGTTTTTCTGAGTCTTCGTCAGGTGCCATGATTCGCAACCGATAAAGCAGTACAGGCAGAATGCAAGCGTCGAATAAGTGGCATTTGGTTTTAATCGAGTAAAGCTGTGTGTCCCAAACAGTGCGCATTGAGTTGAATGTGGCTCCAGCCATTCCTAAACGAATGGCGAGCTCCTTTTTTGTACTACCGTCTTCGGGGATATGTACGCCGAGGTATCTGAAGCTGTCAACCTTCTCAATGATCTGTCCCGTGCTACTAAGGCTCCTATCAGAGTCATGACAGGTTTGGTTACACATCATATTGTAGCTGTATTACTGTAGCTTCTTACTTCTTAAATTTTAGTTTTTTGGCAACCTTGTCCGCCGCTTAAGTTGAATATAAGCTTGAGGTTTATTTGAATACAAATAGAGTTCCAAAAATTACTTGCTACTTGCTGAACCTCTATTTAAGGATGGACTTAGGATAGAGAAGAATTAAACTAGGACGCAACTAGTCGCTTTCATTACACCTCGATATAAGGACCGGATAGTATGGTGGGTATAGAAACATCACAAACATTCCTCAATTATTTAAAATCACGTTTACTATTTTTTTTAATACAAATATATATTTTGTATTTCAAGATGTAAGAAGCTTACCTCGTTCCCAGTGTCTGAAGAAAAAGTACATCGGTAACTTTTCCTTCAAGCATCTCCCAACGAGCAAAGTCTTCAATTTTATTACCGCTATAATGCAAGCTATGCATTTAGAGGGAGACCTGCATTATGCATGCCGCCGGAAAAGCATTTTCCTACTGCAATTTGACTTCGACTGTATATTTATCTGTACCGGAAGTCAGTTGTTATAAACGTGCCGATGTCACTTAAGTAATAGGGTATTTCCGTTGGAAAACTATCATTAAATTAATGTAGTAATTTTATTATTTGGATTGACTTGATGGAAGTCCATTATAAAAAGGTCTAACATAGTAATGTATTTTAGTTCTACTAAAAATTCCTATTTCAGCTTCTAGCCTATGTTTAAACTTAAGATAGCTGAGCTTTTATATCAGATGGCATAGAAGATTTTTACAATACATTTGTGTTTTATTCCAGGAATTGTAACAAATATGGGACCGTCAAATATTATTTAACACTTTATCTACGGCGCTTTAAAATACTTTCGATATGTTGCTGGCGCTTAAAGAACCAAGTGAAAAAAATGTTTTTTAAAAATGTACGTCTTGGGATTTTTTTTAACCATGTCCGCTCCCAATGTGGAGCATATGGACTCCTAATGGAGTTTATCTCAACATATGCGTTTCTACGAGAACTGCTTGTTACTCAGTTGCTCAACCTCTCTTTTTCCAAAGAGAGTATGAATAGAAGGATAGGGCTAGGACAGGACTAGTGGTTAGCTAATCGCTCTCGATACGCCCCGCTCATAGGATTGGATGGGTGGGAGGGGGGAATTCAAGACATCACATACATCCATGTCTTCGAACAGAAATTCATAAATCGATTGAAAAATCAATTTATAAAACTGTCCGTACCGGGGTTCGAGCCCGGGACCTCCGTAACCGAAGCCAACGACGTTGACGACTCGACCACACTGGCGGCAAATGGGTTTTTACCTTCCATCAAAGGGCGGTAAGTGTTTTTTCACTTGGTTCTTTAAGGACCAGCAACATATCGGAAGTGTTTTTTTTAGCACCGTAAGGGAAGTGTGAATCAAATTTGTTTAAATTTCAATGAGTATGAATAATTACTTTATCTCATTGTAATGGCTTGAGAAATGGTGATCGATTAATATTTTTTTGGTCATTAAGAATGGGATTATATGTATATTCTATAAAATTCTTTACAAATTATTGTTTTAAGATAGGGCACCAACGGTGTGCTTAACAGCTGACCTATTATTATTATTGTTTTTTTCAATAATGATTCCACCCCAAATAAAAACTTTATTTTACATTAATTATAAAATCTAGTTTGTACAATAAAAAAAAGATTAGAGGCAAATTAACTTTCTTAATTTGTTTGTGAGATCGGTAAGCGAAAAAGATTACTTGTTACAAGTTGACTAATTTCTGGAATTGTTATTTTTAAAGGATTTATGTGAGACATAACAATAATAATATTATAAATATTTCCTTTCGTAGATGTTTGATATTGTTTGCAAAATATATTATGACGGCATATTTAAGATGAATTATTCGCAAAAAAGTACATGAATTTTTTAAAATAGTATATTATGGTTAGTAGAATAATATATATAAGGGGTACCTTTATCAACTGAGACGTTTTTCAAATTAAAAAAATACTTTTTAATATTCAGCATCAAGTCGTTAACGTTTATAATGCACTTTAAAGTCAAATACTGTATAATATTATACAAGAGAGTGTTAATATATTCCACCCTGCCAATTTGAAATACGCCTGTAAGATACTTGCGTGATAATTAATTTCAAAAATATTTACATTGGGAGTGAAAATTGTGCCGATAAATACCATTAAGTACTTATAAGCTGAAAATTGGGCTTTAATTTAGCTGCAAGGCTCTTTATTTGGAAAGCTTTCACGCAAAACACATTAAACGAAAGCTCATAAACTGGCTGTATACTTTTGTCTGTAACAACAGTCTGAGCCGGGGCGAGACATTGCAATTGTTTTAGGCGATTCTATTTTAAATAAATATTTTTCTGTCATTGAGGTATTAAATAAATAACAGAAGACTAAGATAGAAAAAAGATTTTGCCTTGCTAATTCCAATACAATAATTAATTGACTGACAATAAAATATTTCAATATTTATACAATGCACAATGACATTTTAAATTAAACTTTTATGTTATGTTAGATTCTACTTTTGTAAGATTTTTAGGTTTACAATGATTTTTATTTCAAGCAAGAAATTCTTATCAAATATAATACCTTTTTGCTTCAACCTTTCCTACACTTAGAATCTTAACAGCATCGTTATAAATCTTTTAAATATTTATTTCAAGATGTTTATTTTAGAATACGTGCAATTATATTCACTGTTTCTTGACATACAGTGTAGGGTTCGTTCCCACCTTTGGTCGTATGTCGGAATGGTTGTAAATCGAATTTCATACAAAAATATAATTGGAAATAATATACTTATTTTTCAATGGTATGTAGGTATGTAATAGCTTTTATTTATGGTTGCTTACTGTTGGCTAAGTAAATCAGTATATACATATTGTATTAAGTATTATTCTGAAGTATTTTCATCACATCCATTGCTGACTCCTAAATATTTTCAACCAGCACAATGATAATGATCGTTTTTTTTTTTAATGTCCAGAGTTTTTTAACATTGTTCATTGTTTATTTATAACTTATAAGTGCTTTCTAAATGATGCAGGGTACCCTAGTTCCATGTTTTTAAACTGCATTATTAATTCAATTCAAAGCTGCAACCGTATCTTGAAGCACACATAGTTTGGGCAGTTCTACGAGTTTACTTATTTTTTATTTATATAACAATTTTTTCTGCCACTGAATGTTCCTCAATCTCCAAGTCATATTTTGTAAGTTCCTCAACACCAAAACTCTCCAAAAGTTTGTCGACATATTCATTGCTATCTTCATGATATTTCTTTTCGTCGAAAGTGTAACTTCTTGTCGTAATTCGACGTCAAAAACTGACTTTTGAATATTAAAGTTCTGAATCATTTTTTTTTGTACCGTTCAAATTATGTACATTCTCACAGATTTTGTCACTAACGACCCGGGCTTCGCCTTTCGGCATCTTCAGGCGTTCAAGTGCACGAATGAACTTGAACTGACACGATAGAGTTCAGCCAATCTTGCTGTACTATCTTGCTGTACTGTTTATCCGTGCACTTGAACGCCTGAAGAAGCCAAAAGGCGAAACCCGGGTCGTTAGTGACAAAATCTGTGAGAATGTACATAATTTGAACGATTCAAATTTTATATTGAAATTCCACCAAGCACCTTCAGACGAAATCTTAAACTGTATATCATTATAATAAAAATAAAAATAATAAAAGATTTTTAGTACTTTTTCTACATAAATTTGTTTGATCAGGGCCGGTTTCGCTCATCGCGAGCATTATCAACTGATAAGAAAAATATATAAACAGTGCTATTTATACAAGTTAAATTGAAATAAAAGGTGTAATATCATTATTTAAAATTACGTTTCAACCTAAAACTCATTTATCTTCAAATAAAATATGTTCCAAATTTGAAAATAAATGTCATCGGTGATAAAAATTTCATACTATAATATATTCACGCACTCAGATAAGTTAATTTTTATTACTATGTTATCAAGTGCCTCGACTCGCCTCTGATTGTACTCCCAGTATGCAAATGTGCTCGGCAAATACTATGTGGAAAATTGTACAGGATCAAAGTGATAAAGATGATTTACACCAAAGGGGAGTCTATTATTTAACGTGACGTTATTGTTAGTTTAATAATGCCATTGCATGCGACGTCATTTTATTACTTTACTAAATATTCTATACAAACTGTGCACCGTTGATCATAAAATAGAATGTTTTTGATGTCTGGAAGGTTACATTGTAATCTCGGGATTGGTTTAATATCTCCCCAGCGTTTTGTTTTGCATAAAGGTTAATTTAAGGGCAACCATGTTGAAAGAGTTTATACATATTACCTATTTACTATCCAAAAATGGACCTTGTGATCACAAAGTCTTAGATTTGAATCGTTCAAATTATGTACACTTCCACAGATTTTGTCACTAACGACCCGGGTTTCGCCTTTCGGCATCTTCAGGCGTTCAAGTGCATGGATGAACTTGAACTGTCAGTTGTCGAAAGGCGAAACCTGGGTCGTTAGTGACGAAATCTGTGAGAATGTACATAATTTGAACGATTCAAATTTAATATTGAAATAACACCAAGCACCTTCAGTCAAAATCTTAAATTATAACAGTCTTAGATTCATTCAAAACTGTATATTATAATGTTTCCATATTTCAGAAGCTTAACCCTCCAGAGACGAGAGCTTTTTTTCGATAAAAAAAATATTTTTTAAACCATATTGATAACTTTTATTCCTAACACAAACATAACAAAAAACATTTAAAAAAAACGCAAAGTCGTTGTATAGAAACACCGCATGACTATATGGTCATGCTCATCCTTTTATTACCGTGTAATATTTTGTACGGACACTAGTAAGGACGATCGTGACCGTGTGGGCACGGAAAAATTTGGGGTTGAAATATAGCTATACGTGAATTTTTTGTAAATATTTACAATTTGACCTTTTTAGATCAACATAATTTCAATAGAAATATATTAGCAAAAGAACTGTAAATAATTTAATGTTTTAATAAAAATAGCTAATAGTTTCAAAAATTCCATTAAAAAAAACGGAAATTCAAAAAATCGCATGTGCTTTTGGTGGCCGTTTCTGTCCCCGCGACTGATGACTTACTGAAGTCTGTACCCTTCTTAACCAAATATGAGTGAAAGCAACGATATTTAGGTAGAAAAAGGATGAATAGTGGGATCAATAGACAACATTGTTTACTGTGACCATATGGTCACGCTCGTCCTTGGAGGGTGAAGAAAATATCTCAATATAACTCTAGAAGTAGTAAGTTATTTTTTTTAATTGAGTGTGTTTTTGTTAATATTCTTTTAAATATTTAAATAAAAATACTAATCCTTTTTGAAAAAATATTTATTGACAATGCTCGCCTAGAGTGAAGGCGGTCCTGATCAAAAATAACATTTCACAAATTTCATACATGAAGTAACCGGTTGTATTTTTTCTTTATTTACAGTTACTTTCTATTGGCTGTTATAAATATTTGAGATGAACAATGAATAATAAATATAATATATGTATTTAGGGGATATAAGCGAAGAAAACGGTTTTTTTTTAATTACTCGATCGAATTTTAGTGATTTAATATTACGAAGTATTTATCAGTGTTTTGAAACATTTAAAAATAAACCAGCAATATTTTTTTACCGACATCGTGCAGTTTAAAAAAACAAAAAAATATTTTAACATCCCCTACGGCTTCTATGCTCCATATAACAAATAAACAAAATTCTCCAACAAATTTGAAATAAAAATATACTGACAGTGCTGCAGCTTGTCCAAATACGAAAATACGTTTTTTGTAAAAATCTCGAACGAGAGCTCACATTAGTTCTAAAGCTCCATACGGAGAGCGACGAGCGGGAAAATAGTAAAAAAAATCGGTAAAATAAACTAATGGAACAGTTTAAAGGCAATCGGAAAAATGTCCTCGAGCAGTGACGGAAGCAAAATGACAAAAACATAATTATTCATTTTTCTGCCAAAAAGATTTGTACGTAGTTTAAAAAGTGAGAATAATTTAATTCACGTGCTTATCATGGATATAGGTATCAACTTTTTGATAAACTGTACGTCTTACGTGGACGAAATCAAAGCGAATGAAAATTGGCTCGGTGCGGCACGAAAATATCAAATGGTCTCCACCGCTATAAAGTTTCCACGTGACAAAACGCACATTAATATCAAATAAAGTCAATTAAAAACCAGTTTATCAGTATCCATGTATATACAAAAATATTAGTTACATATAAAACTAGTTGATAACGGTTGTGTATATTTCATAATTTTCCTTTAACTCAAAACCATCCAAAAATGTTTTTTGCGTCTCCTGTAAAAATTGGTTATGTGTGGGTTACGTCTTTTTTCCATTCCACAGTTGATACGTATAACTGAATAACTATTTAATTCACTTACAATACCTATCAAATATGTAAACAGTGGCGATTCGAGTTTTAAAATTCGTTGTTTACGCCTGGTTTATATTCATGAGTGGTTTTATCAAAAACGAAAAGTACACCTCTGCAATTGGGTGAGTAAATATTGAAGCAGGTCATGTCAGTGCATTCCTGATTGTGACAGCCTACGAGTGCAGCCTGACACTGATTGTGAAATATGGCTCCGGGAAAACTGGATGCAATAGCGGCATAGTTCTAGTACTCCAGTTGGGAATAATTTACCCACTTTTTACGTAACATAATGTTCCGCCAAATATCTGAAAAAAACGGACTGCAATTTATGTATCGCTTTATTGTATGTATTTGATAATGTCACGATTACAATTTTATTTCAATTAATTCTAGTTTTGCATTAGAATATAATATAATAAAAAAAAAATCCTTGTAAGAATGGCCGATATAGCATTCTGTTGGATAAAAATAAAGAAGATATTTTTTTATAGATGGAATAGTCATTTTTAAGTCAAATTTTATCATACATACATCCATGTCTTCGAATAAAAATTCATAAATCATTTTTTGAAACTCTCCGGACTGGGATTCGAGCCCGTAAATTCAGTAGCCGAAGCCAAATGAACGCTACTCTGAATATGTACTACTCTGTCAATGATCTTCGTGACACGTTTTAAAATGAGTGAACAGTGGTTAGCGTTGTTGGCTTCCATGCCGGATCTCAGGGGTTCGAGTCCCAGTACGAGCAGTATTTTTTCGATCGATTTATAGATTTCTGTTCGTAGGCATGGGTGTTTGTGATGTCTAAATTCCCACCCACCCTTCCGATCTTTCAATAACTGGGCGTAGCGAAAGCGATTAGTTAATTACTATTCCTGTCCTAGCCTTGTCCTTCTATCCCTACTAGTCTTTGGAAAAAAAAAGGTTGAGCGACTGAGTAAGAAGCAGTTCTCGTAGAAAAACTTCAGTTAAGATACCTCGAT
Source organism: Himalopsyche anomala (assembly GCA_031772345.1). Taxonomy (NCBI): domain Eukaryota; kingdom Metazoa; phylum Arthropoda; class Insecta; order Trichoptera; family Rhyacophilidae; genus Himalopsyche; species Himalopsyche anomala. Next base: position 33,931,684 of record CM062821.1, read on the forward strand.
TAAGAGGTCATATGCTCCACATGGGGAGCGGACATGGAAGTCGAGCGCTTTCTAGCCAAGAAAACCTTTTGGTTTTATATTTAAATGCTGAGGCGGGTTGCCAATGTTGCAATTTAATCCATAAAATGGCAAATTAAAGTCTAAAAAACTGAGTAACTAACAGTTCTCGTATAAGAATATCAATTAACTATTATATTTAGATCCAAAAGTTAAAACACTAATTAATTGTAGTTCCACTTTTATTCAATTTAATTAGAACCTGTTTTGGTTATGGCGAGCATTATCAACTAATTATTACTTTATTTTTTTAATACATTGCTTTGTATTAAAAGTGAATTAACTTAGTAGTTATTTTTCTTGACTAATATAATTAAAGATTTGTTTTCTTTTTATGGAATTCTATCAAGATATCTTGAATATTGTTGTTTTTTAAATTATGCTCTAAAATATATTTATCGTTATTTTCAATTAAGAATTATATTAGGTACATACAGTTATTAAGTTTTATAAATCACTCTTAACTCAACTTTAACATAAACTAATTGTAACTGATGTGTAAATCACATCTGGGTAAAACAGTTGTCTACGAATCATCGCCAGGCAAAGCCCTTGAGCGTTGTCTCTGATGACACAACGTCAAAACGGTCGACATGCTGAAATGCACTCAGGTGTGCCAACATTTGACATGGGAAATCTGTTGGAGTTCTCCGTAATTTAATTGCAACACGTTGGCAACGCTGCAATCAGCGTTAGAACACGGAAGGGGCGAGTCGGCTGATGTTTCAAACCTGAACGAGGAAGGAATCATTAGCTAATGAGTCTTTAAGCAAAAAAATCTAATAGGCTGACCTAATTTCAAAACTTAAAATGACCACAATGCAGTGTATTTTAATAATGTACTTTTTGTTGACATGTGAGAAATTATCAATTTATTCAAATCCAATACAGTCAGTGGCAGATTATTATCGTGCATGGAATATTCTGGCGTTTTTATGTTATTTAAAAAAAGGGACTCCAAATTTTACTACGCCTGGGACCTCCCATCTGCTTAATCCACCACTGAATACAGCCTTTCGTGATCATGTTTTTTGCTAGAATATTCCTGTATTCCAGAATTTGAATCTGCAGAGACGTTAAAAAATTCTGGTTATAAATAGCGATATAACTAATTCTCTTCGGCTAATATAAGCGTAATAAAAGTTTCGAAACACAAAGTAGAAACGATTATGTTGAGTTTGTAACAAAATATCATTGAAATATGAATCTTAAAAATAAGAAACGATAAAGCATATATGTAATTCATAGTTATTGATAACCATTCATGATCTCTACTTTTTCGTCTGCGGTAGGTAATTTTTATCGCATAATATTTGTTGCATATGCGTGGAATGTCATTCGACTTGAAAACCAACACGTGTCTGTTATATAAGAAAATCAATACCGAAAGTTTCGGGATAATGTCTTCTAGTCCCAAGATTGAAATGTATCGAAAACTGTACGGGGTCCCGGGATTTCGGGATTAAATTCCCTGGCCATATTTATTAAAAATTGATTCACAAATCTTATGTTATAAATTGCAAAATAAAAGTAGGGGTTTGTCCTTTTCTACTGGACACAGGGAGGGGTAAAGTATAAACTTTTATAGCACTAATTAAAAAACTAATTACATACTATCATTATTTGTAGCAAAACAAATTAGCCCTATTAATAATGGTGATTCACCTATCATTTAAAATGTTATTTACTAATGCTTCCTTTCTATTAATGACTTTAGTAATTTCAAAAAACTCTAAGCTATTCATTCTTACCTCTTTACTATTTACTTGATGGAATATTTCAACATTTTTAGTGTTATCAAAATTGTGATATTTTTCTATCAAATGATTTGCAAACTCTTACATATAACAGAGGCGAAACACGCACCACAGGATGTAAGTACAGCAAGTGGAATAATACAGTTATCAAATTTAATATTATATTAAAAATAAACATCCACAAAGTTACCGCCAAATCTATCATAGAGCTATCAATCAACTAACAAAGAAATCATACAGCTGCTTAAAAAGTTCAAAATATTTAGTATTATTAATTAAATTTTAGACTATCTTTGAAATGTTTTGTATGGATTAAAAAGTCATATTTATTGCATAAATAACAAAGAAATAATGAAAGATTAATTCGACAATAATTTATGTTTATTAAGTCACAAAAGGGTATTTTAAACATTAATATAATTTTGCATTACTGCTTTGAATATTTAGTGGAATATAGATAGATACAAAAATCATTATTGACCGTCTAATTTCTTACTGTTATAATATTTTTACGAACTCAAATAATTAACCATAAGTCATTATTAAAATATGCGTTGATTGAAGTCGTCGATTGAGTACCAATCTCCAAATCTAAAGTAATTACGTTATTGATCATAACAATTTTTAATCGAAATTTGAGTAACAATAAATAGGTATGTATATATTTGATTCAATTAAAAGCAACGAATTATTCAAACTGTTAAATAATACTCTGCATTGTAATCTGCAACAATAAATATTTCTAAAAATAGAGATTTTAATACGACATGTGATTACAAAAAGAAATATTGAAATATTTGCATTAGAAAAATTTGGATGAAATTAAAATGAAGAACATATTACTTATATAATTTATTTTATAATGCTCAAGTCTACAAAAAATAGAAAACTATTTTTGTATTATAAATAAAAAAGTTTAAAAATACAATTTAATCAACCCAGCACTGTTTTAAATCATTTGCAGAAAATATTCCGCAGAAACCGATTTCTCTAATAAATGATTCATGTACGCATACAAATAACACTTTCAGTTATGATAAAGCGTTTGCAAAAAATACAATATAAACTGAATTTAATAATTAATCCTAATTTATTGCCCCTTTTAAGGCACAAATCAATGAATACTTAAAAACAGTGGAATCTCGGAATATTTTTACCAACTACAAATGTAATTTTAAGTGACTTCGTTTCTGAAAATCAATTATCTTGTATTGCAGTTTTTGACTAAGTTCCTAAAAGGTGTGACAATATTCATTTTGCTTATACCTAACGAAATATTGAATGTTATAATGGCTCAACTGACTGACTATATTTGCTGCAGGGATATAGAAGTGTATCAACGTAATTCATTCGGGTTCGAACAGCCGGCCAGTATACAGCTTCGATTTCTGTTGTTACAAGTCTTCCTGTTCATACCGACTGCCCAATATTACTGCCGATTTCTGAGCACTAAACTGACCTCTACCTAATCACAAAACCGCCATACAGCACCGATCACCGCTTCTACCCGGCCGAGAACTTCCTCCGTTAGCACAGACCTGAAAAATAAACTTGTATTTATACAAACAAGTTGACATCACTAACACTGCCAGGAAAAATAAAAATGAAAAAATCAAACCGAACAAGAAAGCAAAAACAGATGAAGAAACGCAACACCGATATGACAACCCTGGAAGCAATATGGATAGCCCACAGATGTACCACTGCAATCTTTGCAGCAAAACAAGACATTGACTCCGATGTCATCCGAGAACTAAACGCTATCAGCGCCATTTTGAAGAGTAAGAATACAATAACCGTGATGGCATTCCTCCGACTATACGCCCTGCTGATGATAATGTATTACGACTTATTAGATGTATCATGGAAAGATACGAAAGACGCAGAGCAAAAAAGAAACTACCTACGCAACAAATCAGAACCAAACTCTCCCGCTAAGCTAGACCTTGCGCAGATTAACACACCCGCCATGGCAGACGCCACAAAACCAATCGCCAAGATAATACCCGCCATGACCAAACCAGATGCACCACAACCGAGATCCAGCGCAGCACCATTGACCTCCGCCCATGAAAAAAATACCGCCTTGCCATTTCCGACCCAACAACCGCCAACCAACAGCCGCTATCAGGAAGCTGAAGTGGAAACGCTTACCGCCAGCACTACTGATAAAGAATCCAGGAACTCTTACACCACCTTGCACGATGTCCCTTTACTACAGACTACGGAAAAAGAATCCGAAGAAATACAGAACATCTCGGCGAAAATTTCCTCCATTGTACTACACGACAATGCAGCAATCATCCCAGTTATAAAAACTCTACAACAGACACAAATAATGATCTCTAAAGACATCAATATGAAAACAGAGGTGCGGCTGCAACCGGAAGGGATTGAAGACTCCCAAAAAACAGGCGCACTACTCGAGGACAAAGGGATAAGCTCCCACTATTGCCCTAGTACTCCGGAACTACTCCTTCCCCCAACCTCCTTGGGTCCAGAGAGTAAGGAAGAAAGCTTGTAACCCATCGACCGACCTCTACAAACAACGACAACGCCAGACATCACACAAATATCACCGCCCGACTAACAACTATACCGCACCACTATCCATAGCGCAAGCTAACCTTCCCATCGCCAAACGACATCACTATCCCCCATCAACATCATCATCCAAAACAACATCACTCCGAACAACAAACATCAGGCCGAAAGTAATCATCGGCCTTATGAAAATAACGAGACTTTCTTCAACGTCGCAACTTAGACCACGCGATAAAACGATCTAGTCCAGTGTTTCTCAACCTTTTTGGGAGCGTGGCCCCTTTTGAGTGTCTTTATTTTTCTGTGACCCCCACACCTTTTTGTTTATTTTTTTGGCTCACCGAGAAATCCCCGATTTGATATATTTTTTCCCAGAATATCTCCGAAACACCTCTTTTTTTTAGCTCACCGAGGAATTTGAAATCCTCAATTTGCTCGTGGCCCCCCTGGACTGTGTTGTGGCTCCCCAAAACAAAAATAAATCTCTGTGGTCCTCTAAGGAGCCACATGGCCCACTGTTGAGAAACCCTGATCTAGTCCATTCTTCCATACAACTACATTCAATATACCAAGCAAACTATCAATGTATTTGTTTACGTTAATATTTAATAAAACTTTAAAAATAAATAGTGCGTTTTAATTAAGATATCATTTTTTATTGAAAATAATACGAAGTCACTACTTGATAGCTCACCAGTGGATTCCTGCTATTTTTACGGATAAATTTTATTGGAATACAAAGAGTTCTACAGCGACACCTATAGTTAATACAAATTATTAAATGGGTTATTTACAAACATTCGTGTAATTGATAGAATATAATAGGATTTTGAAAACATCCCAGTTGAGTTAGTTATCCATTCCTTATTATTATAAAGTTTATCCGTAAAAAATGAACAGGGAGTCAGTGGAATGCTTAAACAGTGATCTATTTTTTTTATAAAAAATTGCTACTTAACCAAAACACACTACATATTTATTTTTGAAAATTTTATTAAACGTTAAAAAAATCAAATATACTGATATTTTACCCCTTAAATAAAATGAAAATTAAATGTTGAAAAAGTACCTGTCGAAATGAGAATAATAAAAAAAATGTTATTTTTATTATTGATTGATGTGTTTGATTTTGTAAACGTTCAGTAATTTTGTTTGTAAAAATAAATACTGCTTTTTAGTTGAAATGCGATTTTTTATTTATTTTTTAAATAGGAGAACACTGCTTCAGCACGCCACTGGCTTCCTATTCTTTTTTTACTGATACATTTTATGAAAATAAAAGGAATACATAGCTCAAGTGGGATGTTTTCAAAATCCTTATTAATTAGATTCTATCGATTACACGAATGTTTGTAAATAAGTATTTTAATTATAGGCGTCGCTGTCGACAGCTACACTCACTTTTATTTTTTTTACGAGAATTTATTTATCTGAAGTGTATTAATTATTTTAATATAAGTTATTCCGAATGTTATGATGATGAAATCCAAAAATCTATTGACAAATACGAATGAATTGAAACCAATGAAAAGCCAATGTGCCATGCTCGAACGGCTTACCAAAATATATATATATTTTAATTGTTCGTATATTTTTATTTAATGAATATTTATAAACCGCCATCGACGTATTAAAAGATGCTTCATTAGTTTCAATTTCCTCCACATTAGAATCGGACATTACATAACAAAATGAAATATAAGTTTTTTTTAAATTATTTTTATAAAAGATGCACTTAATATCAGAAAATAACCAAAAGTCAAAACCGGTGTCACGTTGAATATACTAATTACTAACATAGTCTATGGCAAAGGTTTCCAAACTATGTTCCGCGGAACCTAAATAGAAGTGACAGTAAATCTCCACTGATGTTAAAACGTCAAATATCTAGGTACAGACGGAGATTTTAAATCACTAAAAGCTTTGCTTACTCATAAAAATATTATTTTTAAGTGACGTGTTTTAAAAACAATTTACTTATTATTAACTTAAATGTTTTTAAATATTTTTACTATTAAGAATTGCCTGGCTCTGATAAATAAGCTGTGTTTCTGTAACATTTCCAGATTTATGAAGTGTTCCATAATACATAAAGTTTGGGAAACCTTGGTTTTCTGTAGAGGTCTGCACGGGCCCGGGCCTGGCCCTCGGGCCGGGTTCGGGCGGGTAAGCGCAATTGAGATTCGGGCTCGGGCCGGGCCCGGGTAGGGAATTTATTTCTTCAGAAAAATATTTTAGACTCATAAGTCAGCCATGATGATTTTAATTATAACCAGTTCTATAGAGAATCATTAATTGTTGTAAATTTATTTAAAAAAAAAAAACGGATTTTTTCGGGCTGAGGAGTATATAGGGCTTTGGGTCAGGTTCGGGTAACAAGTGTGGTATTAGACTCGGGTCCGGGCCGGGTCGAGCCTGAATCTTTCGGGCTCGGACCGGGTAATTTTGTAAAATTACGGCCCGTGCAGACCTCTAGTTTACTGTAAAGAAATTTATCCGCGTTAAAATTCAGAGTGCATGACGCGTCGAGTGAAAAATCCTTTATGTTTTCGTGAAAGAAATAAATATTCAGATTTTCCTCACCTTTACGCTATATCCAACAACACAGGATGCTATCATTTCCCGAAGCATAAAGCCGTAAGTGGGAAAATCTTTTCAGCTGAAAGACTGTATTGTTCAGTGGCTCGGAACGTATTGGTAATGTACCCTATCAATCGATAGGTACTCGGTACAGTCTCTGCAAAGTTTAACCATTTTTAATAAGAATATTTCATTATTAATATAAAATCACTTTGTCAAAAATTATGATGTAGTTATTTTTCCTTTAAACTTCAAACAATTATCGCTCAACATACGAATGGCTCACTCCACCTTTCAAGGGATTATATTATATAATGCGGTTTAGAAAAACCTCCCTAAATTGAAGATGTATTCGTTTTAATATAGAATCTTACTTCTTGAATAATAAACGTGAAATAAATCAGTGTTTTAACAGTGGTGAAATTAACAAATCTATAGTTGTAGGCAAAACAAGAAGCATACATAAGTTATGTTTACATTTCTCAACACAAAACACATCCGGGAGGTCGTGTTGGTGTACCCAAACGTTCACACCCAATTAAAATGAACGCCCATTCAAGTTTGGGAATGAATTAAACTCGTCTATAAATAATATTTTCCTGCAGGTTTTTTTGATTTTTGCTGCCGCGCCGCCGTTACGATTCGTTAAGGAGACGGTTCGTTAGCCGTTTCTCGTTAGGCGTTACGCTGGGGTGGCTGTAAGGTAGACAGTCGCTGGTCTTTGCGGTCCAGTGCTTCTCCTGGCGGCCATTCCTTAACGGAAATCAATGATCGATGTCTGGAGGGTACCGATTCCGGAAGATTGCACAAAAGAATAAGAGAAATCTGGCTTATAGCAGTTCTGACAAATTGAGTTGTATTCATTTTTAAAACGCTACCGTCAGTTGCAATTTTATTATAGATCGATGGAATTCAGTGAATTAGATTAATTTATCAATGGCAGCTTAAAACATTTAATATATCATGTAATTGCTAAATGGATGCCATTATAATACGATAATAACAATTACAGCATATATTAATTATAGTGACCAGTGCCTCCTTCCCAATCCTAAAATTGACGGGGAAAAGCGAGAGTGATTACTTAACTACTAGCCATTGGCGGATCCAGAAATTGTCCAAGAAGGGGGCCATTCAATTTGAAAATAAACATGATACATAAATAATAAATTAAAAATAGATGATTTAAAAATAATATATCTCTGTAAAAATAATCAATACATAATTTAGTATGTATTCTATAAAACAAAGTAATTTAAACAATTTAAGAGCCCATTTCACAAGTTTTAATAAATCAGAAAAATGGAGGGAAAAATATCCTCAGGAGGGGGCCATGGCCCCCATGGCCCCCCCTTGGATCCGCCAATGCTACTAGCCCTATCCATATATCTTTACTGTGTTCGAAAACAAAGAGGTTGAACAACTGACTAACAAGCAGTTCTCTTAAAAAAACTTATGTTTTAATGCCTCCATTAGGAATTCATACTCTCCACATCGGGTACGGACAAAAATCGGTAAAAAAACTATAATTTGAATTCCGGTGAGAGGTGAGAAGTGAACTAACTAGTAAAATGGTATAACTTTATTCTTAGACTTTCAAGTATAATCGCGCCTTTATTTGGTGTTTTGGTGGATTGCATATTTTTATTTTTATGGATATAACACTATTACAATGGGTATTAACTGGAGTTACTTCACTTTTACAATACTTTAAGACGCTTAGAATATTATAACGGATTTCACATTTTTTCTAAAATACCACATAGTGCACTTCACCTATAATGGCCTCAATTATGCTAGAGTTAAGTGGCAGACTATTTCTTTTTTTCATTTTCTTCGTCGTGTAGGGACCAGTTTGACCATCGGGGCCAATCAAAACGCACTGCACGTTTCATATCCGTTATACACTGATACCGTATCCTAATAGACAAAGTTATTAAAAATCTAAATTCTCCAGTTACAAGTAGAAGGAAATTGTTAACGTTAGTATCAAAGAAATTGAGAGAAATTGAGCTCCTAAGAAATGAAATGCAAGTGGTATTTTAAGAAAAAGTAGTTTAATGTGTCTTTTAGTATTCTATGTGTCTTAAAGTATCGTAAAAGTGAAGTAAGTTCAGTAAATAAACACATCAATAGTGTTATCTTCCAAAAATACTCAATCGACAAACACTTGACTCGGCTTGATTGTAATTAAAATTCCAATAAAAAACGTTTTAAAATAATATTACTTGGCTCTTTTCACTTCTCAAGGTCACAATTTCTAAAATAAAAAGTCAATATCGCAGTCATTTTTTTATTGCTCAATATGTTGATACAGCTTTATTTTACAGCAAACAATGTGACACGTATTTTAATTGCAACGTTTATAAGTAAACGATAATTTGTGTTCATTTGTCTTATCGAAAGGTAACGTCACCCTATTATATTTTTTTTATACAATTCTTGTTGGTTTCTTGGTAAATTAAATTTGAAAGCTAGTCATTTATTTTAATTGTTCAATTATATAAATATCTAAATTATAAGGGTATAAATAAAATATACATTTCATACGCCACAAATTTGACACACACACATGTGGAACTTTGAACAAACCAGACTTCCGGTCTACAATGCTTACTCTATTTTTGACATCATCTTTTCTTTTTGTGTATGCTGGGACTTTCAACTTAAACTATAGTGCCCTTCAATGTCAATAAAACTTTAATGTCACCTTTCTGAGTACTTGCTTAATATAAACATATTTTATTTGTGTAAGGAAGTAATAAAAACTTTTTATTATGTCGAAGCTGTATCTTATTCGAACAGACTCTTTCTTCTGTATCGGTGTGATTAATTGCATATAGCATTTTGAACAATACACGTGGCCCTCTCTTTAAAATTTATGTATAATATTTAGTATAGTTATTATGTGCTCCCTACATCCATTCAATATCAGAAAAAATCCCTTATCAAAGTTAATTTCTTTTAATATCTACATAGGTTTATAACAATTCAAATAAATTGATATGTATATAATAGTTACGATAAAGTTACCCACGTCCCGAAACACGTGTGATATAAACAATAGAAAAACAATATTATGACATTTTAAATTTATTATATCGTAATATAAAATCAATTGCCAAAAATTGGCCGGCGAATCCACCAGAAAAAAATATTATATCGTATAATAAAAAATTACTGTGTAAATAACTTTTTTGAAAAGAATTTTCAGATTTATTCTATCGATATATTTTCAATAAAATTATATTGCCTTTACTCATTATTTTTTACTTTAATCTGTTAATTAATTGTACTTATTTAAATGATATTTTACATCTCGTAAACCTATTTTTATTTGTAAGATTATTATCGAATAATAATCGAATTTAAAATATTAATGTATTTTAAGAAAATGGCGTCTTTATTTTTGATATCTCTTATTATTGATTTGTTGTTTTTTAATTTAATTTACAATGTATGTACAAATAATTTTAGTCAAATGAAAATTATAGTAACTAAAATATAGTTTTACCCTCGACGAGGATGGGATTCGAACCCACGCGTGCAGAGCACATTGGATTAGCAGTCCAACGCCTTAACCACTCGGCCACCTCGTCTGATGAGCATGAATTCGAAACAAATTACCTTATCGAGTGAAATAGCACAGATTGCCGCTGTGTGAGTGAAATGATGAGTATGTGTAACATTTACACGTAGTACAAACAGATACAAATAAGTATTTTGGTACACTATCTCATTGCATAGATGGCTTATGTAATTATTCAGTTTTAATAATAACCGTTATATTCTTAATGAAAATATGCAGAAAATCAATTAAATTACATTTATAAATAATGGAATACTAAATAAAAACTCATTAAAGTCTATTTTTATACATCAATAATTATGAACAAACACATCAGTTTGTAATGTTTGTATGTTTCTGTTTGATTACCCAATAGTTGAGTACTAGGTGGTACACGAAGAAAAAACATGGTTATAAAAATTTTCTGATTTTTCCGAGTAAGTTTCCTTTTTACTTGAGTCTCGTTAGAGATGATCACTGCCAATTCTCGGTTGAAAGGTATTTTAATATTGTATTAATAAATAAAACACACTGTGTAACAATTCCACATTATTTATTACAAATCAGGACCTGTTTTGTTCATCGCGGGCATAACTAGCACAGAGAGAAAAAATAAACAAAAGATGTTTGTAAGAATGCTAAGACGAAGGTTTATCGGTTTTCAGATTTAGATTTAGGTAGATTTGCGACAGTCGAAATTAGTAATCAGATTTCAATATGGTTTTATTAGTATTTCAAAATGTCATATTAACATTACAATTAATGAAATAACGCCTAAATCTTTTTTCCTAACGCTCAACTGGACGAGACTGATTCTTCAACCATAGACTATCTGAAAGAGAAATAAATGTCATCTGCTCAGCCATTTCATGAAAAATGATAAAAAGTCGTCTTTTTTTACACGACTCCACAGCCCTGGTTTTAAGACACATCGGATAGTTTTTGTAATTTTAAACGAAATGCTATACAAATCTTCTTTTTTTCCATTTTTTTCTCGTTTTAAAATATACACACCACCCAAACGCCCGTGAAAAATCTTGTGTGTAAAGCCGGCTAATGTGTGTGTTACATTCACTCCTGTCCAATTTTTTTTTATCAATTTTATTTAAAATTAATATCGGCTTATAATATTTATCATAACGAATAAAATACATTATATTTGACCACATCAGAACTTTAGCTTCAATCCCACTGATGGCTAATCAGAGTTCTTACATGTTTATAAAGTTTGAAGAACTATGAACCTTGTAAGCTAACATACCAGGAATGAGGTGGCTCTCACTTACCTATTGTACTTCTTAGAAAATTCAGGTGGATATATCGGCCGTCCAATTCATTAGTCAAACAGCTCCATATAATATGTTTTGAGATAGTCGAAAAAACATTATTCAAATGGTCACCCTAAATGAAGTGTTATTCATCTGTGCCTGAGATTTTTACAATTTACCAACAGGTATTAACAGATTAGTTACCAAGGTCGTACTAAGTAGTAAGAAATTAAATACCTGTCGGGTTGGAAATAGGAGTTGTCTGAATAATGAACTGGACTATCGATGTATATAACTTTAGCAATTAGTTACAACAAGAAAAAAACCCTCTGATATTTAACAAAAGAAAAGAAAATAGTCAAAAACAATTATTACGTTTTTATTACGCTAAAATAATTTTAAGACTGAAAAATTAAGTGAAGAAATAATATTTTTTTTAATGGAGAGCTTAAGTGTACAGCAGTAGTTCCCATAGTGGTTTCTATGGACCCCCAGGGGTCCTTGAGACCGCTGAGGGGTCCGTGAGAAATTAAAAATCATCTAGGGGTGTGTGAACAACGTCAGGGGGTCCGCGAAAGAATACATACAAACATATTCCTGACACCTTTTTCATTATTATAAATAAAATGGTAACGATTTTTACGTCCTCAAAAAAATATATTTTTTTAAATCGTCGAATATAAATAATCTAACATCATTCTATCAGGTTCACCTATCTCAATGAAATAAAATGTGTTTTTGTATTTTAAAACAAAATTTATTATCTTAATAAACACTTTTAATGTCGTTTTTTTTTAACTTTCATTTTTAACATTACCATTTACCATTCAGGGCATTAAAATGAAATTGAGAGGGGCATAATTAGTTTGGGAACCACTGGTGTACAGGATAGCGATGTTATATAAATTATGAAGAATAAATACATGTAAACTGATAAAAAATATCGTTGTAAAATTGAAAAAAAAACATCTATTCTATTTTACGATACAGATGATACTCAAAATAAATAAACGTACGATGTTTTTCGTTTTTTTTTTGCAAAATAGAAAATTTGCTCAACCCGCCATTTTGGAAGTGTTTCACATTAATTTAACAGCCATGTGTACTTTTGCACCTGTGCTTCGTTTTTTTCGTATCAAAATAAACATAGTATCACATAAAGTATAAAAAGAGACATCTAGGCATATACTATAATAATAAACAACAACAAACAATTGAATTGAATTAAAATTTCATACAAAACAATATTTTCTTACTGTTCTGGCAGACGTTGGTAAGAAAAGATTGATAGTTCTGCGTAGACAGCAAACGGAAAATTTTCCGGACAAAGCCATTAGCATCGATATTTTATGTTACATATATAATTATTATACTATCAAAATAAAGACGCATTAATACCGATCTGACAGAAATAAGACTTCAAAATAAATAGACAGATACAATTATCTGCATTATTAATAATTGCCCGTAAAAATAAATGCTTTTTTGGCAAACTGGTATAACTAATGCACCAACTGATTTAAAGCAGACAAATAATTTATATCAAAGAATCTCTTTGCATACTTAACTTATTTTTTGTCAGGTAATGATTTTTACCAGCGGGTATAAAAATTGGTTCTTTGACGGTCAATTGAAGTCAAAAATGTCTAAAAAGCTTTTCTTTTGCCAAAAGATTCGTAGAATTTTAATTTGTATGGTGTTAAAAGGAAGTTAGTCATATTTTGACAGTAATTTTTTATTTTTATTATTTTCTTATCGATCAACGGAACAAACATATTTATGAAGAAAACATTCACATTGAATAAGTAATTGTTGATCATAATATTTAATTCTCCATTAATCATACCATTCAAAAAAATAAGTATTATTAAATTTAGTATTATTATATTTAATAATTCACATTGCACATTTAAGTAGAAAACAGATTATGACATTTAGGCCGGTATCAAAATTATATTTTCCTTTTAAGTATTTAGTAATTATACGCATATACACCCAACTCTTTTTTTACACACTTCACTGGTATGAACGAATACTGTATTTTTTTACTCAAATTATGTGTTCTAGCACGACCAGAAACAAAATACAAACAAATAACAAGAAATTCAACAACACAGGACGATAATATCAAACAAATGTCTTCATTTAATTCTAACACTAAAGCGATTTACGCTCAGTCTCTCATAAACGTACGCGTATTTTATCAAGTAGCGTTGAATTTATCTTTAATATAGTGCATAATGTGTATGAATAATATTATGACATTGTTGTTCTTTTTAAAAATAACACGTTTTTTACAGGTTCGTATTTAACCGGTCTGAATTTTAATACAGTTTCGGTCATAATTTTTATCACATTGGTCTGAATTTATATGAAATTTTCATGATACATCGGTCAGTGTACAGAGGGGAGGGTAAATATGCAATGCTCAGAATTTATATAAAATAGTCATAATTTAAATGAAATTAAAAAAAAAACCTAACCTAACCAAAATGGTTATAAAAATCTGACCGTGTAATATTTTTATTCTGACCAAAAGTTTATTTGAATTATGACCAAAAATTGATTTTAACTCTGACCATTTAATTTGTTCCTTTTTTTACGCACGGTGGTTAGTGGAACGTATCTACCGCATGAAAAAGAGTTGAGTGTATAATATTATGTGCACACATACGTATAATTTCATATTTTCAGAGTGTGTTCATAAAAAAGGCGCAATTCCAATATAACATACCAGAGAACGATAACACAGTAATGCGCCTTAACGAATCAGTTGCCAGGCAACGAAACCACCCTTCATATCCAATAAAGTCTTCGCGTGTGTTTCCCCATCTACCGAATTGATAACACAATTGCATAATATTTTGTATTGCGTTGCGGAGAGCTGGAAAAAAGGAAAATGTTGACAGAAAAGCTTCATTCCGTTTATATTTATTTCAAGCAGTTTTATTCAATATATTTTTTTATTGAAAGCCGATTTCTTTAGCACTGTTCCTATAATATAATAAAATGTTTTCTTTCAAAGCATATTCTGGATCTTTATATATAATACATATTTGGTTAGCTTAACTCGTTGAGTGAGACATTGCTTAAAATTATTTATTAGAATTGACTGCTATCGTTTTGAATCAAGATTCAAACCTCTACTCGTACGTAATAATTAAAAACATAAGTAAATATTTTAAAAATACCTTTTTTACAACTAAAGTAAGTAATTCTAAGACCATTTTCGAGTGAAGGCACTCGGTCACCAGGTTGATCTTCCGTAAAAAAAATACACCCCCAATATAATGATATTCCACTCAATACAGCAGGTATTCTAACCTTATTCTAAAATAATATAATCTTATATAGGGCATCCAATTATCTGTACGAATCAACGAACCGGTCAGTTGTCGGTCAAATAAAAAAAAACCGACTAACCGACTTAAATCCGATTTTCCCCAAAATTTCAATTTTAATACCAAACAAACCAACGTTCCAAAATATGAAAAAACATTAGGACATTTAAATTTTATTTAATAGGTGCGTACGTAGATTCACTTTTTTAACCATGTCCGCTTTGTCTTAACAAACGTTTTTTCTTCGAGAACTGCTTGTTACTCTGTTGCTCAACCTCTTTTTTTTTCAAACAGAATATATAATATGTAGTTAGAAAGAAAAAGCTAAGACATAACGATTGGTTAACTAACAACTCTCGCTACGCCCCGTTATTTTAGGATTGGACAGATATGATGGATCACATGCCTTTGAATGAAAAAATACTGATATTACAGGGACTTGAACCCGTGAGATCCGTCACAAAAGCCAACGAATCCGACCACTGCGACATGGACCCGAAATATGAATAGTTGTATAAAGGCCATTGTAATCAAGGCGGCAGGAGTATTTCCAATAAGCTCCGATTAACCATGCAAAAAAAAGAGTATCGGTTTTTTTTAAACACTTAATGAAACGGTTAACCGGTTTTGGTTTAAACCGGGTTGATAACCCTAATTTTATACAATACAATTTTATTTTACTTAAAGAAAGAAATTTATATTTTATTCTATACTTCTAGCCGTCATTTTGATGTAGATTTATATCGAAGGATAAACATTCCACAAAAAGCCTCAACGGCAAATACGGAAATCGACTTGGTCCGGGAAAATGATAAATAATGCATTATTTGTGAGGATTGCGCAGATTGTATCGAGGGGAGAATAGAAAGGACGAATTATCGCAAAATAAGGAGGTAAGCAGCGCTGAAAGTGAATTGGATTTGCATAATCCCCATCAAAGTTTTTCTTTGTCGCTGTACCGGGATTTTCTTCGTAAACGGCTGGCCATACTTTTTTTCACACATCATCTTCAAATAATGTAAAATCCCTATATTCTGATATATTCTGAATTTCGAATAGGATACACTGTTTTCTCAAAAAAAAAATACAAATTACCGTTGCCGACTTTCAACTCGACAGCTCCCAAACTTTTTTTTATCATGGGCCGACTATTTTTATAATTCACTCTAGTGACGTAAGAACCCACCTTTCATTAAATATATATTAAAACAAAACTGATAAGTACATCCTTACAGCTACCATATAATAACGAAAAAAATATATAAAATATATATTTTCTAGTAAAAGAATATTATATATTTAAATATTAAGCCAAGCTTGAGATGATTTTGATGAGAATTTTTTTTCTTAAAACTGGTTCGACTTACAATATTCACATACCTGTTTCAAGGTTATTTACTCGTATTTTATAGCTTCTTTTATGTGTCCCGGTGTCGGGACGCGACCCACCATCTGAGGAACACTGCTTTACAACTTCTGAACCAATACAGTGTCAATGAGAGGTTTTTAAGGTCTGAATAGCAAATTTAAAACGATTTTTTTCACATGTACACTTTTTGTACACGATTTAAAAATATCACGGTGAACTAAAAAGAACAAATACTATATTTTTACGTGAATAATTTGTTCTAACACGATTCTTCGACAAAAAAAAGTGGATAAAAGAATTCCTAATAACAAGAAATTCAACAACGCAGGATGGTAATTACAAACAAAATACTTCATTAGATCCTGACACATTGGACGTGTCAGATATTTCTAGCGATGATAGCAATTTATATCCAGTTCCTCACAAAAGTACCCGTAAATAATTAACAACATATTGGAAGTATTTTTTTAAAACCGTATGGGAAGTGTTAAGCGATAATCTCTTATTATTTAAATTAATAAATTCATCTTGACCAAAACGGAATATCTAAATAATTTTGAAAAATTTAATTGTTGGATCTTGTAAGTTTAGTGTATAAAACATGCCGATTTTCTGTAAATTCAATTACGAGTTATTATCTTATAACACTTAAGAATAAATAACACATTCAAATTTTCGCCAAAAGATATATCTCAAAATGTATACACAGTTGTAGTGCAAAAAGGGCGGTTTTAAATATTGAGTCAACATTTACTTTGCCAGGTAACCTTTCCAGAAACATTTCAACAATTTCAAAACATCGTATAATCCTCATCAAAAGGATAAAGGTAAATAAATAAACCTAACAAAGTTTTCAAATAATTACCTTGATTATTTCCCATCAGATATGTCCATTTGATTCAGATTCCAGCAAAACTGAACGTCAAAGTAAATTTGTCATTTCCGCCGAATGGTTTCCGCTTGGCGCGTTTTCTCGATAAATAACCATCAATGCTGGTTTTAGTATTTCCGTGTTTTACATAGAATTCTAATTATTTTATAACTAATATATAATAAACATTATATTTTTTAAATAAATACGTAAACAATGGGGGGGTAGAATATAAGATATTATTATGTTATACAAATTTACCATCAGGGTGGTTAACCAGAGGATAGTATCACCTTCCCGCATATAAATTTAATTACTTCAATAATGAATTACTTGAATTATCAAAATCAATTAATTAATTAAGAGTGAGCGAATCAGTCTACAGCGACACCTATAATTAAGACCAAATGTCCAAATAAATCTGAAAAAAATGTTAAAATCAGTGTATCGGATTTTGTTAGCGTTCAATAAAAAAATTAAAAATAAATCATGCGTTTTGGTTGAGATGTGGATATTTAACGAAAAAAAAATGGTCACTGCTTAAGCACGCCACTGGCTCCCTGTTCATGTTTACTGGTAAATTGTATTAGAATATAATAATAAGGAATGCATAACTCAACTGGGATGATTTTAAAACTCAATTGAGCTAGATTCTATCAATTACACGAGTGTTTGTAAATAAACCTCATAATACTTTGTCTTTATTAAAGGTGTCGCTGTACACCGCAGGACTCACCCTCAATCATGGAAGTATTTAGTTTAGTTTTTTTTTAAATAATTAAATAAATCGTCATTGAAAGTAGATTTTTGATGAAATCATAATTAAAAATTTAATTATTAAATTAAGTATTTTTCTTCGTCTCAAAAGAAAAACAAGCGATAGAAAGTAAGTCAATCAAAATAATATTGTATTTTTTAAATTACGGTATACTGCCATCTACAAATAAACATTAAAAACTATAACATCAGAATAATCATCGCAGAGATGGCAGTAGTATTTTATTGTATTTAATTTATTCTTATTGAATAACTTTTTCCATGGCCGCATGCGACGAGGTGGCCGAGTGGTTAAGGCGTTGGACTGCTAATCCAATGTGCTCTGCACGCGTGGGTTCGAATCCCATCCTCGTCGGTAAGGTTTTGTTATTTTACCGTTTTTTTTATTGATTTTCCCTACGTATCGTATCTTATATCTACTCCGTACCTGTACATATATAGATTACGAGCTATGTCAACCATTTCCCTCTACTCTCTTATCTTTTCTTATCTCTTGGTGATAAATACGTTTTATACATTTTTCTCCATTTGAAACTAGTTTTTGGTTCAATAACACCACATAATTATGAATACTTAAATAAAACAATTATTTTGTATGTGTTTTCAAGTATAGTTCAGTGACAATTAGAAGTGTATAATTTAAACTTAGATAGAGGTAAGCCATTTACAACCGCTAACATGATATATCAAATAAAATCTTATAACTTCATAATATGATTAATATTAACCGTTTGAATACCGCGCAAATAAATCATTAATATGTCCCAGAGATACTGCGTGTTTTTGAGAAAAATATTTTTGCCTTATATACACTCGAATTCGGTATTTTAAAAACTTATATTGACTCAGTATAGATAGCACTACACATAAATATTGCTTATAATTCTATTAGAATACCAAGTATTTGATTTTTTAAATGTCTTGGACATCCGTGTTCGCTTGCAAATGTTCCGGACACCTGTGTCCGCTTGGTATTCAAGTGGTTAATGAGGCGTGGTTAACAATGTGGTTAAGTCATATTTTATAACTGCAACAAAGGTAATTTCTCATATTTACTTACTTATAAAATTTACCATTTTTCATATCCCTTCTTTTACGCGTTGCACTAGAAATTCACGTTCGCCAAGCTTTCTTGGGTGGGTGAAATTCTTTTATCGACTTTATTTTCAATTTTCTTCGATTGCCATTCAAACAAGATTTGAACAGTACGTCTTCGTTTAGAGACAATGTAATATATAACAGACAAAATTAATTGGAATAATCGAAATATGATTATTAATTTGTTGCAGTCGTTTTATATTTTATTGTTTATTATTTAATGACTTCTCCAACAACAATAAATACCCGGCACAAAAATGTCATTATCATTCTGAATACAATAATTATTACAAAAGCTTTGAAGGAAAATTGATTATCAGTAAAATTTTTAAGAATTATTACTAAAATAATATAACCCCACCAAGGGATGTCACTAATCCATTTTTAAATTATTAAATTGATTTCATTTTCAGCTTAAATATAAGTAATTCATGAAATCGTACATCTAACTTGTAATACTAAAAAATCTTGCCATAATATTGATGTTATTATCTTTTACCTAGTTTCTATGTATGTATCATATTTCACCACCAATAAGACAGAAAAATTGACGTCAATTTACAAGACGTAAATTTATGGAAATCCAAATATTTATCGGTTATCATTAGAAACCATAGGATATGCAAATTAAAAAATAATGTATGAATCTATTGTTAATTCTATCCATTTTAGAAACGTATTACGGATGGGATATTCAACATGTAATCGGTAATAATTCCAATTTATCTTTTCTAGATAAAGGTAATTTCACAATAAACCGAATGATAACGGAAGTTTATCAATGCTCCGTCACAATATCAAATATGTATGAATAATGACTACAAAAATAATAATAAATTGGGTTAAGCTAACGCTTAGCTTTAATCATTTTCCTAGTGTTATCTAAAACCAGGGATGTGCTAGGAGGCTCTGAGGGGCTCGCGGGAGCCCTTTGTTAAATTTTACTAAGGCCGGCGAGTCTCAGATCAATATTCTCAGATCAAATTAATATATAGCTGCAATTTCTGATATATATTATCTATGAAAGTTTCAATATACACAGTTTACATATGTTTACGTTAAATTACACATTGTTTCATATCGACTGTGGAAATGAAAAAGAATGCAACCCACACATATCAAATTTTACAGGTAGCGCTAAAAACGTGTTTTGATGATTTTGTGACATATGCAAATTATGAATTATACATAACCTTGAAGTGCATGGAGACTTCTAAACTGATGTTTAATTAACATAATATAATATTAATTCAAGGATTTGTCTAGTAAAAACCTTTATATCAGTCTTTTTTCTTGGTTTTAATTTTTTACAAGGTCATCTTTTTCAAACTTAAAAGCTAAATTCAGATAATAATTCGGCATTTGCAGCTTGCATCCTTTTGATAGAACGTGTATCAAGCTTGATACAAAAACCTGTTTTGAAAAAACTGTGGGCTACGTCCTTTTTCCTTTCCACAGTCGATATTATAATTGTACCTATTAAGTAACAATCGAATGCGTATTTAAGTATTGCATATAATGGCATTGGAGTGATTAAAAAATCACACCTTCCCGAGAACACCGAGAATTGCTTTGAGATTAAGCGAACCCCTTGCTAACGTACTGACAGCCCACCGCTGTCTAAAACGCACCTAAATAATGACAAATAACTAATGTATGCTTATTGATGAGAACATTTCATACTCAGTAAACTATTTCAATAAAAAAAGGGATATTTAAATCGTTCGATAATATTTTGTATGATATAATTTATTTGTGGAGTGTTTACACAATTTTCTATACCACAATGTTGTTATTTTTTCAAATAACACGGTTTTTTAAATTCAGGGTACCAATATTAAATTTCTATGGGTTATATTACTTTTTACACGTTTTTATATGGAACGTATCTACCGTGTAAAAACAATGTTGAGTTAATTTAATTTGCGAATTAAATTTGAAAACGATCTGATCTAACTATGAAAAGAAGATTTGCCATGTTTTTATACTCACTATTCAAATTTTTGTAAAATGATTTCAATAAAGTAATAATCATTTATGACCGCGTATAAACATTCGAGTATTCATTACTTTTTCATTTGAGATAATAGTTTTATAAAATAAAGGTCTGTTGAACATTTTACCACTCCTTCGTGTCCTTGTAGTGAAATCAGTGGTGTACTTCGTAACAATGTTAAAATGATAATTTAATACTATCGCTTTATAAAAATATTTAAAAAAAAATCTTTATATAACATAAATTACAGCAACCTCAACAATTTTAATATCTTATTATTCTCACCCTCTTTCTATTAAACATTTCTAACATAACTTAACCTTAAATTTAAATCGTTTAAATTATGTACACTCCCACAGATTTTGTCACTAACGACCCGAGTTTCGCCTTTCGGCATCTTCAGGCGTTCAAGTGCACGGATGAACTTGAACTGACGCTTAGTAAATGAATATTTCGTGTTTATTAACACGAAACATTTCGAAGATGCCGAAAGGCGAAACCCGGGTCGTTAGTGACAAAATCTGTGGGAGTGTACATAATTTGAACGATTCAAAATTAATATTGAAATTCCACCAAGCACCTTCAGTCGAAATCTTAAATTAACTTAACCTTAACCGTACTGTCATTTCTATTCTGTCTAGCGCTAATCAGTTAGGTTATGCTCTTACTAGTTAACTCCTACATTGACTAACCCAAGTGATCGTGAATTGAAATAAAGTAAGGTTTAACCAAAACTGCTAGTTAATGCAGCGATTTCCAACCTGGGGGGCGTGGACTATTGCAAAGGGAGGAACGAACCGTCCAAAATATTTATTTACCCTTTAAAACGAGTCTTTATTACTATATAAAATAAAGGATGGGGAGGCGCGAAGATATTTTTTTCTTCAAAGAAAGGCGCAGTAACATAAAGGTTGGAGGCCACTGAGTTAATAATGTATACGATGAGATTTCAGACGGTAACTGTGTCATTATCAATGGCTTACACAACCATACATACACATACAACCAATGGGTTTTAGCGAAAACTCAATCTTTCTTTTTAGTGAAGTTACGTATAGAAATATTAAGACGAGAAAAGAGTAAAAGAAATCGATTTACGTAAGTGTCTATCCGGGAATTAGTCTAGTATATGACTGCTTTATCGAATATGATAAAAACGTTTACAATAAAGAAACAGGCCATTGTCAGCCCTGGCTACTATCAAAGTACGCCAATGGCGAAAGATAATTTCGTAACACTTTCACGTGAAGACGATCCACCGAGACTTAGATCTTCTTCAATGAGGTCTTTGGGAATACCAATCGATGACATTTGGAATACATCTTTGGCCTCTCGTCGTGCCATGCGACTCGTTCACTGTCGTTTCAACATTCTTCACGAGAACAATAATAATATGATTGCAAATATGTAGTCATTGTTTAGTATTATGTGGAGATGAGTCTACGACAGGTCGTTTAGATCTACGGGTACTATCATTTGTTTTGAAAATTAATCAAATTCCACTACTAGTGTGATTGTTTTGACATTATGTCAATGAAAGTGTGAGTGAATGAAATATGTGAGTTTTTTTTATTATTTGTTTATTCTGCGATATTGATGTGGTATTGCTGTGGTATATCAGTGATGTTTTTGGCTATCAAGATCGAATCCCTAGATAATAGACTAAATAAAACAGATATTTTCGATGGCTTCGGCGGTAACTTTGTGGAGTTCATTTTTAATATAAAATTAAATTTGATAACTTTGTTACTCGTCATGTTTCACTACTTTACAAATAAACTTATAATTAATTCTGATTCTCAAAATAAACGTTCAATTTTATATTAAAGCTATTTATGAAAAAAATTAAACACCGCAATATTATGTAAATATGTATATTTTTATTCGTACGAAAGAAAACTGTTTATATACTAGCATACTTACACAATGGTTAAGATATATACATATGAAATATAAAAGTAAAAATCTTTTGTACTGATTCCCCATAATTTAATTTAGACCAGGCCCAGTTTCGCTCTCAGCGAGCATTGTCATTTGATAATTCTCGCCATGGGCGAATCTTTTTACCTTTTATAATGCCTGTATACAAACAACTGACAGTAATTATAATATATAATTTTAGCTAAAATTGTGAAGTTATAAAATCTTTTTTTTTCCGAACAGTCCTTAGTAGTTATTTAGGAGGAAAAAATAGTTTTAGTTTTTCTTCTTTTCTACTAAATTAAAGATTATATTTTTAAAAAACCTTAAGAGTACGACGTTAGTGTTTGGGAATTGATTTCAGCGATATTTTTTTTCAAAATGAGGAAAATATTACATACCTTCATCACTGTGACTTTAACCGTTTCATAAATAGGTAATAAATATATTTCTAATTGATTTTAATAATGTTCGGATTCTGTTTCTATATCTCGTACTGCAAGTGTGTGAACTCATTGATTTGATACTCGTTTTTACATTACTTATCCAAAGAGATAAAGTTGTTCGCACTTGCTTTTAATACTAAACAGTTTGCAATTCTTATGAGTAATTAAGTGTTCTAAAAATTTTTAGTGATAAAAATGATATTGAAAAACAATACGTCAGTATTGTTTTCCAATATACATTCTTTAATCTTTTATCATTAAATAAATACCTGTCATTGTCACAATCGCGGTAAATAAATGATATATTACAAATATTTGGTTTTGAATTTATATGGTGCAATCATTTATCAATAAATTTACTAATAATTAATCAAAATTTACAAATCTCAAATAAAAATGAGTGGGAGTAAGTTGTGCATATTCTTATACTTTAGTGTAAATCAATTATGAAATTGAATTGAAATATTGTTGAAATCAATAGCGATTTAAGACAGTGGGTGACATCAATGCCGTACGGAAGCCGAAGCACGTTCGATCAGCTACTCTAAGGCTGTTTTTAGGCTTTTTCTCATTATTAATAATATTCACAATATTATGCAGATTGAACCGGCATGTAAAAATCATTTCAAAACTCAACTCCAAAAGAATTATAAACATATATTTTATTTTATGTATGTACATCGCAATTTCATACCAAAACTTTTTTTTTTGGGCGTTGGCCTCTGTTGTGGTGTTCACAGGCTAAATTTTGTGACAAATCACTTTTTGAATGTTTGCTTTTCATTGTATACCTAAATTCCTTCACTTTGGGTTCATAATCAAATTTGAAGTAAATAGAAATTGACATTTTATAAAATTTCAATAAATTTTAAATAATATAAAATTTTGTAAAATTAATATACAAAAATCGAAAACTTTTGGAGAGCCGTATGAAAATGTTTGACGGGCCGTAGTTTGGTGACCGCTGTTCTATTCAATCCCTCGAAACTGTCAACTCAGGAATCAGTGATATTATCAAAATTTAAAATTAGAATCATTATTGCGCATTTGTACGTTATTAAAATAAGTAGGTATCCGTTTTTTTTGTTTATGAAAGCTGCTGTTTCTCAAATATAATTTTATTAAAACTTTACAAAATACCAAAGCAACGAACGTTGCGCGAAAAAAAAAAGTTCTGGCAACATCACATACGTATATGAATTGAATATGATTCACAATAAAATATATTATCGATTGTAAATTCACCTGTCAGTAAATATGAAAAAATAACTAATGCCACTCCTTTGAACATTAGTAATATTTTAATATAAACGCTATTCAAGTACTCAGACTGTCGTCACCTTATTATATCTTATCTCAAATTATTATCTTATCAATCTTAACTACAAGTATTCAAATAATACACTCGGCGGTGATTTCCAAACTATTCAACAAAATTAAAACTAAACGCTGTAATAACGTAGAAATCTAATATATAACATAAATAAAGTATTTAGTTATTCGAATCACGTGGTTAATAGTGATCAATTTTAGTCTAACTATACAAGTGGCGTGATGCCGAAATACCTTTCATCTGTATAGTGGAAATATACAGGGGTGGGCTGAAAGGGTCTCGGAAGGGCTCGCGCGAGCTCCTTGTTAAATTTCAGCGCGGCCGGCGAGCCCCTTGTTAAGATAAGAAAATCATTCGTTTTAGATCAAATCATCACCTACCTGCAATTTCTGTAGATGGTTAAACTTTATTATGAAACAAGACTTAGTAGCGCCTTCATTTTTTCATTCAGCGTTGTGGGCTTCCGTGCCGGACATCATGGGTTCGAGTTAATCACTAGTCCTGTCTTAGTCTTATCATTTTGTCCCTACTTTGGAAAAAGGAGGTTGAGCGACTAAGTAATAAACAGTTCTTGTAAAAAAAACCTTGTTTTGAGATACTTTCATTAGGAGGCCAAATGCTCCACATTGGGTGCAAATATGGATGGTGCAAAACTAATCGAATGATGTAATATTGTTGATTACATTGCATAAACTTTTTTGTCCGTTGTTATTTTTAATGATAGCTACTAAATACAGAATCGGGATTTTTTTAAAAAGAAATTACTCGAAAAAATCTTTATAATTTAAAAGTAAATAGTTGAATTGGGTATTTTTTAATACATAAAATACAAACACAAATTTATTTTAATGTGTTCTTTTATAATTTAGTTTTTTTTATTTCCATGTGTTAATCCTTTTCGCCAGCAAAGGCTTTAAGCTTAGTGATACATTTATTTCTTATATAAACACGATACATTCATTTACTAAGTGTCAGTTCAAGTTCATCCGTGCACTTGAAAGCTTGAAGATGCCGAAATACGAAACCCGAATCGTTAGTAACAAAACTTGTGTGAATGTACATAATTTGAACGATTATTTTTTTATTTGTATATGAACAAGTTTTACTTAAGTAATACTTATACCAGCAGTGGGGAACCTTTTATTCTCTAAAGGCCGCATTCATTTTTCTGATTTGACATTAGGCCGCAGTAAACATTGACTAGGGAATCTTTGTCCGGAAAAAGGAATTTACGGTCAGAATATATTGGGAAATTACGAATTTACATAAATTTACAGAATTACAGAATTTACCAGAAGACCGCAGGTTCCCCACGCCTGACTTGTACCATAGTTTAAAGTGTATTTTGAGAATAAGAAATTAGTATTGGCTTATAAATTCAATCACTCCAGTTAGCATAGAGTTTTAAATTAAGGTAATATTAACCTGTTAACCGGGTATGACGAAATATTTCGTCATTCCAAAAAAGCAACCGTAGCGAGTATGACGAAATATTCCGTCACGACATTTCAAATATTGTCCTCTAGCGCAGTGTTCCCAAACCGGTGGTCCGCGGCCCAGTTCTGGGCCGCAGAGACTTTCCGCCGGGCCGCAAACATTATGCCAAATTTCAAGAAACTCGCCATGTAAAAATATTGAATATAGGATTTTTTATCGCCTGCACGTTTTCTTGTATTTTTAGTTATTGTTAAATAGAAAGACATCAATAATGCGGCTCCGTATTTTGTTTCTTAGCCATTTTTGACCGGTTACATATTACCAACACTTCTAAAATCCGGCTTCAAATTTGTAAAGTTTAGTTTATTACGGATACTTATTCTGTTGTATTATTTTTTCTGTGTGCGACACGATGGTCGCTGTTTTTTTCAAAATCGACAGTCATAAATATTTGCTCTTCGATAGTGAACCCAGATGCAAAACCCTACCTAAATATACCATTAATTTAATAATACATAATTGTTTTCACTTTTAGGGTGTTCACTGAGAATACTCGGTGGAAAGGCATTATACTAATAATAATTCCTTTGTACTTTATTCCACTTTATTTAAAAAGTCAGGAACGGTTTCGCTCATTGACATAACTATCAACTGAAAACAGTTGTATAGTTATGTCCATTTGTAACAATATAAGATTAAAAAAATATTACATAAAAACCATTTTTATTTCATCATTTCATTTTGCAGGTGTCAAAAGGTTGGGGAACACTGCAGTCTATCGGGCGTGGCGATCTACCGTTTATTTTGTTTCGGTATCACATGTATAATACATTTATACGTCGTTCAGCGCTAATTTATATATTTTTATTTTTCCACTCTTTTGTTGACAAAAGTTCTGCACATGGCGAACTATGAAACGTTTCATCAAGTGTTTACTATGGGCGTGACGAAATAATCCGTAATCCTATAAATTTAATTACCCGTTGCACATACACACTTTTTAAGATACGCAAAACTAAATTACTCGGTTAAGAGGTTAAGGAGCCTTTTTTTAAAAATTAATTGCTGCCTTTATATTATATGACACCACGACATAAAAAGAAGAGGGTTGATGAACGAAATGATTTACAACATAGAATTAAGAAAGTTGCAGACATCGTGGAGTAAAGATATAAACCATTTTTTGAGATTTTTTTACATTATGCTGTGACGTAATGTGATGATTAGTACCTACTAAATTTTAAAAATATAAATTTATTCTGTGAAAGCTTTGGATTTTTGATCTGATTCAGATAAGACGACACTGTTATTCCATATATTTTATGTCAATCAGTTATTATCAATTTTTTATGACTCATTTCCAAGGAATTTATATAACTCATATCGTATAAGTACATTGCAGTCATGCGTAATTTATTTGCTTTATCGACATTATGTATAGTATATTTTTCTACACGGATGAAAAATATATAATATTAAACAGCATTGAATATATGTGTAGGTAACGCTTAGGCGTATTAAAATTTTGAAAAAGTCTTACTTAACCCTGGTGCCGTGTCACCTCTAGAAATACAGTTTTTACATTCTAAATTGGACATTTTACAAACCAAATTGAACATTTTGCCAATCAAATTGGACATTTTACAAAAAAAAAACCTTTTTTATGCAATTGGATAATTTATTAATTAGGTCAATGGTTACTTACCCCGTGCCCGCAGTACATATTCTGTATGTAGGTACAATAATATTTCATGAAAATGTGCGTAAATAAACCTAAGTCAGGGGCTACCAACCTTTTTGGACCCTAGAGAGCATTCTTAAATTAAGGCGGCGATTTGCCCAAATTTTTTTAGCTCTTTCAAGAATTTTGAAATCCAAAAATCCGGGAATTTACCGATTTGCCCAAATTAGTAGGCGGGCGCACCGAAGTCGGTCGGCGGACGCCATGGTGCCTGCGTGCACGGAGTTGGTAACCCCTGACCTAATCATTAAATTATCCAATTGCTTAAAAAATGATTTTTTTTAAATGGCCAATTTGAATTGTAAAATGTTCAATTTGATTTGTAAAACGTCTAATTTGGTTTGTAAATCGTTCAATTTGGAGTGTAAAAACTGTAATACTTCTTGCAGCCCTTTTAAATATTCTTTGTTCTTAGGCGAAGATCGTCCGTAATTGATGCGTGTCACCTAAAATGTCATAGGCTCAGTGACGTAGCGTGGGGGGCGGGGGGGGGCGGACCGCCCCGGGCGGCACATTTATGTGAGCGGCATTTTCGAAAATGAAAAGAAAATTTTGAAAGTAGTATAAAAATAAAGATTGATATGTATACATAACCAATGTAAGCAATATCACTTTCACTATATTTTCTTCCGCCCACTGACAATATATACTTTTTTGGAGGCGGCATTTTTGAAATTTTCAAAGATAAAAAAACAAATACAAATTGTTTTGGATATAGAATCAATGCGAGCTTTATTTCAATATTATGCCTTCTTTCATCTAAGTTGTGCTTTGTAACTTACTGATTAAACACAACTTTTTGGGGGTAGCTTTTTTAAGAAATAGAAAAAACTTTAGAGGTAATAAACAAAAATTGTTTCGTATAAAGAATCAATGCAAGCGATAATTAATTCACCATTTTTTTCTGGCATGATTATGCTTTGTAAAACACTAAAAACAAGATCATGGTAGCATTGCTTAGGAAGAATTAAAATTTTTGTTGCTGTTCCTGCTAAGCAAACAGATTTATGAAGACAAATTGAAATACTCTTATACTTTTGCAATTTATATAAAAAAATCTCTTTCCTATTTAATTTGCATTCATGCCAGATCGACCAGTGGTGACTTTTGACTTATACGATTTGTACACTCAAAAAAAAAACATTCGGGGTCGTTAGTTTTTTCCGACTACGGTAACGACTCTAACTCTACGACCATGTTTTTAATAAAACAGATAAAATAGATGATGATAACGTTATTTACGATTTTGTGAAGAGAAAAGCCAGAAAATTAAATTTGAAATATGTTTTTTTCCCTAATGTTATGTTTACAAAATAAATCTGGTACCTTTGGTTATGAATTAACGTACAACTTAATATTCGTTTACTTATTTGTAAAACGAATACTTATAATAATAGGAATAATTTGTCACTTTTCCTCCAAACATAATAAAAAGACAATTGACTAATATTTTTTTTGACACATTAAAAAAAGTTCATGATTTGAAAAAAATTCAAAAGAAAAAAAATAACAAAACACAATATTTTTAGAGAAATTGTATTTATAAATAAAAAAAAATGATTCACCTGGAGTATCAGCAAAAAAAATATAAGTGAATAAAATTTAAAAAAAAAGTGGACAAATTATTGAGGGGGGGGGGCGGCAAATTCAAGAAACGCCCTGGGCGGCGGGACCCCTTTCTACGCCACTGCATAGGCTTGTACATCACTGCTATAAGCTGTACTAAAAATATATTTATTTATTTTTAGATAATTATATCTCAGAATTTACACACAGGTGCTTTTACTTACGTTTGAATATAATACATATTATATGCTTTTACACGAGAAAAAATTTGTGTGTTTACACACCCTTTTTGTGTGTAACTAAAAAAATGTTTTTTAGATTAAATAATAATCATAATATAAATACTCAAATAGTTTTGCAATGATACCATTAAATTATTGAAAACAAATATATTTTTTAAATTAATTAAAAACAAGCCGTTGCAAGATATTTTCCATATTTCTTAAAATGTTACCCTGTATTAAAAATAAAATTAAGACAAGATTATCCCAAGGTTTACCAATAAATTAAAAATTGTAAAAAATGCACAAGTAAAAAATGGCAAGGAAGGCTTAGTATCTATATTTTTTGTTCATCAGTAAATAATAATCGCGATCAACGAAACCGGCCCTGATCTTTAGTTACATAAGCGTGTCTTTTTTGTAGGTAGAGCCATGGAGATGAAGATATTTTTACTTTGTTCGCTGGTGGTTCTGGTGAGCTGCCAAGAGAATGCGCAGACACGTATCCCGGAATTCCTTATGGAGTGCTACCAGGACCACAAACTGCTGCAGAGAGAATCAAGACTGCCAATGACGATGCCAATGTTAATTGAATTGATTAGGAAAGTGGAGAATGACCCAACTGTGAAAAATATGGACATGCGGAGTACAGTCGTCGGTCTTATTCACAGGTAAAACCAAGCTGATGTTGAGTCCTTGAGAAGTGAAAAAAGTATTTTTTTATGAAAAATATAGTTAGTTGAGTAATAATATTCTACATGCCTTCAAGCGAAAAAATTGGCGCACCTTTTGAATTGGCGCACCAAAAATTGGTTGGTCACCACACCTTTTGCAAACCGTGCACCAATTTTGCGAGTTCAGATGTGCCATAATTTTCAAACTATTTATTTGTTTCAAATTAGTTATTTCTACAAGTTCACCAAAAGGGATAAACGTAAATCCGTGTATATCCTCGACTACAGCACTGATAATATTTGATAATTATGTTCAGTCGAAGCATGATGATATAAACAAAGATCCATTTAATATTTTTACTCATTTCACTTTATTCAGTTGCTTATCCTCCCTAAATCAATAAAAGAGATAGAATATGGATTGAGCTCGGACAGTAATAGTGGTTAACTAATCGCTCTTGCTACGTCTTATTATCTTAGGAAATTTTTAGACACCGCATGTCACACCTATGTCATTAAATAAAAATATGGATTTCGATACCTGTAAGATCCATCACTGAAGCAAACTAGGTTGACCACTGTGCAACGAATCCGACAATAACAATACGAAAAAAACCCAATTAATAGTACTTCCTATTAGGGAATTCAATCCCGGACCCTATTGTAATCCCGGGATTTCGGGATCCAGGAATTTTGGGATCCGGTATCACAGAATTGGACGCCTTACTATCAATAAACTATGCATATTATATTAGACGATTTTTTTTCCAAAACTATGATAACAATAGTCAATATTGAAAAATATAATGTTTGAATTTTTATGTGCCGCACAATTATGAGAGAGAATCTCTAATGAAAAATTTCACACATTTTTTTAAAAAGATTTTAAATTCAAATAAAGCAGGGTTTCCCAAACTATGTTCCGCGGAGCCAGATTAGGTGTTCCGAAAAAATTGGAATGGTTTTATACGCTGCAACACAGTTTAAAAAAAAAATCCAGCTAAGTGCTCCGTTCTATTTTCCGGACTTGCGAAGTGTTCCATTCCAGAAAATGTTTGGAAAACCCTGAAATAGAGCATAAGCGAAGTATTTACAGCCCGTTCTGTTGAATACATAATAATAAAATATTTATAACACATTGTCTATATCAGGGGTGGGGAACCTTTCTCTCTCTAAAGGCCACATTCATTTATCTGATTCAACATAAGGCCGCAGTAAACATTGACAGGGAATTGACTGGGGAATCTTTGGACAAAAACAATTTCATGTCAATTTTTAAAGCCCATAAATTTCCAGACTTCCTAATATTACCAGCGTGGGACTTTTTTTAGGTCTTTCAAGGATTTCGACATTCAAAATCTCAGGAATTTACCAATTTACAAAAATTTGCAGAATTCTCAGAACAGTCAAAAGGCCGCACCAGAGTAGCCAAAAGGCTGCAGGTTCCCCACGACTGGTCTATATAGTTAATTAATATGATTTTTGTAAAATGTGATCGACTAACAATTTTTCAAATGTCAGGTTCCGACTGGATGGCGTGGTGAAATCTTCAAGGGTCACGGCTTCAAGCAATGTTGTCCCATACAGTCCACTTGGTTTTCAATTTGATAAGCACAAGCTTCTTTTGAGTAAGCTGATTCCCGGAAATCCGATACAACTTAATAATGCAACCCTGACTCAAATAGAAAAAGTAAGTAAAGAATATTCCCTTATGTTGTAACTCTCTACCGTTTAATTCCAGAAATTCTTCCAGAATTCTTTGATCTAGTATAATGTTAATATTTTTCTTTGCCTGGAAAATTAGGACTCAAAAATTACCTGAATTCGTTCATATTTGACTAGGATTCTGGATGGGACTACACGAACAATTACTGCGGTACAATTTTTGAATGAGGGGTTAAAAGGTTTTGTAACGAAATGTAACAATAAGAAGAGGTGGACATCATTTATGGACCATCCTAATGATTTCTAAAAGTATGGGTCGTAATAAGAATAGACCTGAGTGAATAATATGATTAGTGAATAAGACTCAAATTGAATAACATCTTCAAAACGACGTTTTAAAAGTAAAAATACGAATATTAATTGTTTTAATCTTTCCACCCAATCACAGTGCACCCTGCATCACATGATGTCTAGTACGATAGAGACAGAGAGCAGGGGAGACGAAGGATCAGTTTGCAATCGACTGTCCCAATACAGGACACAGAGGCTACCAAGGCAAGTAAACTCACCTCCTGACGTTGAAGTAATGGACGCTGGTTTGGTGTAAGTGGAACTACATATGACTGTCTTTTCATTTGTGGCGTAACAGGTAGTTTTTTTTTAAAACTATGTATCATTAAAGTGTAAGTCAGCGAGGGATACAACGATACATCTACCATTGCCCAATACCACGAACGTAATGAATTATTTAGAATACTGTCTATCTTCATTGAGAAGAAAGCCACAAATGTATAAAATGAAAAAATGTTTGTGGTTTCAAAATATTCAATAAATTTTACTGCCACCAATTTTGAGTAAAAGTAACTTTTTTTCAAAAGTGCGATCCACAATCGTTGTTCATATTGTCCAGTGTTCTGATAAAATTAATTATGGCCAAGCAATCGTCTCAGTTATTTTTTACATTGCAGATGTATTTAAGACTTCCAATCCTGGAATCCTCAACAATTTGACAATCCCAGGATCATCTTTATACCGATCCCTAAATTTCGGAATTCACTGTAAAATGTAAAAAAATAAATTTAAAATCTAAATACTTTCTGATTTACTTCCATATTTAATAATAAAATAACTCTCGACAGCGGACCTCAGTTTGTTAATGTATTGTACATATTTTTGTATAATACTTGCATAAAAAATAAATTAATTAATTCTTACTTCTTTTCATATTTCTTAACAATTTTTCCTTAATTTCATACAAAATTCACTTAAAATAAATTCTTTTAAAGAATGGGGTCAGCGGCATTCAATTAGTGAAGCTTGTCATTAAATTACGATTATTTTCATTATGAAATAATTTAAAAAGCTTCCACATATATAAAAAAAACTCTTCTGATACGTAATGTGTATTTATTTTATTGTTTCTGTCATCGTAAATGGTTGTCTAATTACTCTAATTCACGGTTTCTCAACCGGGAAAAAAAATTCAAGGATTTGAAAACTATTGGAATCTTTTAACTTCTCACTCACTCAAAAAACTTATATGCTTATATAATAACTGGGTAAGGGAGCTACGGAAAGATACGAGACAAAAAGGAGCCACTGAACCAAAAAGGTTGAGAAACTATGGTGAAATTCATGATTAATTGAAATAAAAGTAAAAAAAGGTCGCCTTGGTCGTTAGTCGTAATGCCAGATATTTTTTTGTATTTAAATAAAGGATACATAAAAATATGTGAATCATGGAATCCCGGGATAACAATTTTTTATTGTGTTATTTTTTAATTAAATTTAATACTATACCAGGGATGGCAAACCTTTTTCGCAAGTGGGTCAAATTTGATTTAAAAAGATTTAAAAAATCATGTCACGGGTTACATATAGGATCCCGGGATTGGGATAAGCTCACCGAAGAATTTGAAATCCTCGAATTACTATACTTTTTCCCGGATTGTTGCAGAAACTCGTTTTTCATAATTTCTAAAAGTTAATTTCTAAAAGTTCAAGCGGGTCAGATAATTTCTCACGCGGGTCCCTGGTTCGCCATCACTGTGACCTATGAATATATCGAGTCCGCGGTGCGGTAGTCTACATAGTTCGCTTCCGTGGCCGATCTCACTGGTTCAAGTATCAGTACGAACAGCATATTTTTAATCGATGGGTATTTGTGATTTCTGAAAATTCCCTCTCACCTTTCCGATCCTAAAATAATGTGGTATAGCAAAAGCAACTTAACCACTAGCCTTGTCCAAATCTTAACCTTTCTTTCCCTACTCTATTCGAAAATATGAGAGGTTAGCAACAAACAGTTCTCGCAGAAAAAAACTTCCGCTGAGAAAACTAAGTCATATGCGCTACATAGGAAGCTGAAAAGGATTTTAAAAGAAAATATCTCAACCAAATCTTAATTTTGACAGGAACATCATGAACAAGAAAGGAAACATGCGGGTACTTGTTGGTGATCAAGATGATGTAAGTAGAGATGTAGATACTGGTGTTTATAGCACTGGAACCGATGTGCCCATGAGTCAATGTCCTGTTGAAGATGGAGTAGTGCAAACACTCTGGGGAGCAGTATCAGTTGGACCACTTTTGGCTGGTATTGCCGCCGGTCTTCAGCCACAAAGGGTGACACTGCACGACTTGTCAACCGAAGGAAAAATAAAGATTCAATTCGCTGGACCAGACGTGGTAGACAATAAGTTTGCAGCAACCTTGGCTGGTTAGTAAAAACTGTATGATATATTATTCATAAAGTATGGGTTTGAGATTCCTTTGCTTATTATTTTGAAGCCATGAAATTTTTGATGTTCTGCTTTCATTATTATATTCTTATTAGATAAAACCGTTTTTTATTTATCTCAATTATCATATTTTTAACAATGATATCGATTTTTTAGAAGCGGAATTTTATTTACGTAAATATCGGGTCTCCATATTGCAGTGGTGCACAACCTTTACCTTTTAGCGGGCCGCATAAAACAAATTATCGTGGGTTCGGGCCGCAAAGAAAAAAATGATTTAAAGTACGCTCAATCCTTTTTTATACAGAACATATGTACGTTCCATGTAAAACAGCCTTTAAACCGTGTAAAAGTGATTAAGCGAATTTAGATAAATGAGTAATAGGTTCCATTATATTATTTTGACCGTGTTATTACGAAAACGTGAACATAAATAAGCCATGGAAAAAAAGGAATATGAGTACTTGCTTATTAAAAATCGTTTCATTGTAAAATATTTATTTTTCATTTATATGCAATTCATAAGTTAATGCATTATTGGTCTTTGTTAATTGTTAACCTTTTTTTTTAATTTACATAATATTTGTAAGCCTGTTTCTATGAACCGATTTATTCTCCTTCATTGAAGAAAAAGCTTGCTTACATTTATTAAATAAATGTTTACATGAAAAAAATATGTTTGAAAAAAAGATTTAAGGACCGCCATAAAATTCAAAAAGGGCCGCGGTTTATGCATCACTGCCATATTTTCTCTAGGTAGGCTGCTCTTGTGCATCGGGTGTTTAATTCTAAGTATCCTCCAAATTTTTGATTATGTTTTCGAAGTTTTTTTAATCTTTCTTCTCTTGGTCGGACTAAATGATCAATTTAATATTTCTTTCTGTGGATATGTATATTAGCTTGAAGTACATTATGAAGATTGCTTTTTGATCTGCGCTGTTATAGTTTCAATTGAAAAACGTATCATAAAATATCTGACACTAAAGAATACGCATTTCATAATATATGTTCATCTTTAGGTGATATGGCGGAAGCAGCATTGCGTCAAGGTCCAATGAGTCAATCAAAAATAAATATTGGTGCCGGTGGTGGCTGGAATAACACGCAAGTCCCACGATGGTATTTCCTGTCGCAATCTACAAACTTTGAAATGACCGATGCTGAGATCAGAGGAGGTCTTGATGGTCTTATATTGGGCTCAAATATTAATGCGCTGGTTTCAAAAACATCATCACTTAAGCTCTCACAAGTGTTGGATATGTATTATTCACAGGTTAGAAAACAGAACATGTATCTATCAAGTATTTATTGGTTAATTGATATTAATAAAAACACAATATTCCATTGTACTTTATTTCCACTTTATTTAAAAAGGCCAGGACCGGCTTCGCTCATGGCGAGCATTGTCAACTAAAAAGTACAAAGGAATAGTGTGTTTTTATTAATATAATTCCTTTCCACCAAGTATTGACAGTGAACAACCTAAAAGTGGTAAATTGATAGGTATATTTTTAGGATCATTCTTTTCATTGTTTGTACTCTTGGATTTTGTATAATTGTGAGTAGGTATTTTAATTAAAATTTAGCAGTAATATCATATTTCACGAATCATTGTTTAGATTTCTTTCTTAGCATATCACTTTAATGTTGATATACCGTTTAATCATTATAGACGTTACATTCAAAAGAATTCATGTTAATAACTCATCTCCTGATTATTCAGTATGTCAAGGTTCAAGAAAAACATTTTTGCAATAAATAAACGATCATAGTTTTGACGGCCAACAACTTTTTTGACGGCAAAAAATGATGCAACTTTATTCTACTACGAACAAAATATTGCGGAAGTTGAAACTATGGCGATTGTTCCACCTGGAGATGTAAGCAAAATGATCGCTTATGTAATTATTGTAAATAACTTTCAAAAATATTTAGAAGAGACTGGGGACCTTTGTGTCAGTTTTTTAAAAATTGAATCAATAATAAAAAAAAAATTGGGGGATTTTTTTACATAACTATGGATTTGATTTCATGTAGTTTTTTTCTCTTCCGAGGTATTTCGTATTATAAAACACGCACACAAATTAGTACCAACATACTATGGGTCCATTGGATGTCAAGTGATATTTAAAATAAAATGTTAGATTCTTTGTAATATTCTACAAGTCTAAAAGTATTTTAAAAGCGAAGTAACCTCAGCTAATACACATTGCAATAGTATTATCTCAATAAAATAAAAATATTTAATCCACCAAGTAAAGAAGTGATTGTACCTAAAAAATTTACCATTTCACTATTTGGTTCACTTCACCTCTTGAGGGCTCAATAATTATTTAAAAACATAAAAACATTTTCAGTTATATTTACAACATCCCT
Source organism: Himalopsyche anomala (assembly GCA_031772345.1). Taxonomy (NCBI): domain Eukaryota; kingdom Metazoa; phylum Arthropoda; class Insecta; order Trichoptera; family Rhyacophilidae; genus Himalopsyche; species Himalopsyche anomala. The sequence goes on from CM062821.1 coordinate 33,969,030, forward strand.
CAACATTGTCATATTATTAAATATAGCGAATAGAAACATGTTTTGATTGATTGAGGAAAATTTAATTTTCAGATATATTTCCTTAAATGTCATTTCTAAAATTCGAGAAAGGATAGTATGAGATTAAAAATAACAAAGTATTTATTAAAACAAGAATGATTAGACAATTTCATCAGAACTACATTTCAAAGGATTAATTTCTATCCGAACAAAATAAAATAAATATCCAAAAATCAACGAAAGCGATGACTATTTGTTTCCATATTATAATGAAGATCTACCAAGTAAATGTAAATTCAATCAATATACGCAAATGACTTTAAAGAAATGTAATAAAGTACATACATTTTTTACAATTTCATTCGAGTCGAATGATCCCTTGTCTCCCCTATCGATGATTATACGTTAGGTGTATAATGTTTAAAGAGGACCTTTAGCAAATCAACAGTTATTAATCACGATTGTAAACAGACTTCAACGATCAAGGTTTCAAGGTTGTTCATAAATTTATAACTTTTCTTTTTAAGATTTCGCAAATATAATATAATATTTACAATTTAATCACCTGATGTTAACTTAAAATTTACAATGGTGGCAAAAAGCAGGTGTATCGCGACCATGACATAAACATCGAAGTAGGCATTCCTTGATTATATTAAAATAGTATTGGTATTTTTTAAATACAATTATAATTTATTAACTAAGTATGAACGTTCAAAACAATCGAAACACGTATAAATAAATGCTCTACAGCTAAGTATAATAGATCGCGATTTATTCAAACGTTTCGCCAAACATAACGAACAAAATCCGTTTTTTCTTTAAATTATGATTTAAAAAATATAATTTGGCCTTATTCACAAAATCACATTTAATAATATGTATATTTTTTTCAAATCTGTATTGCTTTAATTTTAATTCGTTTGATATATGTAGGTACAATGAAATTATATTTGAGGAGCTCAAACGAAAATCACTCCAACCCACATTTTCCAGTATTTGTGTTAAACTGATATTTGAGAAAATAAAAATAGTCCAATCCGACTATACACTCATACTAATGAATTAAACCAGGGGTGGGGAACCTTTTTTCTAAAGGCCATATTCATTTATCTGATTCAACATAAGGCCGCAGTAAAGAAAACATTGACATTGGGAATCTTTGGCCGGTGATTTTGAAATCATGGGAGTTTTGAAACAATTTCATGCCAATTTTTTAAAGCCCAGAAATTTGCGGATTTTCCAAAATTACCAGCGTGGAACCTTTTTTTTAGACCTTCCAAGAATTCTGAAATCCAAAATCACAAGAATTTACGAGTTTGCCCAAATGAACAGCGCGGGAGCTTTTTTATTAGCTCTTTCAAAAATTTTAGAATTCAAAATCTCAGGAATTTACGAATTTACAAAAAATAACAGAATTGGCCGATCAATTCAAAAGACCGCACCAGAGTAGCCAAAAGTCTGCGGGTTCCCCACCACTGAACTAGGCGGTACCGTTAAGGGACATATCTAACTAACTTTAAAACCTTATCCGCTATTTATATTATTATGTATTATGGAAAAAATGTGAGTGTCCTGAATTAAAAAGGGTAGACGATAGACCTAAAGGATTTAAGCAATACAAAATCAACTAAACCAATTTTAAGCGATGTATGTAATAAATATTATATTATTACAAATCCATTCATTATTTTTCAGAGAGGACTCTTTACAGAAAAACTAAGGGCATGCAACCGTAAAACACTTATGCCAGAAGTGGCACCTACAGCAACTCTGTCAAGCCAAGTATTTGGATTTTCACTAGTACTTGACCAAATTATGAATATGCCAGTAACCGTTACGGAGGAAGGTATTCGTGATTTCGCTGACAAAACAGTCGATAGCATATCGGCATATATACGTAAATATTTATTTTAGTATTCAACTTTTTTAAAAAAATTATTGTTATATTGAACCTTCAAAAAGTAATATTTTAGTAGTATAATGTCTATAATTTTTTTAAGGATTTGGCTCTTTATAAGGGGCATAGTCGCATTAAGTTTGAAAGACACTGGGTATTATATATTAATTTTTTATAAAATATCAGTTTGCTGGAAAGCAGTAATAAGTTTTCACTATAATGTTCCTAGTTTTTAGAATAAAAGCCCATATATCTAAACAATTTTACTTCCTCTAGTAGTATATTCAAACAAAAAGTATGTATATGATTGTGAATCCTTGGGAATAATTAATACTTTAAGAGAGAATATAACAGTGATCTTTAGTGATATAATTTGCTGAAAAGTTATTGAAAACAATCTGAATTGAAGTGTAATCATTCATTGAAATAGAAGAATTATACTGATATACTATTACATTAATTTTAAAAACTACTTTTTTCACCGATAGATGTCCTTATCATAGAAAATTAAACATTGCTCTTTTCTTACCCCTTTTGGCAGAGGTTTGAGGCTAAAGTGTTGAAATCAAAATTATTATATTGCTTGACATATTGTCAACCATATAAGCCGTTATAGAGAGAGCATCGATTTTTCTCTTAGACGTCAATTGCCACTATGGTGGAAAGTTAATGAAATGAATGTCTTTATATTAATATTATAGTTATGATCATGTTTTTATTTTTTTAAGGCTTGCCATTTTTTAATTCTTAATCCATTGTTGAAGTGACACCTAAAATTTTTGTAGTATCGAGTTCATAGTTCATAACTGTCTCAGCCTGAAGTTTAACCTAAAAGCTGGGGTGTAACCCAAATATGTTTTCTCGACTTGTACTAAGGTATATTTTGGAAATATTTCAGCAACATCTATAAATGACTTGAGTTGCTCTGCCACGGCGACATTACCAATTAATCTCGAAATAGAGGCATCAACAGATCTCTACATCTTCCTGGACGCTCAATGGAACTACAACGATATCAACCCATCTCTATCATACCTTTTGGAGAATATCAATGTTGGTCAATTTGGAACTAATGTTACCATGTTTAACGCCAAAGACGGAGGCCTGGTTATCAATTCGACACAGTCAATATCTGATTTCCAACAGTTGTATAATGAATCCATACATCAATCAAGTAAGTTTTTAAAGAAGCTAATTGAATAATTTATTTAACACCTTCACTGCTAATGAAGCTAGACATAATATATTGTTGTTGCACTAAACAATACAATGTACTAAAAAGCTTATTCACATGAAGAAAAGTAGTATTGAAAGTTAATTCGATAGAATTTACAAACTACCCGAGACAAATGAATGATTTTGATTATTATACATCATTATAATATAGATATACATACATATATGGCATGATTGTAGCCAAAAACTACAATGAAAAAAGTAATCTTCACATTTCTCATATTAAATCATTTAATAATTGGTATTTAATTTTGTGAATTAATTCAATAATGATAATAGTATTAATTCAATTGAGCCTGGCTTGTAGCTGAGAAGCCAATGTTGTTGTCTTTGGTTCCCAGTGCAGACAGTTTCATAAATTTATATTTCAATCGGTTTACCTGGATTTGAGTTTGAAAATATGAATGTCTTAAATTGCCTTCCTCCTATCCTTTCCTAAAAATACAGGGTGTAGTAAATAGCTAACCACTAGTCTAACCCTAGCCCTATCGTGCTTTACAACTCGCCAACAAATAAAAGTTGAGTGACTGAGTTCTAGTGAAATGACTTCTGTCGAGGTAATCATCTTAGGGTTCATATTGTCAACATTGGGAACGGACATGGTGGCATTTATTCAATTAATGCAGATTGATTAAAAGATATGGTGAAATATTTTACATATCTTTTGTACGCTTACAGCCTCATGCATTTTTTTTGCAATGACTAAAAAAAAATATCTCTAAAACTAGCTTTTTTAAATAAAATAAAAAAGGTTCTCAAATGAAAGGTTTATTCTAAATTTACAATTAAGATTTTTTTTACATATTTTATACACTACAATAAACAACGGGTCATAAAAATATACACATTTTAAGCATGCACTGATGGATCGGTAGTGAAAAGATTTTAGCACTTCCTTATATCACCGATAGATCTCTGCGAGCTTAAAAACATAAATAAAATTATGATTTGATATCTTGAAGTCATTATTTGTGTGAGCTAATATTCATATATTTTTATAATATTATTATAAATCGGCGTAATCTGACAGCGAAGGTTGCTGTATTTGCTGGTCTCGTACGAGACTGCTGAGCACAGAACGATGCAAATCTAAGGTGTCGTATGAAACCGCTGGGCATGTAAAGATTAAGCCTTATATTTTCAGTAATAACTTTTGTGATTTCATTTCATTTTTTTCCTTACAGTTCCACCTGGCTTGGATTTGGCCAAAGTGATGCAATCTATTAGAAAACTTCAAACAGAAAAATTGAACAATGAAACTTCGTTAAAATTCGGTGGAGGAAAGTCTAGCATTGCACTTATAGTTACAGGATCATCTACAGTAAATGACGCTGATATCACATACGCAATGGAACAAATCAAGATTATTGCTGTCGACTCTCCAGGTATAAGCGCCTGATTTTTTTTTCAATTTTTGAATTCTGTATAATATAAATGATGAATAACCCAATGAAAAAAATTCTATTTATTATACTTTATATAATATTTAACAATCGGGACTAGTTTTGCTTATTAAGTAAGCCTTTTCAACTTGTAGAAAAATAAATCAAGCTAGTGTATTTTTTGAAAATTGGTGATACCATTTATATAAACCTTACTTAACTATTATAATCGTTTTGTCATAACCAAATGTGGTATTAATCTTTTAATTATTTCTTATAATTAACCGATAAAGTAAAGTATATTTATTGAGTACCAACAATTGATTGAAATATGTTCCGTTTTGTAAAGGTTGCATTGAAAACATTTTACTCAGATTTTATCTTCATATGTATTTTACATTTAGCCATAAATTAAATAGTCAGAAATTTCATGAAGACTTACTGAATTCATACGTTATTTTTCGTAATGTTTACTGTGTTGCTACTCATCAAGTATAATTAATGTTCAACTGGTTTTCATCAAATATGTATTTGTCAATGCATTTTTAATTATGTAAATATAGTAAAATAAAGTCTGTAAATGGTACAAATGGGGTTGTGTTATAGAAAAAATGCTGCACGCTTAAACGTGTAACAGAAATGCTCGTAATTGCAGGGTTAAAATTTTATTACAATGTATAAAAGAATGATTACTCTTTACTGATTTTGAAATTAAGTTTTAGTACATATTAAGCACTTTAAGCACATTTTTTGTTGAAGCGAAATTTTATTGTATTAATTTTTTATTTGTATCACTTATCACAACCGTGTTTTCAGATCTTAAGTTCTTGTACCTGGTCTCCGGATCAACTGATAGATTCACTCAATTAGTGATTGACTCAAAGAATGATATCGTCCAACTAAATGCTGGAAACAATGAAAACACTGGCGTTCAAATGAACAATCTTATAAGAAGAATTAAAGAAGGTGAGAATTTAAATTGTATTGTACTTTTGTGTTCTTAGCCGAGTTACCTCTTGATGAAACGAGACTACCTATTCTACTTGTTTTCCATTTTATGAAAATATTCAGTTGTTGTTTTGCCTTATAAAAACATCAGGATTGATATTAAAGATCAACCGTTTTATTATGGCCACTGCCCAAATTTGGCACTAAAGTAATAAATTTATTGCTTGAAGCTGTCAAACACAAAATTATAAATGAGTGATGTAAATGTTCATTTTTATAATAGTGTGAAGATAAATACAATATGCAAATGCTTTGACTACAATTCGTTGCAATGTGCAGCATGTTATGCATAGAGCTAAGCTATGAAAGCGAACAATCACGAGAAGAATTGATAATTCCAAACAATAACACTTTGGATCATGTGGTGGCCATGGCAGGTAAAGAAGTAAACCCAAATTCATCAAGTGACACTAGCAACCTCTATAAACAGCTATCTTATAATGGTTGACTATTATTTAGAAAAATGTCCTATAACTAACTAAGAATCAATACATTTTTAACTCGTTAATTTTCATTGTCTCTTCCAGTTCCTCGACGTCTAATCAATCGCCTGTGTGGAGCGGAATTCAAAACAAATATGACAGGAAACACTGTTCTTATAGAAAACGTTGCACCAGGGAGTATTAATTACTACCGGCTACTTGCAAATTATTTCTTTGCTTCAAATGAAAAAACTGTTGTGAAAATTAAAGGAAACGGATATGGAACAATGAATATCTGCTATTCCAGAAAAGTGGAACTACCAAGGTGATATTTGCGTTTTTTTTGAGATTTTAAAATTAATTTGATGTTAATTTCAATTTTTTCATAATACTTATACAAAACCATCTATGTACGACCTATTCAAATATTACAACATAAATCATGGCCTTCTCTCTAGCTGCCCACTAGGAAATAATGGTATGCTTGACGATTAACTTAAATATTTGCTTTTTTTTAGAAAAATAAAGTAATTACCATGGCTTTTGATAGATTAAAAAAAATATCCTTTTCTTTCTCATGAAAGATACAATAGTTTATTGGGTGTTAAATTTTTAAATGTTAAACTGATTTTCTATTTTTAGGTTTTCCAATTCATCTGGAAATAATGACGGAACAGTATGCCAATCAGTTACCAGTAATACTATTGAAATACCTCTTAAAGATGCCTGTAGTGACCGTAGCTACATTTATCAATGTGAACCTTACTATATTTCTTTGGAAGTGGTTGGTTCTGCAGATACATCTCAAAATATGAGATGTTTTGGTAAGACTAGTATTCTTTTTAACTATCACCAAATTATTCTTATTACTACAGAATCATACATAGTATGCGGTACTTGAGAGGTCCCAATAGTAATTAAAGGCCCTATATTTCGAATTACTAAAACTGAGTTTAAAATGTTATATTATGTTTATAAAATATATGCTATTTTGAGGCCCTTAAGATTGGAGGCCCCAAGCACGCGCCCCATACGCTTATGGGGTAATCTACCACTGGTCTGTAAAGCAAAAGATTCACTGAGGCAACCCCAAAATCTCACACTCTCAATCAGTGCAATTGAGAAGATAGTCATCATTAGTTCAAAAGGCCATCTTTAAATTGCATGTATCTACATTCATTAATGAAACATCTTTTTCTGTTAAATTTATTGACCGATTATACCTTAATATTTAATTTTTATAATCCTGGATTGCAGCTATCGGTGCATTGCACGTATTGTGAATTATTTGTATAATTTCAGTGTTGTACACTTTTATTATATGTATTCCAAATGAATACACAAGAATTAATCAACTGTTTTACATAAACAAATACCTGTGCTGTCAAAATAAGAATCAATTGGTGGTTATAAAAAATAGGTTATGACTAGGGCTTGCAATACCAGTTACCCGGTTTACCGGTAAATCATCCAAAATGGACCATCGGTAATTACCGAAAAATATTTTACCGCGAATCAAGGATAAATACTAAACAGATATTACAACGAAAGTTTATTCTAGATATCCATAATAAACTAAGAGGTTCGTTTTTTCGACTCTGGCAACATTAAAACACAGATTTTTAGTGGTCATACTGGTGTCTACTGTCATCACCATCGCAGTGACCGCTCGAACTCTGCAACTGATCCTACGTACTTGATTTAGGACTCGGGACGAAGTATATTTTAAAAGCATACGTATTTTGGTACATATTATTCTTTGTTTGCATATATTGCATTCTTGTTTATTTGCAAAATGCAAATATTGATTTTATATAACAAATATTTTTTAAATAAACATTTTGCTTTGTATAGTAATGGATAAAACATAAGTATGGCAATATTTTAACTGAGTGAAAGCTGGCCAATCTGAAGAATGTAAAAAATGTGACAAAATAATAAAGAGTGCAGGAGGAAAATCAAAGATATAATTAAGTATGACTTTTGAAAGGATCATAATAATATTATTTCTGAACAAACATTGGAGGAAAAGCTTCAGTTAGCAATAAATATCAAAAATATAAAAATCAATGATATATTATATATTTATATGACATTATTTACCTGAAACGTATTTGAAATTATTTAGGTTTCTATCTAGGATACCGTGTTTAGTAAAAGTACGTGACATACAATTATATTTTAATCATCTAATCTATATAGATCTATTTTTTTTATTTACCGGTAAATAACCCGTAAACCGGTAATGGGTAAAATTATTTACCGTTTACCGGTAATTGCAATTTGATGGTAAATTGCAAGCCCTAGTTATGACTCTTAGAGTAGTGTTGCACATGCCTTAAAATCAATATTCATTTTGATAGTAGAAAAAGGTAAGCAATATTGTATGTAAAAAATCTTGCTCTTATGAATGATCGTCATATTTTAATAGTGCTATTTGAGAAGCTATACTGTAATTTTTCAAAGTTAAACCATTTCCTGACAGAGCTTTGGTACGGTACAGGCTATTCAGATGTTAATTTTACTAAAACTAATAGTTTATATAATATTATAACTATCTTGTGATTTCAGACAAATCATGCAAAACACCAGACGCTGTACAATTTACAATTACCATGGATGAGCTAGGTTGCTTCAGTGCTGGAACAAACATTGTGTTTAACAGTCTTTTAATGTTGTCATCTATTTCAATTTTGCTTAAATCATATAATATTGTATAAATATTTGTTTGAAATGGTAAATCCTCCAATAACGTAAGGTTATGGTACATGGAACTGATACAAAAATGAAGTTTTTTTTTTGCAATAAATACAAAAACTTCATAACCAAAATTAAATCGAAAAGAAAAAAATATCTGAGCGTAACATTCCGCGTTCGCTGTTTTTGAAACATCACTTATGAAACATTTTTTTGGCATTTCGTTATCGGAGGATTTACATAGAATTTTTGTTATACATATGTAATTATTATTTTTCAAAAGTTTAATAAATAAAAAAAACATTGAAACCACTGTGTGTTTTTTGTAGATAGTAAAACCATATGCATTGTCATCAGCAGTTAATATTGACATGGTAGGGGTATTGGAAAGGTGGCTAAGAATGTCGAAAAAAAGATACATAGCTAAGACATTTTTTTATGACATAAAAGACCATGTCCTAGCCTTAACTTTAGTGATGGGACAAGAACCAGTGTATAAAACATTTGATGATTTGCTTGCAGAAATATTATTTACATATTTTAGTCAGATCATTTTGAACGTTGATGGCTTTGGCACTTGTTTTTATATATTGCTTGCATTTTTTGAATCTTAGTAACTGCGAGGACTCGGTATTTCTGAACAATGTGGGTATATCTAAAACTGGGATTTTTGGCCATCCTAAAAGTTCTCTTTAGAATGCCGAGACAGGAGGCTCGAAACCAAAATAAACCCAGAATACTTGGTTTACTAATATTAGTGATACTTATATACAGGGTTTCTTCCCCCATGGAACGGCGTTCCGTCACCTTTTTCTTGGCATGTTTAATGTTTCAAATTAATATTCGCAAAATTTTATTTTTATTTTGCATTTGTTTTATTGCTTGGAAACAATTGGCTGTTTCTCCCTATCTAAGATTTCTTTTGGGTGCTATGTGACGGGTACCCTACCACTCAATAGTTAATGTCATAATACAAAACAATACCAGGTCCATAGAGTTACTCTGTGACCAGAGCCAAGGGACTAATGCTTGATATATTGTTTTTTTAAAAAAGAGGTTTAGTAACAAGCAGTTCTTCTAAAAAACTTCTGATAAGAAACCTTCATTAGAAAGCTATATGCTCCACATTGGGAACGGACATGTATTGGTAAAAAAAACTTTAGTTAAAAGCTTGGCAAAAAGTGAGTTCCGGCACCTTTTTTTTCAAAAAAAATCACTACTTATATCTATCGAGGTAATGCAAACAATCCAATGATTTGGATTCTCGCAATAAAATTCACATACATGGCTAAAAAAATAGTTTTCACTATTCAGAAGCGTTGGCGAAATTTTATATAAAATATTAATTAATTGGCATAAATAAGATATGGTACAGACAAAATCTGATACAGCATTTTTTGCATTAAGATTGAATGGAATAATATTTACTTTTTTATTTTCATACTGATACATTCCAACGACTGTTTGTTCATACTTCATCTGTCGGAGATCTATGAACTGAAATGAAAACTAATTCGATTGGTAATTGATAAGAAATTTAAAACAGATTTTATCAATACCGACTAAAAAATTTGACAGCTAGTTTGACAGTTGCAAGTAAACAACGATGTCAGATGACTTGGATTCTTTAGATCGTGCTGAAAGTGATGGTCAGAAACCTGACAAAATGTTTACATTAAAAAAGTGGAATGCTGTAGCGATGTGGAGCTGGGACGTAGAATGCGATACTTGTGCCATCTGCCGGGTGCAAGTCATGGGTGAGTCGATTTTTTTTAGGTTAACTCTTCATGTTTTGAATGTTATGTTTTGTGATGCCAAACTGTCAATTATGCTTTTTTCAGAATCCTTTAGTATATTGGATCTCAAATATGAAATGTTCACATTTTCTAATCGCGGCGAGATATATTCAATATACGATAAATTAAAGTACTGTATCATACATAAACCATGTATTTGCCAGGAAATATTTCACGAATAAAATCATAATATTGAAAAGCAAACGAGTGCGATAATCCAGGGTGACATCAGGTTTTTTTCAGCATGACTTTTAAAGCAATATATAAGCTTCAGACGGAGATTCTTTTTATCATTAGTTGACTTTAACACAAGGCTCTAAAGTCGAAGTCAGAAAAAAACTAATGACTCCGACTCCCTTTTTTGTGTATACGTTAGAACTGGCTGGGCCACGTGCTGTGGATGCCTCCGGGAAGCCTTAATCCTGCCCGCCTCTTTTTCCGACTGGTGGGATTCCAGCATCCTGGATGACTGTCGGGTACTATCCATAGGATGTATTCGGCGGAACTGAGGGATGCTGGCATGTCATGGGAGAAAGCAAAGCAATTGGCGGGATGCAATTAAACATGAAGGAGCCACATGGTGGCCATATGCTCCACATCGAGAGCGAATATGGTCAAAGAAGAAAGTCAAAAATGGCGTAACTGCAAACTACTAAGTCTAAAAAAAATACAAGGTGTCCGAAACCATTGAAAAAAATTAAAACATGCAAACAAATAGTATTTTGTGATGTTACAAAAATCAGGGAAGAATTTCTCAATTCTTGATTGAAAAAACGAGATAAAATATTGATATGAGGAATTTACACCTCCATTTGCTTAGGATGTTTAATCCGTAAGTACATACAGTATTAGTAAGACAAATGTATTTTTAAATGAACCTACTTATCATACTGAATGGTGAAATATTGACTGTTGTACTCGAAGGAATGGAAATGATTGAAAAAATTGAAGACAATTTCCAGAGAGGAAAAAAACCGAAATTAATATTAATCATTTTGAATGACTCCATAGCTATGCTTTAATATCTGAAGAACAGACGTTTATATTTATGCAGACATCCCTATTCAATTAGTTTTTAAGGAACCTTTTTTAATTCAGTGTGTGCATTATTTGGCAACATGTACGATTTGACAAGGAAACATTTTTATTTTGTTTATTTTCAAGTACATCGTGGATTATGATTTATGAGTAATCATTTAGATGTGAAAATATGTACTCATATCTGATTACTATACCTACTGTTAAATTGTTTATAAATACACGCAGTTGTAGTCGTTCTTGTGATATGGGCTGATCATTTTCTGCAGCTACAGCTGCCAGTGATGCAAGTAGTGATTTAAAACAGTATCTAAGCGATTAAAAAATGATAGCATGTAAATATGACGTTTTATTGAACCTTCATTATGTTTATGTGTATCGGATTATTGATTCAGCTTAATTTTAAAGGAGACGCTTAACTCGCAGTTTTAAAAAGTCAGGACTCTTCAGATAGTAAATTTTTTTTACAAATGATCTGAGTTATTCAAAATAATATATAAAATTATTCTATGCATTTCATTAAATGCAACATTTATTTAAGTTTAAAAGCTGTAGCTTAGTAAGAAAATATCGATGTCGAATCACCTCTGCAAATAATAAACCCATATAAATACACGACTAAGCATCATTCAAACCGGATGAGTGAAGTCTAGATATTATTTTCCTTAAATTTTAAATAGGTTTGAAAGATGCTGATGAATTATATTGCCTCGCACTCGCCTTATATAGCCATCTATGGTTTAAAAACAGAATGAATATCGAAGAACATCATTATGTATTTTGGTATTTTTACACACTCTAAATTCCATAGAATCCATTACTTGTAGTCAGATAAACAAAACATATTCGATGAAGCTTTAATGATATGCTTTATAATATAAATAATATTGTTGAATTGGAAAGTAAAACAATGTAATATAATTAAATAATATATTTTTCTATTTATCATCCATTCTAACATTAGGTACGTATCATATACTTTACAAATTATATTTACAATTGTTTTGCTCAATCACTTTTATCAATGGCAAATATTATAAACCTATAATCTCATTCTACTTAAGAATTAAACGTAATATCAACAGTTTACCGGCTAAAACAATCAAAGACTTCAACATATAAAATCACAATTATGCTCCATTATTCTATAAACTCGTGTCATAATAGTAACTACATTCGTTCAGTCTGTGTTTCACTGCATTTTATTCTTAAATACATAATGCTTAATATTTATTATAAGCGCTTTTCAATATTTGAGTAAATTAATTGAGATTCACTATACACGCATCACAGCCTCTCGCGTTTAGCAGCCCACCGATAAAGGCTTATTATTCGCAATTGAATTGACCTGTCTCGTTCTTCCTGAAAGCTTCTGTTCGATATCTTCCAAGCTCTTGCCCCTAGTCTCCGGCACCCAGAATATCGTGAAGAATAGCCCAAACACACAGATGATTCCGAACATCCAAAAAGCGCCATGAGTGCCCACTGCTAAGATAACATCGGCGAAAGTTTTAGTGACGACAAACGTACAAGACCAGTTGAAAGCCGTCGCAACTGACGCAGCTGTCCCTCTGATCTTCGCCGGGAGAATCTCACCCATCATCAGCCATGGGATGGGTCCGAACCCGAGAGAGAAACCGATCACGTACATAACCATACTGACCAGAGGCACCCACCCGTATCCTTCAACCGCCACACCGCGGGAAAGAACATAGAAGAACGATCCTAGTGTCATTAATGTAATGATCATTGTTGCGGCAGATATATATAGTAACAGCTTTCTGCCGAGCCTGTCGATGAGAAGAGTGGCAACGAAGGTTGAACCGAAATTTACAATTCCTACAATGATCGTGCTCAAGTTTTCATCGACATCGCTTTCGGCAGCCTTGAATATGGTTACAGTGTAGAAAATAACGGCGTTGATTCCACTCATTTGCTGGAAGAACATCAAACCGAGTGATATAAGCACAGGTCTAATATGTTCTTTTCCTAAGAGCTCTGTAAATTTAGATCCACTGGCGCGGTGTTCAGCTTCACTGTGCGATTTGACAATTTCACCGAGCTCGCGATTCACATCTGCCTTGTCACCTCTCAGCCAGACGAGAGCTTCGCGGGCCTTTTCCGTTTTACCTTGAGACACGTACCATCTTGGCGTTTCAGGGATGAAGAACGTGAGACAGACGAAAGGCACCGGTAGTAGAGCTCCGAGAAAGGCGAGATTTGACCAATCAAGAGAATACCCTGCGCAAAAGCAGATCAGAATTCCCACGTTTCCTAAAGCCGTCGGCAATAATCCTAATCTGCCGCGCACTTCCGGTTGAAGAGTTTCTCCCAAGTATACAGGAAATGATAGAGATCCGATTCCTACGCATAGACCGCCGATTGCTCTGCCTACATAAACCATGTAAACATTTGGGGCGGTCGCTATCAGAATCCAAGAGATGGTGAACGGCAAACCGGTAGCCAATATGGTGTTTCTTCTGCCCAAGTACTCTATTAGAGGCCCGCCTAGTATACCGCCTACCAATGCGGCCAGCGGCATGAGTCCCCCTACCCAAGAACCCTGCAAACAAAAAGAAAATCAAATTCAACGCACTGAATAAACAGTATTCTTGTTATCTGGGTTCATTGTTCAAGTCTTCTCTTTGAAATTTTTTGTCCTAATCGGTGTAGTGTATATTTAGAACTATAATATTGTTTGAATGCCTTGATTAACTCGAAATTATATTTTTCTAATTGATATTTTATCACAGACGTACGCTAGAATGTTGTTTAATTACACCATTAAATAATTACATGCTAAGATTTATATTTAATGATTACTTTGCAAACGATGTCATTTATTTTACGCCTAATCATGCATGCCTTAATATGATTCTTAAGAAATGAGAGCTAATTTAATCTTTACAAAAGTAATTGTTAGCTTGGTTCATTAAAATTATAATAAAGTAGACATTTTTAATTTTTATATATATCGTTGGCTTAATTCTTACATCATTTAAGTCAGTTTACCTTAAGTATACAGAAGACAGTTAAAACTGAATATTATCAATATCAACTTACAGAAACAAATTTCTATACATTTTTTTTCTATTCCTAATTATACTTTTAAAAAATATTCATTAACTTTTATATACATACATACTTTATGTAGAGGACTTAACATAATAAGAGATATGTACGTTATACTCAGCGGTGGGCTGGTAAATTGTTAACAAGGGGCTCGGTAAATCTCAGCCATAATGTCTTCATACCATGGACCATGGCTTTTTTGCGACTAGTTGCTTGTCTTAACAACAAAGTCTTCTGTTTCGTATTACAATTTAAAATAAATTGCAGTTAGGTGCTGATTTGATCTTAAACGAATGATTTTCTTAACTTAACAAGGGGCTCGCCGGCCACTCCGAATTTTAACAAGGGGCTCGGGCGAGCCCCCCGAGCCCCCTTCCAGCCCACCCCTGGTTATACTGTGTTTTTTTCTTTTCAACTCCCTTCCACTTGCAATTTGGATATAAAACGAATGAAATAGATGCGTTGATATGCTTTTAACAGAAATCGCCAAAACATGAACTTATAAAAAAAAATAACTTTCGTGATGTCAGAATTAAGTCGACGATATACACATGTGATCTGTATTATTTGTTTTGATTCGAGGTATATGCACGTAATTATAACAATAATCAAAATCTCACGTTTACACATCAGCTTATAGGCTTTTAAGATGCTACCAATTAGTTAATTACGTGCATTATCCAAAAGCAATAAAGCATAGTCGTAAAGTGTAGCGGTCTACAGCGACATATATATTTAAGATAAAATATTAAGTGACTATAAACATTCGTGTAATTGATTGAATCTAGCATAATAGGATTTTCAAATAAATCCCAGTTGAGTTAAGAATTCCTTATTATTATATTGCAATAAAATTTATTTGTAATACTTAAACAGGGAGCCAGTGACTTGCTTCAGTAGTATTTTTTTCAATAGAAAATCGCATCTCAACAAAAACGCACTATATAAACATTAATTTTTTCAAACAATTCTTCATTTAAAATTTACTATTTAATTAGCTGTTGCTGTAAACCAATACACTCACCCTTTATTCAATACCCCTCCTCTGTTAATGCATGGTATTTCAGTGAACGCCCAGTAAAATATTATTAATCAGCAACCGGTAGGCTGCATTACTCAAAATTCTAGTAAATTAGTAACATGTGCCTGGCACGAGCCTCTTAATTACATCTTTAGAGTTTCTATGTTTTAAAATAGTGATAATTACATGACACCCAAACAATGAAAATACTGGTTTTATTGTAGACGAATAACAATATTAAAGTAATAATTACTTAATCAGATCATTTTAAGTTATTGACGTCGGACGATCTTGGCTAGTCCACCCTCTTCCTCTCACCAACATTTCGTCACAAAACACCGTCTCTGAATTTCGTCACATTTTCAAACCATTCTTTTTCCATCAAAAAACTTGTAAAGAAGAATTTTTTGTACATGCGAGGTAATCTACACCAGGCCTGTGGCCCCTTTTGAGTGTCTTTATTTTTCTGTGGCCCCCATACCATTGTTTTGCCTTCGAATTTCATGGAATTTTTGATTTTCCCAAATGACCAGCTAGGATTTCAAATAAATTAAAAATCCCAGAAATTTACAAATTTGGGATTTCGGAAAATCTACCCGTGGCCCCCCTAAGCTGTGCTGTGGCTCCCCAAAACAAAAAAATCTCTGTAACCCCCTTGGAACACGCTGTGGCCCCCTGGGGACACAATGCCCCCGATTGAAAAACCCTTATCTACACTATGTCAATTTTAGTCAAATCGATATATCGACATGGTATAGTGTATAATTTCTCAACCTTTTTGAGCTCGTGGCCCCTTTTGAGATTTATATTTTTTCCGTGGCCCCCATTTCCAATTCGCTGGCGGATTTCAAAATACTTTATTCTAATAAATAATCGAGTTTATGTTTTTTTAGTTTTTGACATCTCGTTTTCTAAAACACATCCCCATCCAACCAATCCAATCTCATCAGCAATTGTTTTAGGCTACTTTCCACCATTTTTGTTTTTTTTTTAACTTTTTTATTTAATACGGAATAGTATGCAAGTTATAATGTGAGAAGTGTTTTTTTTGTGTAACTATTTTTTTCACTACTGACCTGTTGCACTGTAACAACGATGGTACTATTCTCGTGAATCATGGTAGCCAGGGCTGGCGAGGTATAAGCCGTCGCATATCCAACAACCAAAGAACCCATTGACACTGAAAGTGCTGCCAATATCTGTAACATAAAAAAGCAACAATTCATGAAAATCCTGCAAAGATGATATAAATTGGTTTATACATTAAGAAAAACACAATATTCCTTTGTACTTATTTCAACTTTTATTTATCAAGATCAGGACCGGTTTCGCTCATGGCGAGCATTATCAACTATCAACATTTATTGGCTTCACGCCACTTTGTATATTTAGTAGTAGTTTAAGCAGGGTTTCCCAAACATTTTCTGGAATGGAACACTTCGCAAAATATAACGGAACACCTAGCTGAATTTTTAAGATTAACGTATAAAACCATTCCAATTTTTTTCGGAACACCTACTCTGGCTCCGCGAAACACTGGTGTTCCACATAGTTTGGGAAACCCTGGTTTAAGGTCTTAATATCGTGATTTTAATCTACAATCATCGAGGCAACAAGACGTGACATCACTTCTACTAATTTTATTATTGCTCGAAAATTTTTCTAATTTTTTGATAATTATTATGTTAAGACTGATCATGTTTACTTAGAACAGGAAATAAACAAAATTTTGATCGCATAATATTAAAATTTAATTAAAACTTGCTAAAAAAACATGCACGCTGTATTAAAAAAAAACTATTTCACACTAAATTTGAATCGTTCAAATTATGTACACTCCCACAGATTTTGTCACTAACGACCCGGGTTTCGCCTTTCGGCATCTTCAGGCGTTCAAGCGCACGGATGAACTTGAACTGACGCTTAGTAAATGGATGTTTCGTGTTTATATATTAAATAAATGTATCACTGAGTCTAAAGCCATCGCTGGCAAAAGGATAAGCTCATGGGAATTCCCAAAGATTTGAGTAGTGGGTGGTTTTAAGAATTATATTTATTTGTTTGTCGGCAAAGGTTTTATGATATTATTTATGATATTATTTATATAGGATATAGAAGTGGAGAACTCATAATTTGAACGATTCAAATTTAATATTGAAATTCCACCAAGCACCTTCAGTCGAAATCTTAAATTATTTCACACTAGGTTGTGACTTTAAAAAATACGTACTATTTTGTAGTATTTTATTGAATTAAAAAATGCATACCTGTGCTAAGATAATTATTGTATCAAATTTAATATCTGAATACAAAATATCAACATCAGTATCTGCTATATTTATAAATTTCATTTTATTAACCCACTTGGTAATTTTCACTTGAGCGAAAATTGTAAAAAAATATACTTATATCTTTCAAACGCTTAGCTGTTAATTAAATAGTGAGCTTTGTCAGGACAACTCGACTCGTCTGCCGAGACGTTCAGTCGGTTAAGTCATCGCAATACTGAATTGTCGGATTATATTTGAGCTTGATAAAATTTGCCATAATACAATAACGCGAGACATAATAGACCATGTCTCTGGGACCTGATACTAGTCCTCAATATTTTCTGTCGTGTCTCGTACGGTGCTGTTAGGGCATCCAATCCCGGACCCTTCTTGTGATCCCGGGAAGCTTAGAAATTTTATCTATTGTAACTAGCTGTCAAGCGTATGGTGGATCTTGGAGAACTTCGGGATTCACAATTATTTAGGGAAGAAGTGGGTTTTCGGGATTCCGTGATTGATCACTGGGAAAAAGTCTGAAATTGATTTTTTTTTTAAATAATCTCGAAAATAAGGTCGAACGTTTTTTGACTGATGGCTAATTTCAAAACCCTAAGAATATATGGATTTAAAAAAAAAAAATGTGAGAGCTTTTTTTTTAGCTTGCTAACTGATTTCAAAAAAATTCTTTTACTGGCAAAATCTAGAAATTAACATATTTCACAATTATTGAAAATTGTAGGAGTTTTTTTAGTACCTACGTTCCTCCAAAACAATATCGAATTCACGGTATATACATAGCTCCATCCGTTAAAAACGTTACCACTGTCAGTGATATTAGTGTACAAAATTATTATTTTACCGGATTCAACGAGTTTTTCACTTGTTATCCTGAATCCCGAAATCCCGTAGTTATTGGTACTAACACAATCCCGGGATTGGAGGCCCTAGTTGCAGTTTGCTTTTATTCATCTCAAAGGCTCTATTACCGTTGACCGGATCATAAATCCGAATATATTTTACTGCTACTAAGATCACCAACACTACACAATTGTTTTCTCAATATATTCAGAAAAACTTGAGTTTTACGTTTAGCTGTGTAAAAATAATTAATCAAAATTACTAGTTGTATAATTCATTCATCTCAGTATGAAAAAACTGTAAAATGAAATACATACAACTCAATAATGAAATAAATAAAATGTGCTGTTACTAATGCGTGTAAAAATGTTTTTTTTTTGGGTTCTTAAACTTTGTTTAAATACTAACTATCTGTCTCAATATAGTAATAAAACAATGCCCCTCATCCCACAACTTTTTAATCCTACGTATTTTTGGTATATTAAGTTTTACAATAAACACAAGATTTACCAAAATTTCGCATGTCAAAATTGATTTCAAACTAGAAGCAATACGATTAATTGTCTTTGTTGTTACATTTATGCATATACATTATGAAATATCTCTTTTTCCACATCAACTGAGCAAGTGTGATTATTGTATTTAAATTATATTTGTTTAATGATAAATATTCTTTTAAATGATGAAATACGGAGTTGTATAGGTTTTTCGTTTCCTGTAAATTTTGAAACGAGGTATCGCTTTATCATGAACTTCTATTACTATATATACATTTCAATTTCAGTTAAATTTTTTAGTTTGATACGTCTTAGAGCTTTTTTCATTTAGTATACAATGTTTTTTTTTCTTTTTAAATTTGAAGATAATGTAATTTTTAGCGAAGAGTTGATATTCACCTGAGTCATGATGTATATCTTCGTCGGTCTGTATGGAGGTGCGTCGATGTTGATAGAAAAATCCGATCCAAGCTCCATCATCTTTCCAACGTCGGATAGTTCTCTCACAAACGGTACGGTGTTTCTCAAGTTCTCCTCCTTAGCTCCTTTGACTTCCATCTCCATTTTGTATTTATTTGCGCTTCCCAAACTTATCTGTCTTAATTGCTGAAAGTGCAATCTTACACTTTCGAAGTTGTTTTCTTCGCCGTCTTCTTCTTCCTCTTCGTATTCGTCTTCTTCGTAATAGTACGGGTCTTCTTGACCCTGTTCCTCGTTCTCTCCGAAGTTTTTATGGTCGTCTTGGCCGATGCTTTGAGGGTTTCCGCACTCGGTTGCTATGCTTGTGCTGGTTGTGCTTGTTGAAAGGGTTGCACGCGATGGAACGCGAGCGTAACCGCGGCCAGGATTTCCCACTGGTTTCAGACGACGATCTGCGCCACCGCGCTCTCTTTTGTCGCTCCCAGCCTGAAAACAAAAACCATGACATTAACATATATTTTGGTCCACACTTTCTCTACTCGCCAGTCTATCACAGAAAGGGAAATTGTTTTTCTAGACTATCATATGTCGACTCATATTTTTCATGGATATTGCTAAATTAATAATAGCCAACATCGACATACTTGTTTTTGCGTCCATTTTTTTTTTACGTGGAAGCGTAAAAACATAACTATTTAATAATATGTTTTTATTAAGAAACACCAAATGTCCACACCATTGATTTGTGTATTTAAAAAAAAATACGGTAATAGTACGACTTTGTTACTAAAAAAATAGGGAACGCCGTTTTATACTATCGAAAAAAAAATGTTCGAGGGTTGATTTTAGGTTAGTAATTTAAATATTAAATCTAGAAAATAAATCCCACTTTTTTAATTTATTTTGCATCTACATGGCTCAACTCAGCGACGAAAAAATTATCATTGAATGTTTGAGATTGTTTTTGCTTAAAATTAAATATATTTATATTTCACTAGTATGTATTCTTTAAAATAATTAAACCATTCATTTTTCAACATAACGCGTATCCATCGAGTCGCTTACCACTATTTATAATATCGCAAAAATGTATACTAGCGGCCGTCGAATCTAAAACTTTTCATAGGTTTTGACATTTCGCAAAAGATATTATTTGATAAAATTGGACAATATTTATTTTAGTGCCTATTGTTTACATTTTGACTGATTAATTCTTGACCATGAAATGCATAAGAAAGATGTCTGTACATTATATTATATTAGCATAATTGATAATTTTTCGATAACATGTTTCAACGAAGATAAATTTAAGTTATATCAAAGCTATTATAGCTACTACGACATTAAAGCTGCTACAAGATTTGTCTTTAGTAAAGTAAATTGTGTAAACATATTATGTTATCATTAAAACAATAAGAGATGTATTGCTTGTAAATTCAATGGCTTAAGTAAACCCAACTTTCTTTTTATCACGAGGTATATTTTTTTTCTAAAACTTATATGTCGTATCCTATTGCCAGTTAATAATAATAACATTGTATTTAAAAAATTGATTTAAATTCCACTGTGATCTTGACATATCCGCGCGGAGTAGTAAAACATAGAAAACAAAAATATCGTCGGCTTAATTCTAACATCACGTATGTAAGTTTTCCTTAAGTGTTCAGGAGACAGTTAAAACTGAGTATTTAAACTTACAGAAACAAATTTCTTACTATTTTTTTTCTATTTTTAATTTATAATCATTCATTTTTATATATACTGAATATTGAGAACTTACGTTTTATTAGAATAAATAAATATAAGACGAGATACGTTGTTTGCTTTTTGACCCCTTTCCACTTCCTTTGGATATTAAACGAATGAAATAGATGCGTTGATATGCTTTTTAACCGAAATCACCAAAACATGATTTTATAAAAAAAAAAAATACTATCGTGATGTTACAA
Organism: Himalopsyche anomala; assembly: GCA_031772345.1. Lineage (NCBI taxonomy): Eukaryota > Metazoa > Arthropoda > Insecta > Trichoptera > Rhyacophilidae > Himalopsyche > Himalopsyche anomala. The sequence goes on from CM062821.1 coordinate 33,990,596, forward strand.
TTAAGCCGATTATCTATACTAATATTATCTTATTCATTTGTTTTAACAGTGATCATAAGTGGAACAATCAGCCATTAAAAGATGAATTTTATTATCAGAGAGAATTCAAAACTATTCAGTTACAGTACCAAGTTAATATCAAACATTTTTAACGATATTTTAATTTTGCCCAAAATTGTGAATCTGATTTTTACTGATTTTATGAAGATACGGGTTTGTCATAATTATGTCACTTAATGGCATTTTCAATTCAACATCCCCTTTGAGAAATAATAAAAAAATGTAATTAATTTACATCATAATTTCTGGAAGCTGTAGCGACTTTTGTCGTTTTTATAAATACATATTTACAGAAATGTGTATTAAGTATATATCAAAAATAAAAGTTATTAATTTAAAAAAAAACTTGTACATACGTTAAAACTGATTAAAATCACACAAAAAGCACAGCACAATTACACAATAACTCAATTAAATTGTACGCATCTTACTAGACAGCTAGTTACGATAATTAAAATTTCTAAACTTAGAACAATTTTCTGCGTTCAATACTCTTCGATCATTGATGACATTATCGATATTCCGTCCATATTTATAACTTATCGGCGACCATGGAGAGGTCACTTTCGTAATGACAACATGGCCGGCGGCAAAACACAAAACAATATGTGGTGTTTACAAACGTTTAGATGCTTTGACATCGGTCTGGGGTGATGCACCCAGTGATAACCCCAATCGTCTTGACACTGCGTTTGAGGAGCGCTGAATTTTGCGGGACGACGGGACACGACGCGCAAATTATTGCACCTTGTGTAAATCATTTTTTATTTCATGGACCAACCAGATTCAGAAATTGCTATACAGTGGAGCTATTGAAGTCAAATCCCATACATCGATCTGTATATAAAATTTTCAATTATGTAGTGTATACATAATATCTCTTTCAATTTACGTTGGGTTTCGCGTTTATACGGTCAAAACAATGCAACCAGTTTTGGTTTACCCGGTAAATTTACGATTAAATTTTATTCAATATTAAAAAAAAATACAATAGAACTTCGATATGACGGGAAAATATGAATGAGATTGTATCTGTTAAAACTTAAAGTACGTTATATAAAAGGTGGTTTTCCGATTACATTTTTTTTATTAAGAAAATAAACGATTAAGGATTTTTATAGGTAAATTGAAAATATTATCTGATTTAAAAAATATATGAGATACCTAGGTATCAACATTTTCATATCTAAAAAAGTTTTCTGCTATCAAATTCAGGTGAACCAAAAAAAGAAAATCCGACAAAACACTTTATTTGTATGAATGTAGTTTTAAAGTAAAAAAATATTGAAACACAAACAAAATCACGATTGCAGTGTTTTAAACGATCTATTTGCTATCATAATTTTAAATGAGTTCAGTCAGCTCAGAACTATATCTCCTAAAAAAAACCGTATGTATTCTCTAAAAAAGTATGATGAATTTATTGAGCTTAAGATGGTTAATATTGCCATCCTTTAAAATATTTGAAAACTATTTATTAGGGACTAAATTTTATGGTGGTGAATAAAGATAAGCGATCTTTTTTAGTGTATTTTTTTTTGTTTTTGCTTAATATCTAATTGATCTAACACGCTTAATTCGTTTAATAAGAGATCTATGCATCTTAGAACTGTTCATCTTCATTTAATTGCTTATTGTTGTTCTTATTGTTATGAGCTGTTTTATTAATAATTAAAAAATAAGATATAATAATCATCACTAAACCTACCATAAACAGTAGTTATTTAAATAACCACTTCGGCCAATAGTATATATTGATTAATGTATTACAGACCGCTTAATCAACTGTTGATTCTTTACCAGCGTTTATCAATTATTAAAGAAAAGAATTGTCGACGTACTACCAATCCAAGATTATCATTATTCCTGTTGTATAAAATATATTTAATTAAATTTCAATCTACTACTCTGTGTGATTTTCATACCAAATTTCGTTTAGACATATTTTCATTTTTCTTAGCTCATACGTCATCTGATGACTTTTGGTTAATGCGTATACTTACTGACGTATCTGCTTAGTCAATTTCTGAAAATATATTGTCACGTGTAATTTAAATGCCATTTTATACAAATTACCTTAAATCGTATTTATATTCAATGTCAAAACATTGCAAACTTGTAAGCTGCACGAGAAAATGTATTGAAGAGGAAAAAGTATCTCTGGAAAAATCAGCGATTTAAACTCGGAGTGATTATTTCAATAGAGGCAAGCAAAAGATATACTCGGAATAAGTCAATACTGATTCTATTTTTCCAAATGGTGTTTTAAATTATATTTACTGATGAAAAAATATTCGACATTGGTTTCATTAACCCATGTATTTTTTCAGCAAAATTAACGTTGATATAAAAAATTATAACTGAAAAAAATCTGTAAGTCAGAACTGCCGCTTATTATAATGGATTCAACCCAGTAAATTGAAATTTTAATTTTTTTTTATAGTTTAGTATAATTTACGATGGAAACTGTTTTCTATGAAAAATTATATTTTTTCAAATTAATTTTATTTCTACGTTAAACAACCCTTACAGTATTATTACATGATACATGCATAAAAATAGACTCCCCGCAATTAATAATTTTTAGCTGTTGAATAACAGTAAAAAAGTTTCTGTTTTGTAGCCTAATTTTCCACTGAAGAAAACATAATAGTATATTATTATTAATCGTTGATGTACTGTGTTAGTTTTTGTAAAAATAATATATTTTTCATTTAAAGAAATAACCATAGATCAATAAATATAAAAAAAATACTATTAATTTATACGACTATTCGCTGTATGTCAAAATGATTTTTATTTTAAATAAGGATATAGCTGATTATGATTATTTAATCAGACGTCTAAATCATCAATAAAATAAATTATACATACAACAAGTCACATTAAAAATACTTTTAACGATTATGAATAAACATCAATTAAATTTATACAAAGAGAAGTTAACTTATGTAAGGGAATCAATTTATTGCACCGTGAAAATTTTCTTTTTAATTTACTGTGTTACATGAAGACAGTGGTCGTATTCTGTTTTATAATATAATTCAAATCTTAATCATAATTATATATGTGATTATTCCTACCAATTACGAAAACTAAGCACATGATGTCATTTTGAAAAACTAGTCTTAAAAAAAATCAATTAACTAACTAAAATATCTTCTGTGACAGCATTCAAAAGTATGTAATTAGGAAATTGAATGATTACAAATCGGGTTATTTGTGACGTTGTCAAGTGTGTCGGAAAATCGTTCAGCATATTCCGAGAGAGGTATGTTTTTGCGTACTTTTACATAATAGCTTTCCATTGCGTACACATACAATAATTATTGTTTGCTAGTTTCTACGTAAGATGGTGCTTTTGTCTTCTACCCACATCAATTTTCTTTATCAATCTTTGGGGCCGTTTATTTATGACGTCGCCTCCTAATTGGGTTTTAAAAGAGTACCTAATTTGATTTTTGAAAAATAGGATTATGATGCGTTTTAAGAAAATTTTAATTAACAAGGCCAACGAAATAATTGATTATTTACTCAATAAGAGCGTCACATATTATAAGTTTTCTCAGTGTGCCGTAATTTAGTAAAGAAGACAATGAATTTTGTGATGAAATTTTCAGTTTTGTACTGGGTCAAAAATACCTTAAATCGCTAAGTTATAGCCAACCTCGTTTATGATAAAAAAGAAAGAATCGTTCGAATTAATAAATCCGGGAGAGCCTGGAAATTTTCAAATCCCGGGACTGATCACACACCATAAATTCGGGATTCTGGGATCGATCACTGGGGAAAAGTCAGAAATTGAGAGATTTTAAATAAATGTACAAAATAAAGTGAAACACCTTTTTTAAGCTCTCTGTTCGATTTTAAAAACCTGGGAATTGACGGAATTCCCAAAATGACAGAATGTGATATTTTTTTCTGGCTCTGAATCGCTTAAAAAAATTAAAACCCGGAAATTTACGGATTTCCCAAATTTTACAAATGTGGGTCTTTTTTCTATCTCGCTGGCGGATTTCAAAACTTTTGGGTGGTTGGTTTCTTTTAGAGAATTTTACACCTTATCCTCAATCCCGATCCCAATCCTACCATCCCGAGATTTTGCGATCACGATATTGGGTGGGATCCCGGGATTGGCGACCATAGTCGCAACAGGCCTAATTCAGAAATAAAATATTTTAATAACTGAAATATAGAATTTACATGAATAAAATAATGAAATTGTTAAAAAAAATATTATTACTAAATGTGTTTACTACAATTACCCTTTTGCTTATTTTATATACTTTGTATTTTTATATTATTTGGATATTTCTAGCTCATGAGTAGCAATTGAAGATTTCAAAAATATTATAATAATTCCTTTTCTTCTTGAGTTTGAAGGAAATTGAGACAGACTTTAGTTATCCAAATTGGTTGGATACCTCTGTAAATAGTTTAAATACTTATTTCACGTGTAAACAGAGTGTCGGCTGCAATATTCGTTTTTTTCCAAGAAATTTTTATGAGTAGATATAGGTTATCTAATATCTACAAAGGTCAATGTAAGTGAATCGTAGGTTTGGTACTTTGTACAAAAACATAGGAAATTTTAAAATCTCTAAGTTGTTTATGTTTCTATAATATTATTGGTGTTTACAAGTGTTGGCATATTTATAGAAAATGTCGTTTAGCGTCTATATCAGACTGTCTCCAACATAAGTCAGTTTCAACTGGGCACCCTACATATGTGAAAAATGTACATAGTTTTTTAATTTAATTTTAAAGTTTATTTTTATCCAACCCAACGTGTTGCCTGAAACTATAGGATATACGGCATTAGTTCCGATTCCCATATAAGAATTTCTGATTTACTGTCATATATTTTTATCATTTATGTTATCAGAAATTAACGCGATAATTTTTTTTAAATGAAAATATTTATTTATATGAAATTAATTTAAATTCTGGAAATAATGAAAGGTTGTACGTATTATTTTATATTTTTCTTTCTTTACAACATGTTAAATCGGATATCTCTGGAAATTAAAGAAAATCTTTCCGGTAGATGTCATTAAAACCTGCCAATGACTACAACACAAACGTATCATTTTTTTTTTTTTTTTAATACGCTTATTTTCTCAGTGGTTATATTGTAAAGGTTAATGGTTGTAGCGGTCCAGAGCGACACCTATGTGTAATTAGGAGAACTACCTGTAAGCCCGTTGCCCTCAACGGGAGGGTATTTTTTCATTTTTGATAAATCATTAGGACAAGTTATTAAACGACTTATTTACCAACATTTGTGTAATTAATAAAAATCTAGCTTAACATGATTTTCAAAACACCCCAGTTGAATTAAGCATTAGTTATCATTATATTACAGTACAATTTATTCGTAAAAAATGAACAGTAAGCCAATGGCGTGATTAAGTAGTGAACTCCTATTTTATTTCAATAAATAATCGCATCTGCAAAATTCCAGCTAGATTTTGCCAATAACTCGAATTTTTGTAAATAAGTAATTTAATAATTTGTATAAATAAAATGTGTCGCTACAGACCGCCACACTCACTCTTAGCAGGGGGTTCGCAAACTTTTACGTCTTGTGACAATATTGAAATCGAGAAATGTTGGCGGGCCACCCTTTTTGTAAATATTTTCTGTTTATAGAAAAAAAGGCAAAAAAATATTTTATTTTTATATTGATATTTTTTACTTAACCCTTTGATGAGTATTAACGTACCTGTACGTTGGAGTAGCTTGCCATCTATTATCTATTGCCATTCTCATATTTTTTAATGAATTGTTGTTATTTCTTCAGATATGGATACTAGACACATCCACCAGTGACCTTTGGCCACCACATTATTTTTAATTTTGTAAAGCAAATGAAGAAAATGTTGTTAAAAAAAGGGTAAAATTTGTAAACAAATCGGTAGCCATATACTATTGAGCGTAAAATTCTATTTGGGATCGATTCCTTTCTGGAATCGACGTCTGTAGAACGGCACATGCAGACTGATAAGAGCAAAAAAGAACTTGACGCAAAAGCGAAGTAATAGCTTCTAGAAAAATATTCAAAAATAATAATGAACTAGTTTACTTTACATTTTTAACTACGAAATTTATAATTTTAAAAAAATATTTAATTCTTGAAATAATAACTTATATTCTTCCCAGATTGGTCCGTATCCAAAAAAAGGTTTTTATATTTTTGTGTGTGGCAATACTACAAATAATCAAAATATAAGAGAAAACCTAATTTAGTAAAATTTAACTCACTACTTACTCAAAGGGTTAACATACATTATTACTACTCTTTTTTAACATCTGATTCATGCAATTGTTCGTTTGAAACTAAATCCTGCAATTTATTCTCAAAGTGTGTGGTGTGAATACGCAAAACAGATGCGATATGGTTGTCTGCTAATTTTAATCTTAAGTTTTATTTAACTACTCATAAAAATGTTTTTTTCTCAAATAAAGGTTCTTCCGAAGAAATTTGATGAGCATGTTAAACAATTATCAAAATTTCAGAACATTTATTCTTGAAAGACGATATTTTATTTTAAAAGTAATTTATATTGGTACGTATGAAGAAAAAAAATATTATGTAGAGTCAACATAACTCTCGCGGGACACTTCAAGTCACGCGGGATATAAATGGCCCACGGGACACACTTTGTAAACAACCCCTGCTCTAAACGTTTTGAATATGCGAAAATACTTCGAATTTCTGATATCTATGAATATTGTATAATTTTCTCATAATTCGTTGAAAATTATTATTGAATAAATTTGACTGAATTTATTATTTATAAAAAGACATCTGTTGGTGAGCTTCTATACCATTTTATAACTAACTGAGTAACATGTAAAAAGCAAAACAAGATTACCAACTTGAAAATATATTTCGCCAGATAACAAGCTAAGTTATTAAAATTAAAAAATATTTTTACCAATTTAAAAAACATTTCAAGTAAACTATTTTTTTTTCTTATATTTTTTATTGCTATTTTTCGACAACAATATAAAATGGTTTGCGTCTCTTACTGCAGTTGTGTAAATTCACTACTAGGGTGATATATTTATAAATTCACACAGGTGGTCGTGGAAAATGTGCACCATGCATTTTATTTCTGCTCGCACATTTCAGGTTGCATTCAAAGAATGCGCTATGTTTAAAACTAGAAATTTGCAAAATCAATACTTATGTCTAGAACAGTGTCTGCCAAACTTTGTGCCGCGGCACACTACTGTGCCGCAAGAAATCTCAGGTGTGCCGCGGAGGAAGACGCCTCAAAAATTTTCATTTTAAATAATGCCTATTCATTTAAATTTTCTTCAATTTTAAATTAGTTCAACATCTACCTATTCAAATAAATATTTGTCACGTTCGCATATACATAAATATATAGTGGTCGACTCGACACATTTTCCATATTTCCATTTTTTAAAGCTTTTTTATATGGTGTGCTGCGGAACAAATCCCATTCACCAGTGTGCCGCGAAGTAAAAAAGTTTGGCAGACACTGGTCTAGAACATTATATTTTATTTTGTATAAGTATTTATTCTTGATGAAACTCACCATTTCTGTTGACAACTGCTTTAGAATATCCATAAACTTTGCCATTTTTGTTGAAGTGATACTGTTGAAACTCATTTTGAGAAGTAAGTAATATTTTACACTAACTTAAAATGTCTGATTTAAATCAATTAACTGCTTTAAAATGTTTTTTCCTTTCAATACTGTTTAATATTCACGTTTCATTAATATTAAAATAACGTCAGGGCACGTGAAAATGGTAATATGAGTGAAAATTTCTCTCACTTATTTTATTATGCTCACTCAACTGTAAATGAATTTTCAAAGCCAGGTTAAACAAATGTAATTATTCGGATCTGTTTTTTTTTTAATATTTTTATTTTGCTGTCTTTCTTTTAAATAGCAACACTGTCACTATCTTCTTGATTTGGATACTTTATAATTTCTTTCGTTTCGAAATTTAAAAATTGAGCATTTGCGCGGTATAAAAGGACGTTCACTGTGGTAGATTGTGCTTCGTATTATGGCGTGCAGATGACGTTTATATATATAAACTCCCCTCCCCTTTCGCCCCGCTCCCTTTCATTGCATAGAGAAAAAATAGGCAAGTTGAAACCAGGGCTGTTGAGTTTGAGTTTAGAGTCGGGGGTTTTTTTCCGGAGCCGAAGTCGGGAAAATCTTACAACTCAGACCCATTTTTTTAAAATATATAATACTTAATTATCTGTATTCAAGCTACAAAAGTCCATAGGGTTGCCACTGCATGCAAGGCTTACTTAAGATGATCTGATAGTATACACATATATAAGTTGAAATGAAACGATTGAAAAAATCTTTGGGGTCATCTTTTTTTACACGAATCCATAACCCTGGTTGTAACAAGGGTAAATCACAATATCTATAATATAAAAATGAGTCGCTGAATGTGTTGCTAAGCGCAAATCTCGAGAGCAGCTGAACCGATTTCGCTAATTCTTTTTTTAGAATATTCCTTGAAGTACGAGGATGGTTCTTACGGAGAGAAAAATTTAAAAAATTGCCTGAAAAAGTCTAAAAACAACACTTTTCTATACTCCCATACAAACGATTCGTAATAATACTTAAACGTCAATTTGAACTTTAATACCATACCATAAAGTTCAAGTGTTAGTGGAGAGGTTCCGGGAAGGCAAAACAATTGAGTGACGTTAGTATCGTATAAATATTGATGTCAATGCTGACTGGCTACATCATCTTTCCTGAGAGTTTTTGTCAGTAAACTCAATCAAAAGCTGAACTCATTCAAAAAATGTTTCCAAATGTTGCTCAAAATTACTTTTTCCATGATTGGTTGAGCGAACGAGCTATACTGGCTGCCAAAAACACTGATGTAAATGAATTAAATTTCAAAATTCAAGATGACATTCCTGGCAAAATGAGGACATATAAATCAGTTGATACGGCAACTAATGAAGATGATGCCGTGAACTATCCACCGGATTTTTTAAACTCACTAGATTTGCCAGGATTGCCGCCTCACAATCTTCAATTAAAGGTTGGATCTGTAGTTATAATGTTGCGAAATATTAACCAACCGCGACTTTGTAAGGGCACACGATTAGCGATAAAAAAAATACTGAATAACGTAATAGAAGCAATCATATTGAAAGGAAAGAATAAAGGAGAAGACGTTTTGTTACCCCGCATCAAAATGATTCCGACTGACGTACCATTCGAGTTTAAACGACTACAGTTTCCAGTACGGCTTGCTTTCGCTATGACTATAAACAAATCCCAGGGGCAGTCATTAAGTGTTTGTGGTATTAATCTAGATAACTTATGTTTCCCGCATGGTCAATTGTATGGACAACTATCTGTTCTGTTTGTTTACGCGCCAGGTAATCAAACAAAAAATATCGTGTATCAAAAAGTACTACAATAAAAATAAAACTTAATTTAGAATAAGTAAAAATAAAATGAAATATAATAAGTAGGTATCATAATAAGAAATCTGAAATTGTAATTTCATTGTGATTTTTTATTGACTATTAAAAGAATTTTAGGTGTTTTATCATTTTTATTTTTTGATATAATGTAATCGTTGACTTATTAACTTCCTTTTTGTCTTTTTTTATCGTACTAGCTGACCCAGCGTCCCGAATAGCAGAATAAGTATTAAAAAACTAAAAAGTTAAAGAATCGACTGTTAGGCGGTACGAAGTTCGCCGGGTCAGCTAGTTTAATATAAAGATGATGCCGTTCATGAATTGATCAACATTTGATGTGTTTTACTAAACTGACTACCTTTTGTACTGTAAATCAATACAATAGTAAACGTCAGAAAAAGGCTAGATAAAGAAATGTTCGGTTGACTTGAATACTGATTAAAATGTAATATAAAATGCATAAACCATTAGAAAACTATTGTTTTCTAATTAGATTAAATACAATTGTGTAATATATAAATTATGAAATATTCATATTAAGATGAAGAGATGACGAAAGTTCTATGTTTCGTCTTTTGGTATGGAAAATTTGTAGACGATTTTTACGTTACGTTTTATTTTACTATCGGGAAAAGTAAAAATTAGTTTAATAAACTAAAGATAATTGAAACTAAAAATATTATCTTGCATATGCTTGACTGCTAGACTGCATATTTAAAAAAAATGTACAAAATAAAAGAAAACATTGAAAATACCTTTAGGTTTGAAAATATTTAGTTATATAATTAATATTTTAAGGGATATTCTATCCAAATGCAGGCAATTCTTGAAATGAGAGCATTTACGTCGGACGCAATCGCAAAATCCAATCCAAATGAGTTGCAACATTCATTAGCATAAACTCTGAACCGATAATACAGCAAATTTATTGTAAAACCAAAAAAATCTTTTTCACTTTTTCGAAAGTACTGTTTTATAGGACAAGCTTAACCAAACTTGAAAACTACTGTCTACAGGTTGAAACAGTAAAAAATATATATATGTACGTTAAATAATTTTTCGAGCTATTCCACTCAAATTTTATAGTTAAGTAATTTTTCAGCTGCTTATCTGCCTGTGACACATAAAAAGAAACACTTTTGGTACGTTGTTAGTTACATACTAAAAAATATATTAATACTTAATTGAAAAGGAAGAAAAATAAACTTCGGATAAATTCGGAAAGGTTCGACAAAAATCAGTTGTTGTTTATGTTACTGTTATCTTAACACATTTCGAAATATGAGCCGCAGGCTAACTTCGCCTTGTAAAATTCTTGGCACAATAATATACTTTAATTTGTAAACCTTACGGTGATTTTTCTTTTTTGAATTTAACTAGTATTCTTCAATTTTAATAACGAAACTCAAAAAAATGATATTTTATTTTGATCCGAATCTTAAATTAACTACCAACGTATAATTTGTTTCAAAATACATATATATTACGTAAATAATACATTTATCGTCTCTGAAATATAGTCAGTGGTTTGCAATCATGTTCTACTTATGAAGACTGTATTCGGTAAAAATTTCACAATCAAATATGCTTATACCTAAAAAAATAGGTGTCGAGCCGATCTAAGGAACAATTTAAAAACGCAAATAATCGTCTTTTTTTAAAACAATTATGAAATTGGCTCAATGAATGACATAGTTTTCCGGTTAAATATAGTGTCATAAAAATAATTGCATTATTCGTCACTAATATCGAGGCATCTAGAAATATTGGTGTTGGCGTTCGACATTCGAAATGTAACTTATATTTTTGTAACATTTAAAAGTCAAAGTTTTTTAATATTTATACCAAAAATCCTGAGTGCGTATTACCCAAACCTTTCTCAATAAAACGATAAAAAGTCTTTGGTAATGGGATAATGTGGTATAATAATCATTGTTCTTATTTCAAATTTAATTACTTAGAACTAGGGATTGCAAAACCGTTATTACCGAAACCACAATCCAGGTATTAAAGATATTGTTTAATGTTGTTTTATTCTCCCGGTTTTGAGATTACCAAATCCATCCTTAATCCTCATAACAAATGTCTTTAATTGCTAAATAGTAGAAAAGAATTCGGAATATATCTTTCACTTGGTATGTTATATACTGAATCTTCGCTTGTATTAACAATTTCTGTATTTTTTTTACCCATTCTATAATTTTACCTGAATTTCCTATTTTTCTTTTCGTGATAGTCGTCGAATTTCAAAACATCTTTATTTTCTGTGCCAGATCGAATTCTTTAAACAAATTTTAAGTATTGTGCTGTACATATCTATTGCTTACGTCTTGACAATCACGTATATTCTTGTCCCAAAAAACTAGCCTTCATAATATTGTCATCAGATTCATCTTCGTTCGTGTCATCAATTGGGGCAATGTGAATACAATTGTTTGGCCTTCGTTAATTTGATAGGCTTAGCTGATTAGCTAGGTTTCGTTGTCATTAATATTACGAAGCATTAATTTTTGCGCTCAATACTTGAATATGCCTTAATGCCAAATCGTTGATTCACCTGCATTATTTATTCATCAATCAAGTAAACAAACTAATTTCCATACTATCAGTCAAATATAAGAGAGAAATGTATAAAAGTATTGTTTTGGATTCCATTGACTCTCGTGTGCATAAAAATCTAGACCAGTGGTCGGCAACCTACTTACTACCCGCGGGTAATTGAATTACCAACTTCGCATTTTGAGTTACCCGACAAGAAATTATGATAATATTTATTTTATCAAATTATTTATTTCAAAAGACCAAGGAAGCCACCAATAACAATAGTATATGTATGTTTTGTATTTACACATATATATCATGCAAATATATTATGTATTGTGTATAAATATATGCATTTTTTTCTAAAAATGATTTTTTAAAAGTATAAATGGTAGAAAAATATTTTTAACTTTTACCCACTTACCAAATTTATTTTTCAAAACTTTTTTTTTCTTACCCTGTCTCAAAAAAGGTTGCCGACCACTGATATAGACACTAATTTTGTCCGTCCAAAATAAGTGCCGTAATTTAGCACGAGCGTAGCTCTGCAATTATTAATTTGAAAATTTTAATCTGAGACATCCAATCGTTTTATCGTCAAACCACATACCCCATTAACCAATACGTATATATGAAATGAACATGCTGTTTTAATTATCGATCGTGACCTTGTTGTTAATGAAAATGACGTTCAATGTTGACTTTGATTTTTAAAAACTCATCTCGAATGCGCAAACAGTGCCAACCTCTATTGTTTGTCAAATCAATCTTTCTAGGCAAACTAGTGCAAACAGGCGTTGCTTGGTGCACTATTAACCCTCGCTTTAAACGTAAATTTGAAAAATATATTTTGTTACACATAAAATAGTACAACTCGAACACATAATGTTGACGTTTGCGCTTTTTGCAACGGCTTAACAGCTTAACGACCGCGGATGCGTATTTGAGTCTTTGAAAAACAAAGGTTGCTGGCCGGCGGACTCATATATGCATATGTGCGTATAAGTATCTGGAAGATAAGAAAATTAAATTTGGTAAAGATATCTCAATTGGTTTACAAATTATAGTGAATTTAGTAAAATTACATTTTTTGCGAATTTTTCGCAAAATTGCCCGGCCGCCAGGTGAAATTCTATAAAAAGAAAACGTGCGGTCGTTAAGCTGTTTAAGACTCAAACTCAAAAAGATGCAAACTAATATAAGATTGGTGTTTTTTAAGACAGTTTCAAAACCTTAAAACAAGACGACTGTTCTCTCATGACAATAAGTTGAATTGAATACGTCATTCATGATATTTATACAATGCTGTTGTTTATTTTTAATTTAATTTCTTTCTATATACATATATATATATTGATACTAAGGCATCCAATCCCGTAACCTTTTTGTATTCCCGAGATTCACAATTTTTCCAATCCCGGGATTGAACATTTACCATAAAATCGTGGAAAAATTTGAGATTGTTGGTCGCTGGCAGATTTCAAAAAAAATTTTGCTCCCCTATTTCCAAATCCTGGAAATTTACGGATGTACTAAAATTAAACAATATAAGACGTTTTTTTATTTTATTTTCAGGTCTTATGCAGATTTCATTTTTTTTTGCTATTGCCCGTTTTAAAAAGCCAGTAATTTGCGGGATTCCGAAAATGAAAAAATGTGGTACTTTTGTTTAGCTCTCGCGCGGATTTCAAAAGTTTTGCCTAGTTGCCTGGTTTCAACAACTTTTCGTGAATTTTGCACTTCTTTTCCTCAATCCCGGAATTAGTACAATCACAATCCTGAGATTGGAGGTCCTAATCAATACCCTAGTTCCAGAATGCAAACAAGTATAAATTTGTCAGTATTGAGTTTGAAAAGTATACTGAATTCTGTATTCTGAAATACTTAACTCAATACTGCCAAATTCAGACTTGTTGCACTCTGTAACTAGAGTATCGATACATTAATTATTATTATATGCTTGCGTCAATAGGCTTTTCAAATTGATGTGTTTATTTATCATATTTAATATAAAGAATATATTATTTTTATAGCGCTATTAATGAAGCCGCTCGTAAAATATACATTAAGCATGGCATTACTTCATAGGTTCTTTCTATTCAACATTCACTCTAAAAATCTCTTAGATTCCAGATACTTATACGCACATACATACGAAACATTTATTGCCTCTGTTTATCAATCATAAAATAATATTAGGTAAAACGGAAAGAAATGACATTTTTTGTTATTGTGACAAAAAAATTATTTAAAAAAAAAATGATACAATATTATTCTGTTATATAATTTTCCTCGTTGTCTTTTATCGTCCTCCATAAAAGAGGCAACTTTTTGATACCCTTTTCGTAAAACTCTGGTGACTTACTGGCAAAATACAAATCCAGGTGATTTTTCACCCGGTCAGCGTTTGTAATTTTTTTGTCACGAAGTGAATGCTTCATCGACTTGAAGAGATAATAATCCGAAGGTGCTATGTCCGGTGAATATGAAGGATGTGGCAGAAGTTCGAAATCAAGTTCTCTTAATTTTTGCTGAGTAATTTTTGCCGCATGAGGTCTCGCATTGTAATGTTGTAAAATCCGCCTATTGTTATTGACCAAAAAATATCGTTTTTTTAATAACTCTGCTTTTAATCGTTCTAGTTGAGCACAGTATAGCTCTGCCGTAACTGTTTGACCAGATTTCAATAATTCAAAATGTATTATCTTCGAAACATCCCACCAAACACACAACAAAACTTTTTTTAACGTCAATGTTGGCCGAGGAGTAGGCACAGGTACTTGATTTGGTGATAGCCATTGTTTTTTCCCCTGGTATTACTGTAAAGGACCCATTTTTTGTCCCCGGTAATTATCTTTCTGAGAAATGGATCCTATTCGTGCCTGGACAATAGAGAAGCACAGATGGTCACGCTTGTTCCAAGGCCGTTTGAGAGAGTGTGTGTTTTTGAGAGAGCTTGCCTGTGTTTTTTTCCCAATCTTTTCAGATGATCTTGCACAGTTGTTATTGGACAGCCAATGTCGTGTGACAATTCCTTCACTATTTTACGAGGATCAGCTTCCACCAATGATTTTAGGACGTCATCATCGATTTTGAGGGGTCTTCCTGGTTTTGGTTTGTCCTTTAACTCCCTATCGCCACTTTTGAACTTTTGAAACCATCTAAAGCACTTTCAAAGTTTCAAGACGTCACCGTAAATGTCACAAATGGTCTTCGTAGCTTCTTTTGGTTTTAATCCTTTATCGAATAAAAACAGCATAAAACAGCGCAAATGTGTTTATTCAATCTCAGGCTTCTCCATTTTTCCACAACGGCAAAAAATATATAAAACATGTTGAAATGGAAAGGGTACACACAGAGCTTTAAAATAATACCAACCCCGACGTGTTAGCTCAACGGCAACCGTTGACAAACAGATTTTAAAGTGACACGCCAGAAAAAATGTCATTTCTTTCCGTTTTACCTAATATATTACCAGTAAGTATTTCAATTCATTCGTAGACGTTTTTCTTATTCAATATAAATGTATTGAAATTACTCGTAATTTATTTTAGAGCTTGTTTCATTTATTGTGAGAAATTTCTACTATTGTTTACGATGTTAAACCCCAAGAATAAATCCCCACTAATAAAAGTCATTAAAACCAATACAGTTGGTATAAACTCGGCGTAAACAGGTAGGTAGAAATGAAATAAAACCAATCGCTCTAGTATCACGGAAACGTTTATTTAAGAACTTGCAATCTCCGAATTAATTACATACAACATTTAACAGACAAAAAAAATAATTAACACAATACACAATAACTATTATACAACCTAGCTTGCTCACACGATTTTATAAATGTTAAGAAAATAAAAAAAAATTGAAGCTACCACCCGCGCGGGAACAAAATGAATTTAATTTTCTTGTCGAAATGGAAAAATATCAGTTCTTTCATCTCGGACAAAAAAACAAAAGAAAAAGAACATCAAGTGAATTTACAACTAATGGTCTCTGGAACCACGTCCCAAGACCGGGAACTGTCCCCCACACACGTTGTGTTCGGTTCGTGTCCCAAAAAGCAAGGAAGAAAAAAAACAAAAATTACATCGGATATCGAAAAACAATGTTGCCATTTAAGGCCATAAAAACTGAAACGATATTACGGGTTACCTGATAACAAAATTTAAACATAATTAATTTAGCTACACATTTTAAATTTCTGCCAGTTTTCATCACAAAAGTGGTAGTGGGAGCGAGTGACAATAAACCCTACAGTATCAGTATCTAATTTCTATCTACAACTGATATATGCCACCTGTCAATGTTTGTTGAATGCGCAGAGAGTGAAATATAGCGCGTATCCGTTTGTGTTTGTTGTGATGTAGTGTTCTGTGTGTTAAAGACAGATACATCAAGACAAAGATATTTAAACTAAATTTCATTATTGCTCAATTTACTTTGGTTGTATTATTGCAACGGTATAACTTATCATGTGCTTTGGTTGAAAATATTACGATATTTTATATTGTAAAAGGTAAACCGATATTATCCATAAGAATAGTGTATTGATTATACTGTCGTTTTAGCCATGATGCCAGCATTTGAGTGATGGCGAAAAAACTGTCTCAATATAACATAATGAATCTAAGTACTTTTTGGTACATTTGTATATACTTTGAAACATGCTACTCTTTTCCTTGTTAAAAAATATGTCATGCCGGTAATAGCAACGCAGTTCTTTTAGCAATTTAATTACAAATAAAAAAAATTACAAATTATGATACATGGGAATCTGTGAAATCTTTAAATATTTATTTATTTATTTGTTAAAAAATTAAAATTACAGTGCATGACATAACAGCTGACGCCAAATCGCCAAGCACTTGAAAATTACAAAAAGATAATATATAAAATAAAAATACACAGTACATCAAATTCAACATAAAAAATTAAGAAATATAATAGAATTTTTTTTTAAACAGTTCACAAATACAATCACTAAAAATGTCCACTTCTCTAGGCAAAGCGTTGATTAATCGAACGGCCCTTGGAACTGGTGACTCATACCTCCTGAGCGAGGTATAAGTTTTCAGAAATAAAAGTTTTTGCTCATAGTTTCGCCCACGTAAGAATAAACTGGGAGCATGTAAATTAATAGTCGTGAGAATTTCAGGATTATTAACTCGGCCCCGAAGAAGAAGAGAAAAATGCTTTAAGCTTGAAAAAGATCTTCGAGCTTCAAGAGAGTGAAACGATAACATTCCTAAAAGAAATTTAGTGGGGTAGTATTCCTTTAAGG
This sequence comes from Himalopsyche anomala, assembly GCA_031772345.1. Taxonomy (NCBI): domain Eukaryota; kingdom Metazoa; phylum Arthropoda; class Insecta; order Trichoptera; family Rhyacophilidae; genus Himalopsyche; species Himalopsyche anomala. The sequence goes on from CM062821.1 coordinate 34,007,935, forward strand.
AATTATCAAAGGGAAAGAATTTAAATTTTTTGAAATAATAATATCTTAGAAATTTCTTATGGACTCTCTCTAATTGCAGCTTGTATGAACTTTCATATGGGCTCCAAATGATGGATCCATATTCAAGCGTACTTAAGACCAAAGAAACATAAAGCGTGCGAAACACAGTTGGGTTTTCAAAAGGTTTACTTTGTCTAACAATAAATCCAAGGAGTTTGCTTGCACGCAGTGCAATAGAAGTGATATGCGAATGAAAGGTGAAAGAAGAGTCGAATCTTATACCAAGATCAACAACTTCAGACAAACGTTTTAAAGCATCATTAGATATTGCATTAAATGTATAAGTATGAAAAAGTCACCATAATACGTTGAATAGAATTTAAAACAAACCATATATTAACGAATTTGAAATATGGTGACGAATTATAATATTTCGCAATTGGCATAAATCACCGGTTTCCGCGATTTCAACGTTTGGTTTCGTAATATTTCCGCATCAGAAAATATTTTTTTTTTGCGGAATTTAAATTTTCGGAGAGGAAAACAGTAGCATGTTGTTAAGTTTACTCCACCCTTTGTTACTTTGTCATAATAGAGTTCTACCGAATTCATGCCGAAAGACTATCATTTAAATATTACATTATTGTTTGCGAATGTCTTTTTAAATTTGCGCCAGCCCGCACGTAAGGGGTTTTAATGCATTATTTACGACCGAGAGATGTGTCCTTCGTATGTCCGATATGTAATTGCACATATCAAAATAGTTCAAACTATTACCGCCATATAGCTTATCCGGTGGTAGTGTTAAAAACGTATTATCAAGGAAACTACGTCACGTGATTGATTTTCAAATTAAACGAACAGTCTTTCACGGTCACTCGTCCAATCACAATTAATGGACTTTTCATCATCCTACGTACTGTATTTTTTATGTCACATCAAGCGTTGTTGTGGGATGATGTGGAATAATTCAAAACAGTTTTATTAAACTTCTGGATTTGCCCAAATTAGGAGCGTAGCATTTTCAAATCCATGGTGGAGCAAGCCCAAGACCATGACTTAAATTAAAATATATATCCACTAAGAAGTTAAGGCCAAAAGCGGGTATTATATTTAAACATACTAATGAACATAAATAACATAAATTTCTCTCACGCAAAGTATTGTGTTGAACATTCTTATTTCATTAAATACAGTTTTTGCTAACCATTTTTTATATACATATATAACAGTTTCTAAGCATTATATCGCGGTGTGAACTGGAGAAATTAGAAACTTAACTTTCTTTGAAACAAACCGAGATAATAAGTATTAAAATTAACCAATCTTGATAACTTTCAAAGATTGTCGTGTATAGGTGTCGCTAATATTCAACAGTGCAAAATTTTTTAACATAATTAGTACCAATCTCACTTTCAAATCTTCAGATAATTTTATCGTTGCTGTTATTATTCAAATTAAGTCCTATAAGAACACAATATTTTGAATCAATTTAACGTATGCGGTTTATTTGAATTTCTTGATACATTTTAAAATATAATTAAAACAATTATGTGTGATACTCTTATTTAACCGGTCTGAATTTTAATACAGTTTCGGTCATAATTTTTATCACATTGGTCTGAATTTATATTACATATGTGAGAATTTATATTAAATGATCATAATATATCGGTCAGTATATAGAGGGCAGAACAAATAATTAATGGTCAGAATTTATACAAAATGTCATAATTTAATTGAAATTAAAAAAAAACCTAACCTAACCTAACCAAAATGGTTATAAAATTTTACCGTATAATATTTCTATTCTGACCAAAAATAGAATTTTATTCAGATCGAAAGTTTATTTGAATTTTGACCTTAAATTGATTTAAACCCTGATCATTTATTTTGTTCCCTTTTTAAATAAAACAATATACACCGCTTGATTTCGCTGTAAATCTTTAAAATATAACTTTCTTGCTAACTTATGATTACAACAAGTTACGAGACTCGCGATCCTCATACAAACTTTAGTTAATCCTTTCTTTAATCTACGCTTTAGAATCTAAAGTTAAAAAGGTTGAGTGCTCTGAAAATTCTTTGAAAGATTCAGAAGTACATAATACGTACAAGTGTTTTTTTCAAAGCATTGATATAGTCTCAAAGCATATTTAAATACTACAATGTCTGCCCTCGAAAAAATCGACGTAATAGAAAAGCAATTCTAGAACGCCTTTATCGTTATTCTTTATTTGCGGGTGCGTTGAATTGTTATAATTTTTTAAATGCAAAAGTCCGATTTCGTGAAAATATGCACATAGCGGATGTTGTAAGCGCAACGATGATATATTTGATTGCCATTGTTCAACGCTAACTTTTTAAATTCTTAGTGTATTATATAACCCAAATGTACATTAACACCTTTTTGTACTAATTGTAATAATTGAGTAAGCAATTTCAACTAAAACTTGTGGAAAATGCTGGAAAATGAAAAATGTGGAATTGGTACAAAAAAGTTTTTATATTTTAGTATCATGCCTTTAAGTAACCCACAGTAAATAATAAGTAACATGACTAGCCTTACTTAAAATTAAGCTATATAATTAATACCCTATAGTTTAAGATCTGACAAACAGTCACTGTAGAATTGGTTTCTCGAATATTTGTTTTAAGGTAAAAAAATTGATACTTTCCTAAACGCATATTTTTTGAAAAAAAAATCGATTCTTTAATAACAACATATGTATGTGAGAAACGAATCTTGAACAAAAATTACATTCGTCGTGTAGGGTTTCGAGAAAATATTTCAATATCGTCGTTTTTTTTCAAGTCATCACAGATATGTAATTTAATTGTACTATTTCATAAGCGCACGTTTAAAAATTCATTGTTTCATTCTTTTAAAAAATACACCCCCAATTGAAAAAAAACAAGTTGTACACTACCATGTAATTTGCTTTATTTATTGAATGCTTAATTTTTGTTTAAACTCGTGCTTTAAATTGTGATGAACCATTGTTTTCATTCATCTCGTATGTTAAAGAGAATATTAACCCTTAAATGTAAGGTGTTGCAGACATGTAACATTATGTACTTTAGTGGAATCTTTTCACGATTAATAGTACTGATCACAAATTATGTTTATTTCAATTAGACATTTGTGACAACACTTTTTGTCTAGGTAAATCGTTGTTACCTACAGTATTGTAATAGTATTTTTTTTCATAAAGTCATTCAATTTTATATTATGTTGTTTCCACGCCAAATATTTTTTTATATTTATAGAACGTACAGTTTTTCTTAAATTAAATAGTGTACCGAATGTTTTTTTTCATCGTTAGAATATTCATTGCAATGATAACATATGTATTTCATAAAAAAAATTATTGATGATTTTTTAATTGTATGTTATAGGTGTTAAGCATTTTCATTTTGTGTAATTATAATGTAATTTGTAAATCCTTTTAATTGTTAATAATTGCTTACACCTTTTTATTTCAATTTAACTTGTATAAATAGCACTGTTTAATTTATTTTCCTTATCAGTTGATAATGCTCGTGAGGAGCGAAACCGGTCCTGATCAAATAAATTTTAAGTGGAAAAAGTACTAAAAAACTCTTATTATTTTTATTATAATGCCATTCCACTAAGTATTGACAGTGAACACCTTAAACGTGATATGAATTTCAATTGGAAATATTAAATCTTGACGGGATGTGGGGGATATGTTCTCATAGTATTAAAACATTACTTTTTTTCGTAACGTTTCATTCTAAATCAAGAATTTTAAATAACATAAAAATGTTCTTTTAAATTCAATAACTTTAAATGAACAAAAAAATAATCACAGTAAGTAAATCGATAGAAATTTAAATAATAAAAAAATATATAATTTTCAAAAATACAAAAAGAATTTTCCTACCATTATCCTTCTCTTTCTGACAGGTTTTTTAGCAGTAAGCGGTGCCTTTTCCGCTATCCGAACTTCCTCTCCGCCGACAGACGTCATTTTCAACCCTAAATTCCAACCTTTACATTGATTTGCCACACCGTAACCAACTGTTCGCGCGTTAACAGATTCAGCACAAATGTCTAATGCAAATGAGTCAACAACTTTATTCAGGTTATTATTCTATATCTGCATTATCTTATCATAATGCCAATATTATGCATTTTTAAAAAGATAGTGTTAACCAATGTCAATGAAAGTTTTGCGATGCACTTAACGCGTTGAGTTAATTTCGTGATCAACACGTGAACTACTACTTTTATTACCTGGACATCATCATCTTATAGCACATATCTTACGTGCAGCATACCTTTGTGCAATCACCTTGATTTTCATAAAAACAAACCTATATAAACTCACGTGTTTTCCGGACATACTACTTCTTAATGAATATGAAATATGAGCCGACTCACATGTCTTGGATGAGTTAAGGTAATCGGGAGGCAATAAGACATATTTGGTTTCAAAATATTGTCTTTGAAGTGACTGCTACAGATGTTGCAAGTATTTCATTTTCCGACTATGCTTTCGTTTCAAAACTTCACGACTTTATATAAAATTTGAATCGTTCAAATTATGTACACTCCCACAGATTTTGTCACTAACGACCCGGGTTTCGCCTTTCGGCATCTTCAGGCGTTCAAGCGCACGGATGAACTTAAACTGACGCTTAGTAAATGGATGTTTCGTGTTTATATATTAAATAAATGTATCACTGAGTCTAAAGCCATCGCTGGCGAAAAGGCTAAGCTCATGGGAATTCCCAAAGATTTGAGTAGTGAGTGGTTTTAAGAATTATATTTATTTGTTTGTCGGCAAAGGTTTTATGATATTATTTATGATATTATTTATATAGGGTATGGAAGTGGAGAGCCCGGAAGGTTTAATATTTCGTTTAAAATCGTAGACTCAGTGATACATTTATTTAATATATAAACACTAAACATCCATTTACTAAGCGTTAGTTCAAGTTCATCCGTGCGCTTGAACGCCTGAAGATGCCGAAAGGCGAAACCCGGGTCGTAAGTGACAAAATCTGTGAGAGTGTACATAATTTGAACGATTCAAATTTAATATTGAAATTCCACCAAGCACCTTCAGTCAAAATCTTAGACTTTATATACTTTCATATAATATTCGTAAATCTTACACCCTGTACGAGAATGCTCAGTGATTGGTCTAGTCTTGGTATTATTTCAAACAAAATTGGTAAATTATTTTTAACATTTATTTAACGCGTTCCTTATACACACAATACAATATAATATTACGTATGTTTGACTAGAGTCAGTCGATGAAATCGAAAGGATCATTAGTATCTTTATTTTTGATACAATAAACATGAACAAACGATGCTTTCATACCAAAACTAATACAGTTGCCTGTTATGATATTCGCTTGTTCATATCTTCCATCTCTCCCCTTTGCTAGAAAAATATTGAAAAACCTACATCAGGGATCGGTAACGTATAGGTTACGGATGCTGGTGGAACAAATTCAACAATGTACCAGTCGTGCATACAATTCGAATGATTATTAAGACTGAATGCAAATGTATGTGCAGTCAGTCTAAATATATTATTTCAAAACTTACCTTAGAGTACCTATCTCTTGGATAATTAATTATATACATAATTAATCAGAACAGGTAACTTGAAGTATGTGTTAAATAATACTATATTTGAGGACAAACTGTGCCAGGTTTCATGTTGTACTCAATTTCAAACAAATAGTATTTTCATATTAGTGTTAAAATACCCAAACTAATAAAAACGAGAAAAAATCTAGGTGCTTAAAAAAAGATTACTCCAACAGTGATAAAATAAAAGGCTTCAGATTATTTAGTGAACTATCTTCACCATGGATTACTTACTCTAGTCTAGAATAAATGAACCATTTCGAATCCTTATTTTAAATGACTAATTAAATGTTTACCTTAAATTACAATTTTAAAAGTTGGAAGCTAGGCACTGTTTTAGCATTTTCCGTTAATATATAATTTTAATCATATTTTTTTAACCATGTGCTCTTTCAATGTGGAGGATGTAGACTCCTTATAAAGTTTATCTCAACAGAAGTTTTTTGACAAGAACCACCCACTACCACGTTACCCAACCTTTCTTTTTCGAAAAGAGTAAGGATAGGAAAATAGTACTCGTGATTGGGTAATCACTCTCACCGCGTTCTATTTTTATATTTTTACTATTGAAAAGGTGGTGGGAGTTAATTTTAGACAACACAAACATTTATGCCTTCGAACAAAAATCTTTTATTCGAGTGAAAAATAAAACTAGCCGTACTAGAATCGGGTCCTTGTTCAAGTGGTCAACACCGTTGGCTTCAGTTGCGATGCTTACATGTTCGTTTAAATATATTAGGTGTATATTTTTATACTCTCTCAAAGTAAGGATGTTTAATAATTAAATATTAACAATAGTTTAACGTGACGCTTTATGTATTCAACAACAGCACTGTAAATAGTGTACATTTGCGAATCAGTTTTTCGTGGTAATATGGTTGCCGTCACCTGGCCTAGATTGTTTACTCATTCATGTGGCATATTTATTTTGCCATTAGTATAAAATTTGCGTTCGCTCGTATTGTAATGTGATAATTGATTTGTACGAAGTGCATCCACTATAATATGCATATTGTAGGACAAGTCCGCAGCCTACCATTTTATCTCTTCAGTAGTTTTCCTATACAACTGAAGAAAATCCTGCTTCACCTGTTTTCATACCGCCTACAGATTAGCAAATGATTATGTGAATATTCTTTTTGTTTTAGTATACATATTTTCCAGCGAGTAAACGTTATTAATAAAACATCACCAAGTTGATCACATTTAGTTAAATATTGCTTCAACCAGTTGTCAACGAATCTAAAAATATTTTAAAAATAAAGCACCCTTCTATACTAATTCCACATGTATTTAATATGAACAGAATTAATAATCGGAACAGAATTCGCTGAATATTTTTATTAGTGTATGACAGTTTCCATTCGAGGATACGAATTCTTTACCGCCTATTCAATGGTGAACTTAAAGCTACTTTATAAACGTGCCTTAATTGCCAGAATGAAATATGTACAACTCAACTACTGTCGATAATTTGACGTCAAACAATTCCGTTGAAAAGCCTTAGTGTGTTAACCCGTATTACACCGATTAGTTTTACTTTGTTCAGTATAAACAGCTCTATATTAGTGTATATGATTATCAGTTGAAAATGGGTTTGCTTGTCATAAGCGAAACCAGTCCAGATCATTTTAAACAATAGCACAAATTTGTGTTTTAACATTTGAATATAATGCCTTTACGACAAGTATTAAACCTTAAAGTAAGCATCTAAATATAATTGTATAACTTATTTCCTGTGCCAATAAAATTAATAATCATTTCAATACTTATACTTTTACAATGTTTATTGTATCCAAAATGTAATGGTAATTGATTGAAAATCGTTATTTTAATCGTTAAGTGTTTTTGTTTTTATTTTAAATAAGAAAAACATGATAACAATACTGCCGTCATATGTAGAAAAGTACCTAATGGCAAACGCCATATTCTTTCAATCAAAATTCACCTTTAATACGTACTTACCGAGTAATTACGTTTAAAATAAATTGTGGAGTTTAGAAAATTTAACTGAACTGTATAAATATATTCAATTTTATCGACTCATATTTTAGAACTCAATTTTTTTCAAGCGTAGATTCGTAGTTTTCATATTATCAATTCGACGTTATACTTACAACCAAATAAAAAAAAATACTTAACGTGTCAGTCGTTTTAAAGTAATATCATACATAATACATGAAAGAGATAAAACAAATTAAATACTCAAGTTCTTGAAGAAACTTATACTGAATAGAATATTAAAGAACTGCAACATTTTTGACCTATATAATAAATAACTAATATTACTTACTGATATTACTTTTTATCGAGAGAGTGTCGTTATCTTTTACTATCTCAATAGTTTGAAGGACCATTTAATACATTTATTTATGTTACATAAATAATATATTTTTTTTAAATCCATGTCCGCTCCCAGTGTGTAGTATATGTCCTTCTAATTGAGGTTTCTTAACGGGAGTTTTTTTTACTAAAACAGTCGCTCTACATATTTTTTTCAAAGAGAGTAGTATGGATAGAGGGATATTGCTAAGACAGGACTAGTGGTTAACTAATCGATATCGTGGTCATATATTAATTACGGCTGTTTATTACTCCATTTAGTATTTTAAATAATACTGCCTGTCATAGTTTTAATATTGTAGACTTGGCTTATTCCCCTTGCGAATATTGTTACAAATAATTTTCGATAGGAAAAAATAAGATTGGTGACGCATCTTATTATGTTAAGCATGACTTTGTTTCTTATTACGCCCTACAAATTCTGGAATACATCATTATAATTACTTACTTATTTATGTATTTTTTAAATTTTATAAGAATGTATATGATGAACTTGGTAACAACTGTCAACGATTTTGTATTTAAAATAAACTTATAATATCTATTATAAATATATAATTGAAAACCCTTGATCCCGTATTTCTCTATTGATTAAAAATAAAAAATATTAATGTTTAATCCATTGTAGGACTTTTTTTAAGTATCATTGTTTATTATAACCGTTGCCCGTCATTTATTTATTTATTTTTAATTTTATTTTATACAAATAGTCATTAATTGTGCACTTCCATATTTGTTTACCATGATTATTGCAATTATTAAACAATACAATTTAATATTTAAATGATAATAACTTTTATTGGCAATTAATTAATTTATATATATGCATGTTATTTATTTTTTATATTATTTAAATGTCATATTATATACACATAATATTGTATTATTCCATCATAAACATATTCACATTAAATATTATAGTTATTTATTATAATGCCAAGATTTTTGTAAATACAGAAATTTTATAACAAGTGACGTAGTAGAAGGATGTATGTTTTTTTTTTAAATATAAAATATGATATAAGGTTCGTCTGCTTAAGATGGATTGAAAAAACGGCCGACAAATTAAAGTAAGTTTAATTGTAAAGAATATTTCCAAATTAAAGATAAACTGAAATATTAAAAAAAAAACTGGCGTAAAATACAGTAAATTCTGTATTGAATTTACGGTCACTTTAAAAATTCCCAAATAAAAACCTTTTTAATCTTTAAAACGGTTTTCAGATAAATATTATATTTTTTTACATTTCATAAAATCTAAATAAGCATTTTTTTTAATGAATACAAAGACAGATTGATTTACCTTCTAAAATATGTGTTCAAGTATTTCACCTCGTAACTAATCTTCATTCACCTAACAACAAAACTAATAAAAGTTTTTGCTTAAAGCTCATCGGGCGAAGTTCTTCGGTCCACTAATTAAACCGAGCTTTTCCTCTGGATATATCCGTTTCCTGTAAGTTTACTTCTAATTATTATGTCAAGAGCAATCAATATTCAAGTATGTATGGTAATTATTTTCTTGTAACTCCACAGTATGATTGCAGACAATTCGCTTAAAAACAAAATCCTGGTTTCCGTAAATATCTATCATTCCATAGACAAAAAAATAACAAACTTTTGTCTTCACGTTTCATTGATTATAATAAAATAATTATCTTCAAATCTTGACTTATCAAATATAAATATTGATTCCTAATTACGATTTTGTATATTAAAATAATATAACAGCTATAAACTAAATAACTGTGTAGTACAGTGCTTCCCAATCTTTTTCATGCCACGGACCCCTAAATCTGAATACAATAATTTGCGGACCCCCGAAAAAAATATATTTTATCATAAAGAATGCTGAAAGAATGAAAATTTTCGCTGACCCCAGGTTGGGAATCACCGGTGTAGTATGTAACTATTATATGTAAATATGTCATAAATTTTAATTATTGTTATGATAACAAAATAACTTATATTTCATATAGGAAATAATACACAATAAACATATAAATTATAGTTGTATATTTAGACTGATTAAAAATATATATTTTTTAAACCATGTCCGCTCCCAATGTGGAGCATATGGACTCCTAATGTGTTTCTACAAGAACTGCTTGTTACTCAGTTGCTCATCCTCTCTTTTTCCAAAGAGAGTCGGAATAGAAGGATAGGGCTAGGACAGGACTAGTAGTTAGCTAATCGCTCTCGATACGCCCCGTTCATAGGATAGGATGGGTGGGAGGGGGGAATTCAAGACATCATATACATCCATGCCTTTGAACAGAAATTCATAAATCGATTGAAAAATCAATTTATAAAACTGTCCGTACCGGGATTCGAACCCGGGACCTCCGTAACCGAAGCCAACGACGTTGACCACTCGACCACACAGGCGGCACAGGCGGCTATTCCTAATATTTATGCGCGGCAAAACAATAGGAAACTTACCTCAAACATTCCTATTTAAATGACAAAAACGATTTGTAAGATATTTGCACGATTTGTGCAAATAGTGTATTGGGATTTTGTTTATTTTTTTTCTACATCCGGAGGAAAATTGTTGGGTGTCGTAAACAACCCTCAAGCGACCCTGCCATTGAAAATTTATTGTTTGATTTATCACCTTGATCCTCATTAACCCTCAGTACCATTTTATTTTTTCAATTTGCTTTTAATACTACTGTATTTGTTATATTCATTGTATTTTATTATCATTGCATACATGCCGATCATGTTAGTTTATTGCGGGTTGATTGTTTTATTTTCAGCAACAAAAAGATAATTGTATGCAATAATTTTAATATATAAGAAAGCCAATTAGGAAAAAACATTTTAAGCTTTAAGGGATGTACAATTTGAAAGAGAGAGAAATTAAAGTGAAGTACACAAATAATAAAGCAAAAACAATACAAATAAGTTTCCACTTTATCCACGATCGCTTTGCACCTGCCAATGTATTATTCTATTTTTGCAAAATACATATTATAAATGTAATGCAAGTGATTTTTTGGTTGAGTGGTTATTATAATGTCATCATCGCATTTTTCTGCGAAGAAATTCAATTGAATGCACCTTAGAATGTTGCACGCTGTTTCCAATATTCTTTTATTAAAAAGTAATAGTCATCGGTGGTGTTGCGTCAATAAAGGCTTGGAATATGTAGCTTAAAGTGCATTGCAAATAACAGTAATGCTGAGGCGCCAGGTCCGCTCATTTCAAACCTTTAACCAAATTTTTAATTTTCAGAAAACATGGGCAGCCAAAGTCTGAGTCAGTCAGGGTATTCGAAATAGTCTAAAACCTTTCATGTTTTATTGAATTATATAATATCTAAGCAATTATAATTGAGTTAGTAGTGACCGGCTCACTTACAGATTGATGATTATAACTTGGCCGCGCGGCTGAATTCGGAACTATTTATCAGAATATGGCTTTTTAAACATAAGCTCATGATGTATGTATACGTGTTCTGATAGCTTTTTATTAGTTATTCTGTGGAATAAATACGATGAGTCGATTATGATAGCCAAATGCTTTAGAAAAAATCGTGATAATTATGTAATGGTTAACCACTAAAACCAAGTCACAAGCTGCAAAAAATCATGAAATACAAAAGTTTACGTTCGGTGTTATTTCAATTATCGAAGGCTCAGGATCACAGGGGCTATGCTAAGTGTGCCGCAGCGCATTACTTCAGTGAATAAAGATCAAATAATTTGTTCAAACAATGATCAAATCAGTTGCCTAGTTGTAGTACTGAGGTGGCAATATATATTACTCAATTGAGAACGATGTCCAATGCTATTTTTGCATATACCCTTATGTATATATATACACATATATACATATTTGAAGTGGGCTGTGGAAATCTGGAGTAAACTTCGGTGTGCCGTGGGAGGGGAAAGGTTGTGGAGCACTGGTTTAAAACATACGGTTGGGTATGAATATATACTAATGAAATTAATGCTATAAGCACATAAGTAAACGAACTTAAAATTAGGTTTTTTTAGATCGACCGCTGTGATCCCCACAAAATTATTTTCAAATCTATATTCAACGCTGGGGTAAGCTGCATGTTGATTAGCGCTGCATAAGCTTACCTTTTTCGATTACAAACATAGATTTTTTGGCGAGGTATAAGTACTCGGTGTTACGAAAATTATATAGGGGTACACAGCTGTCGAAAGTTTGGGAAACACTGGTGTAGTTATTTCAAATAAATGTAGTTTTTTTAAATAGATTATTAAAGTGCTAAAAATTATGATTCTTTGCATTTTAAAATTATAAATTGATATTTTCATTATGCAATATAAGGCGGTATTCTGAGGTTTGGTTTACGGGCGGCTGACACTCTTAGGACGGGCCTGCCTAACGCGATCATGACACTGTAAATACAATGGAATTAACGATTTTCCCTTGGGATAGTATGCAATTGTTGACCCATTGACTAGGGTGTTTTCAAGGTCTAGGCTACTGTAACTACAAGATTCTTCCTGCACACGACTAGGAATAGTTTTAGAATTTTACATTAATAACATAACAGGATGATATTTTAAAAAAGTAGTTTTACTTACCGGGAACATTTTCAATTTCGATACACGATATCGGTCCTTACCTTTATATAAAATAGTTGAAATGGTTTTTTTTTTGTTCACCAATAAAATATAGTTCTTGAAATAACCCACCATTTAAATCTGTATGAATTACCATGTTATAACATTTTAAAGATATTCGCAACTAATTTCAAAAAGCTGCAAAGACTATTTGTTTAAGCAAATATTTCCCGAGCCAATTAATTGAACGTCATTAAAATAAAATCATTAGTTAAGTTAACCCATGTCGCCATTGATAGCTTTTTAACTTAGTGATACATTTTTTTATATATCGACTGTGAAAATGAAAAAGGACGTAACCCACACATATAAAATTTTACAGGAGGTGCAAAAAAACGTGTTTTGATGATTTTGGGACATATGCAAATTATGAATTATACACAACCTTAAAGTGCACGAAGACTTCTAAACTGGTGTTTAATTGACATAATCTAATATTAATTAAATAAATTGTCTAGGAAAAACCTTTATTTTAGTCTTTTTTCTTGGTTTTAATTTTTTAAAAGGTTATCTTCTTCAAACTAAAAAGCTAAATTTAGATCCTAATTCGGCATTTGCAGCTTGCATCCTTTTGATAGAATGTGTATCAAGTTTGATACATTGTGATTATCAAAAAAAAACCTGTTTTGAAAAAAACTGTGGGTTACGTCTTTTTTCCTTTCCACAGTCGATATGTATAAACACGATACGATTACTTAATAAGCGTCAATTCAAGTCCATTCTTGCACTTGAACGCTTGAAGATGTCTAAAGGCGAAACCCGGGTCGTTAGTTAGAAAATCTGTTTGAATGTGCATAATTTGAACGATTCGAATTAAAAATATATATATGTTTTAGGTTTTTTTGATCTCATTGCTGTTAACACTATAAAACAGGGCTGTGGAGTCGGAGTCGTGAAAAATGATCCCTCGAATTTTTTTGAAAAATATATTTAATTATGTGTATTCAAACAAAATAGTCCAAAGTGTTAATATTTCATGCTTGGCTGACTAAAGATGATCTGATGGTATACACATACAAAAGTTAAAATGACATTATTGAAATATTTCCTCGGAATCGGAGTCGGAATCGTCTTTTTCTAGTCAGCCCTAGTGGTCTGTTTTTTTTGTTATTACCTACGCATGTGTTATGTTTTTAAACAGTAGGAAGCTTGACAAAGCGATTCGATGTTATCCACATAGGGACGCTGTGAACAACATCACGTACACCAATGCCCTTCATCCTGATTCATACATAACCCGTCAATTGAAAATCGATCATGATTGATGTGTAGCGCACGAAATATCATCAAGTGTCTAGACATCTAGAATAATCTATAATAGATCCCTTTCAGCACCATTCAATAAATTACCACACGTGAGCAAAAGTACGCACCTTGGCGGACCACGCGCGTAAGGTTCTGCCCCTTCCCTCGACTTCGCCCTTCTCTCTTGTGGTATAATACGCCTGCATTCCTGCATCCTCGAGCCCATGGAAAAGTACTGGGACCTACAATCGACGCAGGTGTGGGAAGTTTCAATCGGGGTTCGCGGTTCTTACCTACACGCAAATAAGAAGTTGATTGAAATTGAGAGGGTGACCAATTGTAAGATACACTCTCGATGCTTGTCTTTGATATTACAATGATTCGAAAACCTAGATGGGTAGTGAAAAAATAATAATTTATAAAAAAACACATAAGTGACTGAATATTTTCAAGCGAATCGTATATCTAATATGCGGCCATTACAATGATTTCTTGCTATAATTAAGGGTATGCCATCACCCAACTGCTTACGTACATATAAAATACATCATTAAATCTTATCTATTCTCATCGGAGACCTATTATACCACTGTTCTTTTCCAGGAAAACAGGTTTACTCTTGGCTTTGATTTCAGACGCTATTGAGAACTTGTATCGAAAAACAATAATACTTATTAAATTTAAAAACGTAGTATCTATTACCTTATTATAACAAAGAGTTGTTCTCAGTGGCGGATTATCCCATAAGCGCAAGAGGCGCACGCTTGGGGCCTCCAAATTTTAGGGGCCTCAAAAATAGCATACATTATATAAATCCTTATATTTTAATTTCAGTTTTATTCTACGAAGAGTTTTGCAACACTTAAATGTTATTCGAAAAACAGGGCCTCCAAATTTTATTGCGCTTAGGGCCTCCAAAGTGCTTAATCCGCCACTGGTTGTTCTCAGCACATTTAAAACAATATATAACTATCGATTGTTTGAAGATTTTTTTTGTTCAAAACATTTGTAAAACTCTACTGATTTAATAATCAGCAATCGTTCTTTGCTAAATTAAACTTATTCTTTGGATTATTTGTTTGTAATTAATTAATAATTTTACTGCATCATTAACGATTCAACTCAATTATAATACATATGGGCACTTTACATGTGACGTGACGTGAGCCATATTTTAGAAAAAAATAAGTTAGATGCGTTGTAATATTATACACTTTTTTAAGCATCGTAAAAGTGAAGTAAAACCTCACTTAATACACGTTGCAATAGTGTTATCAAAACACTAAATAAAGACGTGATTATACCTATTTAACAGTAAGAAAAAACGTTTACCATTTTACTAGTTAGCTCACTTCACCTCTCGAGGGTTCATATTTTCTTTGACATCTAATGATTGGATTGATTACTTTAGAAAGGTTTGTATTTAAACAAATAATATGGTTGCAACTAAATACTTATATAATAGTATATTGTAATAAATAAATATTAACATATTTAGAGATCTTCTGAACTTTGGTTCATTCCATTACATGTTCTTCTATAACCTAAAAACAATACCTTGAAAAAAATATTTTTTTATATTTATTTGAATATGCTTGGCCTTTTTGAACGATGTTTTCATGCAAATCATTCATAAGAAAATAGTTTCAATTCGATTTAAATATTATATTGTTATGTAAACAAAAAAAATACGAATGAACTTGACTCTGATAAGCCCTGGCCCACTTCACGGGTGGAAAGTTTTTGAAACATTAACATATTTTGTACTTGATTACCCTTATTTTGGATAAAGGCAGGTAAGACCTTTTAGAAATTTTGAATAAAATCTAACAAACCTCGTACATTTTTTTGTATTTCTTTTTAACTTTTGTTGCACGAATCAAAAAAATCTAAATCAAAATTTCCGTAGTAATCATTTTTTTAAATTATATAAATGTCTAAAATTTCACAATAAAAAGAACAACTTCGCTGGTCAGATTTAAATTATTTTTCTGAAGGTTTCTCCTGTATATTTATTTTTTTATGAAAATATGTTATTTTTATTTGCTGATTCAGCGGTTACTTAGTAGAAATTCCTTATCATAGAAATAGTATGACCATAATTCCTACTACTATTTGTTTATTCGATTCATTGATTTCTTTATCAAGTCTCTTTGTTATACACTAATAATCAAATGCGGGGACGAATGTTTTTATAATATTGTATTAAAATAAAAGTTTAACAAAGTTCTAATTTATTTTTTCCAAGTCGAAAAAAATTTAAACCTTTTTGAAACAAAACGATGTTAGTCTTGTGATTTATCTGTGTTCAAATACGATTTATTAAAATCCACAACTATTTTTTAATTCAATGGAATGAAGAAACTCTTGGATAATATCTTATCGTATGTCACCATACTTTGTTATGATATTGAACACCAAACACGAGGGGGAAAAAAAGTCTTTGTATTTTGACTCCAGTAAGTTCTAGAGATTGTGGAATTTTCCATTCTGTTTTGATACACGTGTATTATTACTCCATACAGTCATAATTTTTTACATACTAGCTTAAAAATCCATAAAACTATGAAAAATAATTTACCTTACTTATTAGCGTTCATCTAATTGAAATATGAAAAAGGATAATTTCGAAAATAAAATGGAAATTATGATTTTCAATACATTCAGTTTTCTCTCGATTTCCAAAGTTTCCAGATTTTATTTTATTATACACATATATGTATATTATTAAATTTAACGATATAATAAATTACAGATCAGTTCGTTGTTAATATTGTGTTTGAAAATATTTTTCAATAATATCCTTATAAAATTATAAAAAAAAAAAATGGCAAATGTGTAGCTAAATAATTTTTCAACTACAACAAAATTTTACTGAACTTCAAATAATTTATTAGTAATCTATTACACGATCTCCTTTTATACCAGGCATGGGCAACCTTTCCTAGGTCTGGGGCCAAATTATCATTCTGTCTCCGAGTCAAGGGCCGGACCAAATTATTAAACATAATAAAGTAATATTAAATTAAATAAAACACGTTACTTTTAGGGTGTTCACTGTCAATACTTGGTGGAAAGGCATTATATTAGTAAAAAAAACACAATATTCCTTTGTACTTCATTCCACTTTATTTAATATGTCAGGACCGGTTTCGCTCATTACGAGCATCGTCAACTGATAAGAAATATAATTTAACAATGCTATTTATACCAAAATGAACAGTTATCAACAACAATTGGCATTGAAAAGAAAATACCAATAACATTAAAAGTGATTCTAAAATAGCACAAAATTAAAATGTTTAACACATCTAACATATAATTAAAAAGTCATCTCAGATTAATAAATTTAGAATGGGGATTGAAAGTAATTACAAACATAATTTCATTGTATCACTTTGTCAAAGAATTCCCAAATTTTAATTATCTATTATATGATCTGATAGTATACAGATATGTTAGTAAGAAGAAATATTTGAAAAAATCAATTCGGAGTCGGAGTCATTTCTTTTTTACCCGACTACACAGCCCTAGACATAAACTTATTAGACATAATAAAGCGTGTTCAAATTTATCTATTTGCATTATTACAATTTTTGACTTTACGTTTTCTGACAGTAGACCGACGATATTATTATATAGATTGAGGTTTTTTTCAGTTTTCGCTAAGAATAATTTGCATTTATTAGAGATCAATATAAAACTAAGAATATTTTTTACATAAAGCAACCCTGACCAACTTACTGTGGAGCTTGGTTTGTATTTGTTTTTTTAAGCATTGTATAAAGATAATGACTATCAGGTTGTCAAAGGCTTTTTTTAAATTTTATCAAGTGTTTTAGGTATTAATGATCGCGAAGTATGTATACATATTTATACCGTAGTAAGCAGGGCTGTGGAGTCGGAGTCGTGTCATTTTTTTTAAAAAAATATTTAATCATGTGTATTCAAAAAAATAGTCCAAAGTGTTGACATTGCATGCTGGGCTGACTAAAGATGATCTGATGGTATGCATATAAATATATTTTAAAATTAAATTATTGAAAAAAATTCTCGGAGACAGAGTCGTCTTTTTTTTACACGACTCCATAGCCCTAGTAGTAAGGCTAATAAATTCACCTAATTTGAGATAAACATTTTTTAATGATATCATCCGATGCAACACATTGTTCAAAATGTCAATCTTTACTAAGCAAATAAATGTATGAGCATCTACTCCAGCTAGAGGTCTGCACGGGCCAAAATTTTACAAAACTACCCGGTCCGAGCCCGAAAAACTCACGCCCGACCCGGCCCGGGCCCGAGTCTAATGCCGCACTTGTTACCCGAACCCGACCCGAAGCACCGAGAAATTTGAAATCCTCGATTTGGTATACTTTTTCCCCAGATTATCTCCGAAAGTCCTTTTTTTTTTTTTTTAGCTCACCGAGGAATTTGAAATCCTCGATTTGGTATACTTTTCCCCAGATTATCTCCGAAAGTCCTTTTTTTTTTTTTTTTAGCTCACCGAGGAATTTGAAATCCTCGATTTGGTATACTTTTCCCCAGATTATCTCCGAAAGTCCTTTTTTTTTTTTTTAGCTCACCGAGGAATTTGAAATCCTCGATTTGGTATACTTTTTCCCCAGATTATCTCCGAAAGTCCTTTTTTTTTTTTTTTTAGCTCACCGAGGAATTTGAAATCCTCAATTTGGTATATTTTTCCAAACATTATATCCCAAATTCCAAAGCCCGGCCCGGCCCGAGCCCGACTCTCGATTGCGCTTACCCGCCCGAGCCCGGCCCGGCCCACGGGCCGGGTCGGGTACACTTGTGTTATGTCAATTTAATATGTATAGTATGTGGTATATTTACGCTTTATTTCTTTGAAGAGAAACGCAGTAATTTAATGAATTTATGACTGCAAAAATGCTTATGAAATAAACGAGTTTAGTTTGGCATTTCGTTGTTATTTATTGCTTTTGTATTATATTTTGGGTTGCCATGACAACATCCAAAAACAGGACAACTTAGGTTGCGTTTTTATGACTTTCATCACAAATGTCACGTAGTGTAACCAGCAGTGGGCTGCCAATATCTTAACAAGGGGCTCGGTAAATGGTATCCATTTTTTTATCCATGTCCGCTCCCAATGTCGAGCATATGGCCACTTATTGAAGGTATCTTAATAAAAAATATTTTTCTACGAGAACTGCTTGTTACTTAGTCGCTCAACCTCTTTTTAAAAGAGAGTAGTAGGGAAAGAATGATAAAGATAAGACAGTTTAATTGAATTGTCGGAAGTGTGGGAGGCAATCTTAAGACATTCCAAACACCCATGCCTTCGAACAGAAAATAGATAAATCGATTTAAAAAATGGTGTTTCGTACTGGGACTCGAACCCGTGAGGTCCGACACGGAAGCCTACAACGCTGACTGAAAAAATGAAGGGACAACTAATTTTCAAATTTAACCATCTACAGAAATTGTAGTTATGTGATGATTTGATCTAAGACGAATGATTTTCTTATCTTAACAAGGGGCTCGCCAGCCGTGCCGAAATTTAACAAGAGGCTCGCGCAAGCCCCCCCCCGAGCCCCCTCCAGCCCATCCCTGAGTGTAACCTTAAGACGTGTGCACTGGAATACGCCTACAGATACTACAAATGATGCCCTACGTGGTTTTTCTTATATGAATCAACCACCAGACATCTGACAGTAATCACCATATCCAGTCTCACAGCAACAAATCCCGGTTTGACTTTTTTATGAACAGCTGTGCGGACGCAGGGAACAGTTCCGAGTAGCTAGTTACATATCGACTTTGGAAAGGAAAAAGGACATAACCCAGACATAACAAATTTTACAGGAGACGCAAAAAACGTTTGTTGATGATTTTGGGTCAAAGGCAAATTATGAAGTATACACAACCTTGAAGTGCACGGTGATGAATCGACTGTTTTTTTATTGACTTAGCCTAATATTAATTTCATAAATTTCTCAAGACAAATCTTTTTTTAAGTCCTTTTTTGGTAGCAATTTTCTGAGGCCTTTCTTTTTTCAAACTTAAAATATAAATTTAAATACTAATTCGGCATTTTAAGCTTACATCCTTTTATAGAACGTGTATCAATTTGTATACATTGTGATTATCGAAAAAAGCTGTTTTGAAAAAATGATGTGTTACGTCCTTTTTCCTTTCCAAAGTCGATATTAAAGTAGTTAATGTTGAATTATTATATTTTTCTTTGTCACAGTCAATTTTCTGAAGTTTTATTGTTATATTGGTTTACGTAATTATATCTAATCGATTTACTGACGCTAGCTTCATCAGATTAAGATGTTTAATCGATCATTGTTGATGTTTTCAAGAATGTTATAAACTTAAAATAAATAAATTTTCCTCTATCGGTTTTTACAAGCCTTATTTAGCCACTTGTGAAGGCTTTATAACTTCTACGTACAATTATTTTATAGCATAATCATTTTTAAAATTGAATTATTATCTGTGTAACGATAATATCAAATAAGCCACAAACTAATGAAATTGTAATGTTGTCGGCTAATTTGTTTATAATTACAACCAACATTACGCTATTTTAATTATTTAGATTTATTGTTTTCTTCCGCAAAGTATTTATTTTTTGTAGTTACACATAAAATAATTGATTAATTATACAAAATCTTCCCAACTATGTTAGCATTTATTTCAATGGTACAACAATGTGTCAAGGTACATTAATTTAGTTTAATCAATGAATAATAACTGCAAACCAATTTGTAGGCAATGCCACAAATGAAAAATGACAAATTGCTCTATCCGAAAATCGATACTGCTTAGTATTAATTGCTCTACCAGCAATTAAATAATATAAATTTCGAACGCTATCAGCAAATTTTTACGTTTTAAATTTGGAATACGATTCAATTTGTTTTCAAGATAAGTTTTAAATTTCTGTAGTATTTGGAATACATTTAATAAATAAACAATACTACTCTTTTAAATTCTATTAAACGGCATTTTTCAAAATTTGTGACAAATCACTTTTTGAATGTTTGCTCATCGAGAGTATTACCAGATGATCATGCTCGATGGCTCAATTTTTTTTTTTACCATGTCCGATCCCAATTTGAAGCATATGGACTCCTAATGGAGTTTATCTCAACAGAAGTGTTTCCTACTTGAACTGCTTGTTACTCAGTTGATCAACCTCTCTTTTTCTAAAGAGAGTAGGAATAGAAGGATAGGGTGGGACAGGACTAGTGGTTAGCTAGTCGCTCTCCATTCATAGGATAGGATGGGGGGGGGGGGATTCAAGACATCACATACATCCATGCCTTCGAACAGAAATTCATAAATCGATCGAAAAATCAATTCATCAAACTATCCGTACTGGGATTCGAACCCGTGACGTCCGTAACCGAAACCAACGACGTTGACCACTCGACCACATCTCCTAATTGAAAATCACTAAGATGAAAATATATTTTGAATTGCAAGATCTTTTACATAATCTATGCGGTTAGGGAAGCTGTTTGTGGTTGTAAATGATTTATTTGCGGTATTTAAATACTTGACATAGATTTTCTTTATAATGAAATTCGATAGGTTATTGACCCATGATTAGATATAATTAGATATTGTATTGTATTGTATAAAAAAGGTCAATATTAAATTTAGCTTTTTTTCTAATTTGAAATCTAAGTAATTGTTGGTACGTTGATCGATTTTATATCGTATAGTTTTCTATTTTTTTTTGCCGCATGAGCTGTAATGCCAAATCCTATTAAAAAAAAAAACGTTTTTTTTGTATCTGCACGAAATAAATTTTCGATGAAAAGTGAATTTTTTTCCGAAAGCATTTAACCCGCAATATAACATCCTATTTAGGTTAAATTTAAATAAACATTCATTTTATATATCCGCCCTTGTAAGCTTCCCTGCCAATCGTTTTCCTTTGTCTCTTGTGGAGCTCTACCGGTCGAAGGAAGAGTCAATCAGTGATGAGGCTATCTTAAGGCATCCACAGCATATTTTCCAGTAGGGTTTAGTAAAAAAATATGCAACTTACTTGCTGCTGACATTTCCTTTATCGATCTGTAAAATTCGTTGATATTGAATAATTAAAAGTTAATTCTTGAAGCGTTCGATAATATAGTACAATTCAAAATAAGCCATTGATAATTATCAATAATGCGTAATGTATTATGGAATTTATATTCGAATCCGATATCACTGTGACGTAGGATAAATATTCAATATTTTTATTCATACTTACACTTTGGTGAACTTTATTGTTAATTTATTATTAATAACGTCCTTGATTAAGTAATACACGTCACCAATAAACAAACATGCTATAAATTTTTCTGTTGTCCTACAATCAATAAATTTACATGATTGTTCTCGTGGCTTGTCCTATGAAAGATCAGGAAAGGGTAAGTAAGGTCAATTCTGCAATTGCATACCTCTCGTACATCGATTGGCTATGAATGCTATGATAGAGAGTAAGTACTAAATAAAAAATTGCAAATCCAATTGTTAGCATTGTATTTAATTTTATATATTTCGCTATTGAGTTACTTAAAAAATAATATGATCATATTAAAGCTGTCATAAGTAAGATTGTGTAATAAATTTCGCCTTTATTTTATTTTTAGAACGTTAGAAGATACATGAGGATTATATAGTATGTTTATATCATGGTTCTAGGATTAAACCGGATAGTAAAAAACCGAACAGGAAAAATCGTACTCGGACAAAAGCGGACATGGAAAAAACCGCACATAGAAAAATAAATATTCTCATATAAAATACTTCTAATATTTTCATGTGTCTTTCAGCTTGAAAAAAATGTTATTTGTTATTTGACGTTATTTAAAATCAAAATCTCATTTTTTCAAGCTAAAATACTCATGAAAACATTAGAAGTATTTTATATGAGAATATTTATTTTTCTATGTTCGCATTTTTTCATGTCCGCTTTTGTCGGTGTACGATTCTTTCTGTTCGCTTTTTTCCTGTCTGCTTTTATCCTGTTCAGTTTTGTCCGCGTATGGTTTTTTACCGTTTGCTTTTTTCCAATCCGGCATAATCCGTTCACCACATATCATACATTTATGTTAGCAGTTCTCGAATTATATGATTTCCTATTGACATGTTTCTACTGAGGGTTATTGTCACGAAGACAAACTCATCGGCAATAAATATTTTTTTTAAAACAAGTCGACGGTCGTTTCTTGTAAACCTAGATTTTTTTAGCTACTATATCGAAATCTTTAAAACAGAAATATGCTTCGGAAAAGAAGACAAAAGTTTTTAACTCTACACAAAGTCAGCGTTAACTGTAAGTAAAAGAAAATGCTTCTTTGAATATATTCGCTCCCGATGTGGAGCATATAGCCGCCACGCGATTCTCTGTCTCCCGCCAATTTATTTGCTTCCTGCCGTAAAATTAATTCCGCTGAGTACATCCTATGAATAGTACTCGACGATATTCCAGGACGCTGGAATCTCACCGGTCAGAACAAGAGGCAACTGCAGCTATTTCCAACAGTGCGCTGTCTTTTACGGCCGATGATCTTAGAGTGTCTAAGGACATCAAACTAAGAAAAATGTTTTAAAAAAAAGCAATATTGATTATCGTACAAAGTTTGATAATTACTTATTTTCTAATAAAATATAACAAGTTATTGCGGTTTTGAATATAAAATACGATGTTAACAAAAGCACATCGCATATCAATAAAATGCAACTTGCTAGTTTTTCTCGTTCTCTTAGCTGGTACATATATTAATTGTTTGTTTTGCCAAGCGATTGCGTGCAGACCAATCAGGACGGCATTTTATAACACAAGTGGCTGGTCTACCACGTCATAGAGCCAAGAAGTCAATTGGTCCATTGGAAGCTTGCTGTGTGACACTCGTCACGTTGCACTCAGACGCGATTCCATTTACCTTGACACACCCCCATTTCATCAATATCATCTACTCTTCCAAGACATGCTCTGTATTTTACTTTACTTTCTGTCAAGCGACTAAAAATGGACTTCTTTTTATATCAACAAATTTATTCTTTTGGTGAATTTAGTAGTACCCGTTGTTACTGTATTTTTTTATAATAGGCACAGCTATCGTACCTAAATTTAATAAAGGTGTAATTAACACGTTTGGACAAGCTCCTCGACTATATGAGGCCCTGAGAAGTGAAGAGAGCCAAATGGTGTTTTAAAAAAAGATGCGTTATAATATTCTACATGTCTTAAAGAATCGTAAAAGTAAAGTAAGCTGAGTAAATACACTTATTTTCCTAAAATTAAAATACGCAATCCTCCAAAACATCAAGTAAAGACGTGATTGTACTTAAAGGTCAATTAGAAAAGTTTGACCACTTTACTATATTACTTGGCTCACTTCACTTCACGATTAAAACCAAATGCCACTTATTCAACGCTTTCATTCTGCCGGTACTGATTTACGGTTGCGAATCATGGCACTTGACGAATACTCAGAAAAACCGTATACTGAGCTTCGAGAACAGATGCTTGCGTCGGATAACGGGTGTGAGGTGATTTAATTTTGTGAGGAATTCAGAGATAAGGGAGCGTACAAGACAGCGTCCCGTCACGTCAGTGGTTATGGGGAGACGTTGGAACTGGCTTGGTCACGTGCTGCGGATGCCTCAAGCCTCAATCCTGCCTGCCTATTCTTTCGACCGGTGGGATTCGGGTACCCCGGGCGTCCGTCGGGTACTATCCATAAGATGTACTCGGTGGAACTGAGGGATGCTGGCATGTCATGGGAGGAAGCAAAGCAATTGGCGGGAGACAGGGAAATATGGAGGTGCTGCGTGGCGGCCATATGCCCCACATAGGGAGCGAATATGGCCAAAGAAGAAGAAGACTTCATTTCTTAAATGCTTTAGATGTATTTTAGAGGTCAATATTAGTTGTTGATGGCTCCAAAAATGTATTGATGGCAACCAACATATTGAAGTACTAAGAATAATTATTTAGTTTCTTTTAGAACCAATTTCACGTTTTTAAATCCATGTAGCTATATGCTCCGTATATCGAGCACATAGCATCCTAATGAAAGCATCCCAACAAAGGTTTTTCTACGAAAACTGTTGGTCACTCAGTCGGTCAACCTCTCTAAAAGAGTAGGGACAGAAGATATGACAGGACGAGGCTAGTGGGTAACTAATCGCTCTCGCCACGCCCCGTTATTCAACCCTTTGAGTGGTGATTTATTACTAAATTAGGTTTTTTCGTGTATTTTAATAATTTTTACTATTGTGCTATCAAAATACCTTAGAATTTTTTTTATACGTGCTATCTTAAAGATTACTCATTATTGGTAATTTAACCTTTCATATATTTTTTTAAATAAATGTTCTGAACGATTATATACTTCAAATACGGCTTAAGAGCGTTATCTTTCACTTGCACGCCTCTATTGATCCGATGTCCACGAAAGGAATCAACTGAAATAATTTTACGTTCAGTATTGTATGCTACTACTGATTTATTAACAAATATTTACCGATTTTCACGGTCCCGATGACGCTCTACAAAGCCAAGGACTAACAAAACAAAAATCGCTTCGGATATTGAAAAAAACAGTGTTGGCCATTTAATGTCATAAACAATCAAACAATCGATATTACTAGTTAGATGATGAAAAAAATGAAACACAATTAATTTAACTAAAAATTTTAAATGTCTGCCAGTTGTCATCATTAAAGAGGTAGTAGGAGCGTATGCCTATAAATCATACCGTATCAATCTAGGTTATAATTATATTAAACGTAATATTAACATATTTTCTTCTACGTGGATTTCAAGGTGGAAAAGGTCTTTTATATATAAAGTTGTAAACAATATTTGTAATCGAATAAATCTTTTGTTTATAGTTAGTTATACGTCGTAAGTAGAATGAACAGCTTGGCTGAATTTTTCTTACATAAAATCACAAATGTACTTTTGCCTATACGTATTGTGATAGTCATGGTATTGGAAATTAACTGGAATATACCGTGAGGCATAAAATGTGAATTGGTACTGTATTTCTCTCACTTCAAACGAATAAGGATGGTTGTATTTTTGAGTTTTTATCTGAACTGTATGTATAAGCAATAGTTGGGGGAAAATAGTGAAACTAATGGATTCATTAATTTTAATATCTGATTAAGGCTTAACAACTTCATATCTAGATTGCAATTAGTTGATTCTGATGATTGTGAGTTACGTAGATATTTCTGACTCTTCCTTTTTACAATATCAATTTTTCGTGATATGACGTACACTTTGTAGTCTAACAATTTCTTGCCAGCAATAATGTTTACGACAAGAAACAGCTGAAACGGTGTAAACTATTTAAACATATTTTGTGCATGGTGAGATAGTAATTATGAAATAGTAATAGCTCATGTTCAAAACACCCATTTCTAACCAAGAACAATGCAAATCGCACAAAGTTAAACGACTATTATGGGCGGCAAAAAATGTGCCAAATTTTCATCTCAGATGTTTTTTTAAGATTGCAACCGATTCAAAGGAAATTTTCTTTCGTCAACACTTATAATAGCTGTATCTCTTTATTGTCAATTCTATTGTCTTTATCGTCACTGTCAATTCTTTATGGAAAGATATTATATTTTAATAAAAAATAACATTTACTTGTACTATTTTTTTTACTATCGATCTATACTAGCGAAATCGATCCTGATATTTATCAAAAAATATGAAATTAGTACACAAAAAGTGTTTTATTTTTTAATTAGGTATAGCTGTAAGTTAAATATTATCTATGCTTACTCAGGCGGTGTAATAGATATCAATATTCTATTGTCATATTTACAATAATGATATTTTAATGAAGAATATTTACAAAAAAAAACAATAAATATTTTTCATATTTAGGGGCATTCTAGTGCCACTCGGTAATAGAGGAAACTGTGGTAATGCCACTACGTTACTTTTCGTTGGAAAGGGTAAACTACGTTGATGAAAGATGAACCATTTATTAGAGTGATTTTAATGTTCCAGCCAAAATCTCCATTGATTTTTATTGGAAAATCGCTTTTTAAATTCAATGTAATATACTGACATATGCTCTAGATTTTATGCTATACCAGTTAGTTGATTGAATACACATACACTTCCAATGAATTATTAATGAGTAAATTGTTTGCCCTAGTACGAAAATAGCAATACAGACCTAGCAAAGTAGCAAAGATACGATCGATGGTGTAATGCGTTATGATATTTCTACGTTTAATATACAAAATTATACGTATTTGCAAACCATATTATTTTGCATTTTATGATGGTGATATGCAATTAAACAGCATTGTTTTCCAGTCATAATTTAATAGCAATAAAACTGTGAAGTTTTTATAATTCTCTCATTATAAATTAACATCTGTATTTTTTTATCATACATAGTTAAACTAATATTATATTTTCTTTATTATCGCTTTTTATTGGCAATGAAACTTATTGAGAATTGGCTCGCATACAGAAATTGCATCGTCTTTAAACATAGAAAAGGTAGATTAACAAGTTATACTTTGAACGATTCAAATTTAATTGTATACACGTTACAAATATTAACGAAACTCGGGTCGCTATTGACGAAACGTGTTGGAGTGTATGCAATTTGAATATTTTTCGTGTCATTAAAAAGAATCCTGTCAACCATTAAAAATGAACGAATATTGATTACGTGATTTCATTATATTCTATTCGATCGGAAACCAGACAGCTAGTATATAATTAAATTGTTATTGTGATAAGCTGTTCTTTGGTATTTTATATCAAGATACACAGCTCACAGACCACGATTAGTTATCAGAACCAGGTTTTTTTGACGTACCTAAATTATTACGTTAGGCGTTATGGGGAAACCATTGAAGCATATTATTATTAAAGGTACTCAACCGGTAAAATGTAGGTTTGTTAATTTTAATAGCCCAACTCGGTAGCCTTCGTCCTTGCGTTTTTTGTTGTCTGTAAAGCGACAGGGCTTTTCAAAACAAATATCCATATAAAGTTACATAACTCAACTCGATTATTAATGAAAAATACTGGGTGTTTATTTTACTTGTCAAAATTATCATAATGGATCATATATACAAAGACATTCTGTCTGCGAATGATGCGTAGACAGAGTGTTTATGTATGCTGTGTTCTGATATGTACATGGGAGGTAAACTACATGGTTGTTAAAAGCTTTTTTATGAATTTTATATTAGAAAATCCGCAGGCCGCAGTAAACATTGACCAGGGAACCTTTGGCCGGAAACAGTTTCAAACCAATTACTAATGCCCAGAAATTTGCGGATTTTCCAAAATTACTACCGTGGGGCCTTTTTTTTTTTAAAGTTTTCCAGGAATTTTCAAATCCAAAATTTCAGGAATTTACGAATTTACAAAATTTTACAGAATTAGCCAGAAGGCCGCACCAAAGAAGCCAAAACGCCACAGGTTCCCCACGCCTGTCCTAGTGGATATCTCAATCGAAATGGTGTTGTTAAACCTCCCATGTCCCATGTAAAGAAATATATATTGTAATAAAAATAAAAAATATTTTAATTGATTTGGGCGTATTGTCCAGATTCTTGCTATTCGCTTATTTGGTGATTATTTGGTAATTTGGTAAAACCTCAATGTAACGGACTTATGGAAGATACGTGAGTATCATTTATACAATTAACAAGTTTCTAAAAAAAAAACAAATCCCCAATTTTGTATGAGATTCACACCCCCAATTACACTACCCCCGATTACACGGTCCCGACTACAGTGTAAATGGTGGTTTTACTGTATTGTATTCGTAATTCAGGTGGATTCGGTGGTATCTTTGTAGAAGTTTATTTTTTAATATAAAATTAAAATTAATAACTTTTTTGTTTACACAGGTTGAAAAGTAACTTAGTTCAGTCGTAAAAATTGCTTACGATTGTTTGAAAAAGCTTCTTAAACAGGCGAAACACGTGTTACGATTTGTTACATAACCTGTGGAATAACTAAATTATGAATTTTGATTGAATATAATATTTTATTCGATTCATTCCCTTGCAATCAGGTAAGGTTTGGATACACATAAAACATTCGTCACCAGTCGCAAGTCGTGTGTCGTCACTCAAGCAGCTATTTTACCACACGTTAACTTTCTCAACATCTATTTTAAACCACTTGATGTCTCTAGATAAAGTCAGACTTGGTTTAATGGCAGCAAACCTGATCGCGCTAATTGCTCGGTGGATCACATGGCGAGTTAAACAACGCAGTTTCACATAATCGCAGCAACGATAACTGCAGCATGTCTTTGTTGATGAATAGATAATTTCAGTAGCAATCGGATGTGGCTTTTATTGCACGAATCAGTATTTTCTACTTCAAATATTAAAATTACACAATAGTCTGCTGTAAACCCATGCGCTTTCACGTACGATTAGATGGTGTGACATGTATGTTTTAAAACGAGAAAAAATGTATGTAAACGAAGTGTGTAAAGAGTTTGTTAACACACCTGAAAAACGCACCTGTTGAAAGCGCACGTCTGTAAAGCGGGCTAGTAAAAATTCGCTAGCTTAATTAAAGCCGTAAGTGCTTTATAGAACAAAGTAAAAATTAATACAAATGGATTTAAATTTGAATCATTCAAATTATGTACACTCCCACAGATTTTGTCACTAACGACCCGGGTTTCGCCTTTCGGCATCTTCAGGCGTTCAAGCGCACGGATGAACTTGAACTGACAGTTCAGTCAGTTCAGTCAGTTCAAGTTCATCCGTGCGCTTGAACGCCTGAAGATGCCGAAAGGCGAAACCCGGGTCGTTAGTGACAAAATCTGTGGGAGTGTACATAATTTGAATGATTCAAATTTAATATTGAAATTCCACCAAGCACCTTCAGTCGAAATCTTAAATTATAACAAATGGATTTGTTTTTAAATATAATGCCT
The DNA here is from genome assembly GCA_031772345.1 of Himalopsyche anomala. Taxonomy (NCBI): domain Eukaryota; kingdom Metazoa; phylum Arthropoda; class Insecta; order Trichoptera; family Rhyacophilidae; genus Himalopsyche; species Himalopsyche anomala. The sequence continues at coordinate 34,037,714 of CM062821.1, forward strand.
TTCCATCAAGTATTGACAGTGAACACCCTAAAAGTGATTAAAGTTAATTTACATACAGCACAGGGAATTTTCCATTTACTTAAAATATTGTTTGATTAATCTAACGAAGTAATGATATGTAATGATATGGGGCGTGATCTTAGCGCATGTCAAATCATTGGTCAGCACGTGTTATAACTGATGCAGTTATGTGATCATGTGCACAGAACATTTTTAATGATCGGTGACTCTTATAATTATGATGTTTTTACAATTTTAATAATTGTTACAGTACAACCTCGATATACTTTCACGAAGCAAATAATTATATCCGTTTGCCTTGTATAAAATAATTTCTCTTATAAAAACAGATCAATTAAATGACTTTTCGATTTTCCAATAAATACATATAAAATATGTAATTTTTTATTGCGACCTATGAAAAAACAAATCTTACCCTTTATATTTCTATATTATAGAATTAGTTTTTAATCCTTTAAATGTTACTAATGAATCGAGAACAATTTCAAATGAAAACTATTTTTTTATTTTGTCAAAAACGAGTTAATATGCAATAATTAATATAAAAAAAGTCGAGACTTGCAACATAAAAAAAATGCGACTGATTTGTGAAAATTCCACCTGTAGGACACATCAATTTATATTTTTTTGTGGGAAATCAACTGGTAAAAACAAAAGAATAGATGGAAAGTAACTTGCATTCAAAATCACGATATTCTTTTAGAAATTCGATTTAATAATCTTTGTTTTAACACAATACAAGAAATACGTAGGCAATATGCATACATATTTTGTTTTGTTCTATGTATCACTTTTCTTTTCATTCTAAGCTTTATGTCTTTATACTAGGAGCGAGGAACTACAATTCCGAAGCAAACCCAATCCATTCCACCTTCAAATAGAAAAATATTCAGTCATTTCACAAATATGCCGAATTAAACTATATATTTTCTTCAATATTCACATAAATGCCAACTTTTATGCTACTTAACCCTCCAAGGACGAGCGTGACCATATGGTCACAGTAAACACGGTTGTCTTTTGATCCCACTATTCATCCCTTTTCTACCTGAATATCGTTGCTTTCGCTCATATTTGGTTAAGAAAGGTACAGACTTCAGTTAATCATCAGCCGTGGGGACAGAAACGGCCACCAAAAGCATATGCGATTGTTTGAATTTCCGTATTTTTTAAATTTACTTTTTGAAACTGTTAGTTATTTTTTTATCAAAACATCAAATTATTTACAGTTCTTTCGCTAATATATTTGTATTAAAATTATGTTGATCTAAAGAAATAAAATTGTAAATATTTAAAACAAAAAAATCACGTTTAGCCAAATGTCAACCCCGAATGTTTCCTTGCCCATACGGTCACGCTTGTCCTTACTACTGTCCTTACACAATATAACACGGTAATAAAAGGATGAGCATGACCATATAGTCATGCGGGATTTCTATACAACGACTTGGCATTTTTTTTTTAAATTTTTGTTAGGAATAAAAGTTATCCATGACTTCAATATGGCTTAAAAAATATTTTTTATGTCGGAAAAAGCTCTCGTCTCTGGAGGGTTAAGTATTTAAGATTTGCCACTGCATTATTACTAATATGGTTCATTTTTTTATACTAAATAAAGAAATATTGTTCTGGTAACAAAAAAACTATATTTATTGAAATTAAATTTACTTGCTAGAACTAGAACTCCGATAAAATAAGGTACAAAAAGCGTACCTCTTTGTTTTTCAAGAATTGTTTAATGTTTTGTAACACCAGTTTTGATCAAATCCGATGTTGAATAATAAATGTTTTACCCATTGTCGAATGATTGAATTCAAAGTATGATGTTCGCAGTTGTACATGCTTTATGTTTATATTTCAAAGACTTCAATAAATGTATTTGTGAACGCTTTAGACCTCAAATTTATTACATTTACAAGTAAAAAAAATATATTTCAAACAATTTCTTGATTTTTGTGATAATAAAGTGTTTGTCAAGATTGGAACAGGTCTCAACCGAAATCCGCAGAGAAAATATTATTTTAGGGGAGTCACAGCACAGTTTTGGGAAGGGGGTCACGGGCGCGCTAGGTAAATGAGGTCCCACATTTTTTAATAATGGAAAATCAGCGAATTTCCAGGTATTTGAAATCCGGCAGTAAGCTAAAAAAATCTCACATTTTTCATTTTGAAAAATCCGTAAATTCCCAGGTTTTGAAAATCTGCCATCGAGCAAACATTCTTGATGTGATCGAGTTAAAAATTATTTCGGAATCTTTCAATTTCTCACTTCTTTTCACAGTCTCGAAACTAATAACTACAGGTATAGAGTTCAGGAAAAAATATGAGACTAAAAAGGGGCCACGGCCCACGGGCTCAAAAATGTTGGTAAAACATAATTTCTGTCAAGAAACTGACGCTTTGAAGATGCGATCCATTGTTAAAATGTAATAGTTGAATATACAATTTTATGTACATTATTTCCTTTAACGATGTGTTTTGTATTACATGGTTTTGTTAAATAAAGTTGTTTCATTCAATACGACAAATTAAGTTTAAAAAAATTAGTTCAGTTATTATAGAATTTTGAATTATAAACTGATCATGACTGACATTAGTTCACTCTTTACTAATAATTTTTTCCAGTATCGATTGTTTGTATATTTTTTTTGATACACCTTGTCATATGTAGTTCTTACTTAATTTCATACAAATACTGTATCGATTTGAATTGTCATCGTGCTAGTGACGAAACTGATCATAATCTTTATTACAACTTTGGAATTAGTATAGAAAAAGTATTTGATTTTTTAAATTACATTGTTACTGGGCGGTTTTCAGACATCATTCTTTTTCAGCGGGGTGGGGTTATGTATGCATAATTCAATACAAACAACGTATTGCATTTGCAATAATAAATTTATGCCTTGCATACATTGTAATTTCAATAAAGAGAAGAATAAATCAATATGCAGTAGTTGTGGAACTTGCATGCGTTCAATATACATAAACAACATGGTCGTATGATTATTTTATATTGATTTCATATTCAAAGGAAATGGTAAAAATTAAACAGTGTACATATTTACACTGAATTCTATTGGCATGGTTCGAATCCCGGAATTGAAATTTGCATATACTATTGATGTATCAATTTATACATGATTTTTTAATACAAGTACGTGAGTGACTGCATTTGCGTCATGGCGATTTCTGACGTATGTTGACGGCAATATTTCAATGAAAGAAACGAGAAAGTTCATTTATATTCTATACAGGTGTAACTATACAAAAACTTTTAAAAAAATTACCGCAAATATAACTTAATTTGTCGGGTCCGTGGTGCCGTGGTCAACATTGATAGCTCCCGTGACTTATCTCACGGGTTCGAGTCCCAGTATGAACAGTATTTTTCCGATCGAATTATCGACTTCTATTCGAAAGCGTGAGTGTTTTTCATGTCTAAAAATTCACTCACACCCTTCCAATCCTTAAAGAATAATAAGCCGTAGCGATAACGATTGCCTTATCACTAGTCCTGTTCTAGTCCCTATCCTTCTATCCCTACTACTCTCTTCGAAAAACAAATTAAGCAACTGTGTAACAAACAGTTATAATAAAAACCTATGGGTGAAATACCTCCATTAGAAGGCCATATGCTCCACACTGAGAGCGGGCATGTATTAAAAACTTCACTAGCCGTCGTGGGGTCAATACACTCGTGTTCGATATTAATACGATCTTTAATAACCATGCTATTTTTTTGAAATTATTAAAACGTCCCTGGGTAGCACTTTAAACTGATTCGAATGTTTTTTTTAACCCTTTGTGCCCCACTGACTTTTGAATACGGGATGTTAAGCAGCCGGTTAACTATATATTCCCCTAAATTCGTCATTATATTATTTTCCTGTACTTTTGTCATTACAACCAACCCCCAATGCATCACGCCTTTTCATACTGATTAAACTGATTTTTTTCATAAGTAAATGTTAATTTGTAAAACTTGCTAAAAAAACCTAAATAAAAAAAAACTGAAAATCGACTCTGTTCTATTAATACACTTTGAATATTTTAAATTGTAAAATCTTCTTTTCATTGACCTCGTCAATAATAATTGTTAACAATAAATTATTATAGGCGAGGAAAAATCGCGTGAAGGTCCCCGTCGTTGGAATGCAACCATAATTTTATTTGTTCACGCATGCGCTCAATGCGGCGCAACGAGCCTTCGACGCTCGCCATTGGCTGCCTGCCGACGAGCCCTCTGTTTGTTGTTCGGCGACCTTTTTGTATGCGATTGCAATTTATTGTCGGAAAACGAACGCGTATCACGAAATGGATGCCGTGTTCGAAATTCAAAATAATAAATATAATTTGCGAAATCGATTCTGGCGTTTAATAATAAAACAAAAGTGCGTTCTATTTTTGAATAAAGACGTGCATTGTATAATTTTATTGATAACGGCATAAATGCTTGCATGCACGATGTGTATCGTAAACATATATTCAATGTCTGTAATTTCAACACAAAAACTTAAAAATAAAACAAAAATATAATACCATACACAATTTCGCACATTGTTTCCTGATACTAAACATATCGTTTAAACTGCGAATGAATTAAAGTAATACTCTCAGTGATTTCCAAACTTTATATTACTACGCTTCCTTTTGAAAAAAAATATCTTCGCGCCTCCCAATCTTTTATTTCATACATGTATGTATAAATAAAGACGTTTTAAAGGGTAAAGAAATATCTAAACTGTTCGCGTAAAATCGAAGACTATTAACTCTGGGATATTTTTTGACATAAATCCCAATTTTTAAATAACTAAAACTTATATTTTAAGAAGACTGGTTAAATAGAGTCGCAGCAATTCTGCATTTCCACAATAAAGAATAAAATTATTTGCGAAAATCTTAATTCGTTATTATATTATACTTATCGACTTTCAAAACCCCTGTAAATGAGTAACTTTTTAGGGCAATACACTACCGAACATGTGTGGTCTCCAATAACCTAGCAACACACGGCACTTATGCCTCAAAATGACTGGCCTAGCCCTATTACCTGTTGCTACGATGTGGAAAAAGTGACAGCTGTCAAACAAAACAACCACTGTCGGCCATTTCGTTTCAGCTCACTTTACGTGCACGCATTGAATTGTCGGCCATACTAGTTGTATAATGACACATTGCCCAGACATATGGCTGTAAAAGTATTGCCAGAGATGCAGTCGAACTATAGTTTCTGTAATATTATCGACAATGATGCCAGCCGTGTGTTATTTTTGAAATTCGTTTATAAACGCCTTTAGACAATAAAATACATTTATGTACTAATTCCGAATTTTCAAACAAATCCTGACCAGTTTCGCTGATGTTCGTTTAAGAAAAATGAATAATTTGTGCGAAAAGAGTGTTTTATTTTTTAATATAATGAATGCCTTTCCAGAAAGAATTGACAATGAACACCCAAAGTGTGATCAATTTATAAAGCTCCAAACTATAGAATAAAATCTAGATTCAAACATACTTAAAAATGAAATCGTATTTAATTAATTCTTCGATTATAAAAATAATTTATAATTTTCTATTTATTGCAGATTTTCCGTAGAAAAAGATTAGTTGACTTGATTATATATTCAGAAGATTATGAATAACTTGACTGAAAACATAGCCGAACCTACAAAAAAAAAACATTTTGATAATACAAACAAACAAAATAAAATAGTAAATAACCATTTCTATTATCTAAAATATATATGTATTATATGTACGTAATATCAGTGGCGGCCGGTATTGACGGCGGCCACATTGATGGCATTGGATCAATGCACCTATTGTATATGCAGGTGTGGTTATATTTCATGAAATTATATTCAAACATAATATTTATATCATTCACTCATTTTAAATTCTTCATGTATTTATTGTCTTAAATAAAATTAAAAAAATGTTCTAAAATATTTATTATGGGCAATAAATACATGAAGAATTTAAAATGAGTGAATGATATAAATGTTATGTTTAAATATTATTTCATGAAATATAGCCGCCCCTGCACATACAAGGAGTGCATTGACCCTATGCCACATTGACCGGCCGCCACTGCGTAATGTATATGATATGTAATTTGTTTTGTTTTACTAAATTTACAGTAGTACCTACATGCAAATTAATATGACTAATAAATCATTTATTTTAACCATGTAAAAAAATGTCGATGGCAGTATTGATTTTTTTGTACAAATACTGATGAACAGATTACATCGAGCAAGCAGTAAATAATAATATACCTACCACGTGATACAGTATAACCATTCACTATTTCTAGGCAACATAATAATAATATAATAGTGTTTTTTTTTTTTCTTTTCATATCTTATCGCTATTTGTTAAGGCCATGCATGCACTAAGTTGTCGTGATAAGGTATGATGCAATCAGAAAAGGCAAGTTTTCTGTTATTCAAATTATACCTGTAATTTAAATTATATATTCTAGCATAATCATGAGTTCTTCTATTTGAAAAAGTGTTAAAAAATAGATTTTTAATTTTAAATATCGTTAAATAATAATCGTCAGAATCTCAGGACATCTGACGTCTTAAGATTCATTTGTTGCGTTCTGACCATAAAAAATCTGCGACTTTTTTAACGACCTACTTACCTATCTATCAAAGACTCAAGTGGCCCATTCACTAGCTAAAGAACAAATTGTTCCAGGACAAGTCCTGGAAAACAAAATTTATGTTTCGTACTGTCCACGCCATATTGTGGGACATTTCATGTAAACCGGATATGTTCCATGTTTGCGGTTTGGAAGCGAGCGCAGACAGAACATGCGATGTGCGCGCAGTAGTCGACGAGCATCCGAACTGTCAAAATCATATGTCATCATGACTTCGGCGTAGGGAAACGATACCGTTCTGCAAGCTATTGAACTTTACCGAAGCCATCATATATTGTGGAATACTACAAGCCGAGTCTATCATTCGAGACATCATTTTAGCAATTTATTTTCGTCTTCTCCCTTTGGTGACAGCAGCTGTCAAAAAAACGCCTTTGCATAAGTTATATTTCTTTATAGCTTTTATAGTATATTGTCTATGGTGTATAAGCTGTCATCTTGAATGATTAAATAATTGTATTTTTATTGTAGTAAGCTTATAAACATTTGTAATTAACTTTACTCGCATTGTTTGCAGTAAATAAAATCGAACAACGTTCGTTCGGACGCAACAATTACTAACATAACCTCAACGGGTGACGTTTATTTGACCCCTTGTGTGTTCAAGAAAATGTTCTGGGACATTGTTCCCGTGATAGCATCGTAGATGTTCAGGGTCATGTCCCGGAACATTTGTTACCTTGTGAATGGGCCACTTTATTCCCAATAAATGGTGTAACATGTCTAACATTTTATCTTAAATATATTTAATCAACATAATTATGCAATATGTGAGGAGCCCTATTTTTAAGGCGGCTGTCTGTACTCGCTGTTGCAATGATTACTAATTATATTTTCTCGGTCGACCGCTTGTTACCACCGCGCTCGTATTGCGCCGCCATGACAGTTTGTTGCAGTGTCTGGTTTCGCCACGGCCGACTTGACGACATTCGAGAAGACGGTGGCGTCATCGGAATTCATGGAGGTGTGTCCCTTGCGTTTCATTATCCAATTTTGGTACTCGGACATTGAATACCCAATAAATGATTCTAATGCTATTTTCGGTAGGTCAAGCTTCAAACGGGTTATTGTAATTTGATAGACTCTATTTTTAGAAATTCAAATTTAAATAAATATTACGTAAGATTTACGACATTTACTTGAATACTTTTTCTTCTACCCAACTACTTGCAAATTAATTTATAAAGAGACATATGTTTTTAGTTTAACTATATACTTTTAAAGTTTCACTATAAGCTCAAGAGCTTACAAGAGCTATCTGTTCTTCTGCGTACTTCTGACGGTTTGCAAACTGATTTCGAATTAGAATCGAATTGAAAGCTTTTAGATTCAAATTCGAAAACAGTTTGAAAACCGTTAGCAAACCGTCAGAAGTACGCAGAAGAACAAGTTTTTTAACAGAATTTATTTTACATCTGCCCAACCTCTTAAGAGAGGGTAAAAAAATAATTAATTAGTTAGCGAATGCTCTTCCTGTGTTAGCTTTCAGATTAGAATAGAGAATAGAAAGCAAAAAAAAAACATCACCGACAATGATCATTTCAACAAAACAGAACGTTTCTTTCGTGATATTATATTTCTATATGTATGTATCAACAGTGGTGTAGTTTTAACTCAAAAAGTCTCTGAGCGCTGATTATTTATAATATTTGAATGCTCTCTAACCGAAGTGATCTAATTTCCGCACCAATAAGTTTCCAACAAAACGTTCTTCTGATACATTATTTCAAAAATCATTTTAGTATATTTTCGTAAAAATCAACACTTATCGAAAAAAAATGTGGGAGCGTCGACCTCACGTTCCCCCGCCCCACTACCACTATAGTATCAAGTTTAAGCACGTGGTGGTGAATTCAGATTTTGGGAGTCGTTTGCTTCATTAAACTAATGATAAAATATTTATTTGTTTGTCTTTATATATTTTTAAAAACCATCATGCATGACTTCGGCGCCAACCGCACACATATATTTTTAAAACGAGATTTAAGGTTCAGCCAAAGTATAATATCATCTTGTGTCATTTCAAATTTCAATAAAAAACCGCTCACTCAATATTTTACACTTCACGCATATACAATTACATATAAAGCCAATGAAAACAAATGCAGTGAACATCAGTACAGTGGAACCCCCAATTACACTACCCCGAATAACGCGCTGGCTTGAAATATTCGCCGCAAATCCCCCAATTACACGGTCGCATTTCATTGTCGTTACGAAGAGACAGTCGTCTGTGCCGCGCATACAGTCAAATGTTGTCTAGCGTATGTGTATTCAACACGTGCCAGGCTATACACGCATAGCTGGGCGTCTGTCTGTGTGCGGGATATTAACTACTACAAAAACTAAATATTTCGTCCATATTTTTTTTTTGCAAAACTAAGGGAAATCTTAGTTTTGCGTTTTCCGCGGAAAAAACCAAATCCTTAATTTTGTATGAGATTCACACCCCCAATTACACTACCTCTAATAACACGGTCCCGACTATAGTGTAAATGGGGGTTTTACTGTATAGTAAAAAAAGGGTGTAGATGTGGTCTGTGGTATATTTGGTTCTATGAATCGAATGTTTTGGCATTTAAAACAGCCGTAAACGCTAAAAAATTCATATTTTTAAATCATGTCAATAATAATAAATATGCAAAAAAAACTCCGCATTAATTGAACTTTTGCGATTTCTTAAAAAAATAGTAGAATGGAGTTTGCTATATTTGCTTTTAGAGGCATCATATCAAAGACACTGGCGCCGCGCTGCTACGAAGCGGTGAAATTAAAGGTATAATATTTGTGTTGGCCATGTGCTACACACTGATAGCCAATTAAAACAAAATGTTCATAAATGGTTCATAAAGTAAAAATATTGAACCGCTGAAATAGTGAACTGCTCTATTAAATAAAGTATGTACTAGAACATGGCATATACCCCCAGCTCCAGGGATGGGGTGGAAAGGGCTCGCACTGACACCGCACCGCTGCCTAACTCCCAATTTACGTGGTGGAAAGGGCTTAAATAACCGTAACCTAAATTAAAGAAGTAATCGCTAAACCGGATTTTATTACTGAATTTTTAAAAATTTACTATCGAAACAATTTTTAAAAATGCTTACTTTTGACGCACACTGTAATAAAACATGAACGATATTCTTCTATTAAAAAGACTGACATGTGCAAAATATTAGTGAGCATAATTAATATTGACATGTATAAAACTGTCGTTGAATTGTTGGAGCAACTAACTTGCCCATTAAATTTAAACCTCGAAGACTGTAGAACACGTGTAACATCGTCAGTGCCTACTAGAGGTCTGTACGGGCCGAAATTTTGCGAAATTACCCGGTCCGAGCCCGAAAGACTCAGGAGTCAGGACCGAGTCTAATACCACACTTGTTACCCGAACCCGCCCCAAAGCCCAGATTTATACTTTTTACAAATTTACAACAATTTACGATTTTATATAGAACTGGTAATAACTAAAATCATCATGGCTGACTTATGACATGAACACAGTCTGAAATATTTTTCTGAAGAAATAAATTCCTTACCCGGGCACGGCCTGAGCCCGAATCTCAATTGCCCGCGTGCCGGGCCGAGGAGGGGCCCAGGCCCGTGCAGACCTCTAGTGCCTACACTTTCCACAGTCAACCATCGATAAATTTAACCCTTTAAATGCCACTAAACATTTTTTTATATTGACATAAAAATGTTTTTTTGCTGAAACGAATATCAATGATAAGATTACTTTTTAAAGAATTTAAAAAAATAACACATTCAAGATACAGTAAAACCCCCATTTACACCATAGTCAGGACCGTGTAATTGGGGGTGGTGTGAATCTCGTACAAAATTAGGGATTTGGTTTTTTTCGCGAAATACTAAAATTTCCCTTCGTTTTGCAAAAAAAAAAATATGGACGAAATATTTAGTTTTTGTAGTAGTAAGTACCCCGCACACAGACAGACGCCCCGCTTTGAATACACAGACGCTAGCCCTCATTTGACTGTATGCGCGGCACAAACGACCGTTTCGTAGTAACGATTTTAAATGTATCTAATGCTTAACAGGGTTGTGGAGTCATAATTGAAAGATATTGAAAAATTATTATCATTATATTGATTGGTGAAGCGTACTAGAATTATTCTAGTAACTAGAATGGTCTGATGTAAGTGATTGAAAAAAACAATTGTGAGTCGGATTATAATTAATTACCCGGAACCGTTTTCTTTTTACCCGACTCCAAAAGCCTGATGCTTTCACCTACCCCAAAAATCTAGTGGCGCTTAACACATCAAAGTCTGCTAAAACCAAATATAAGACCGTGACGGACGATGGGAATCGCTTGTCCTATTAAATAATATGATGTACACACATTTATTTCATATATTGTTTTAAAGATAACTTTTTTGGTGCAATTTTTTATCTTCGTATTAACCGAGGTGCCGGTTTTATAGTTACAACTAGAGAATCCAATCCCAAGCCAAAATGTTGATCCCGGGATTTCGCAATTAGAATTTTTCGATCCTGGGATCCCGAAACTGGTCCCGGGATCAGTAATTTTTTTTTATATTGTTGAAAAATAAATTTATTGTAATAAATAAAAAAATATAAACATAAACATGAAACACTTAGTAATTTTAATATTATTTTAAAATATGCCCGAATACTAGAGCATCAATTGTTTCATCATTTAGTCTACGGGTTCATTGTGCAAAGAACCAATAAAATATATTTTTATATTTACCATTTCCGGCGACAAGTGCTTTTGTAGAAAGATCATTTTTTACAGTGAACATAATAAGAACATTCAATAGAAATAGTCAAAGTGAGAATAGATTTTCAACTCTTGCAACAATATTAGTCGAACAAACGCGCGCTACTGATATTTATCATACTGTTCATATAGAAAGCTGACCGAAACATGTTTTAGTTCACACGTGTTTTATTACATAATTGATGTTAATAGAACAAAAAAAACATTAAACCACGCAAAACAAACACTGCCATTGATATCTGATAATATTCATTGAGATGTAGAAAACAAAGGTACCGAAAAATTATTATTATCGTCAAATGAATTCAAATTAGTTCACTAAAATGCGTTGAAAAAATTTAATATGCTTGGCAAAAAATTACCTTATCTTCTGCGATAACTCTTACAGTAAATCCAATCGGACACGTTTCTGTATTAAAATCAATCCCAAAAGTTTCGGGATCATGTCTTCTAATTCCGGGATTGAAATGTATCGAAAAGTGTACGGGATCCCGGGATTGGATTCCCTAGTTATAACTTATTGTGAACCTTTCCAGTTTTTCTTACTACATAATTGTTATTTCTTATTACGTTACTGCGTGTCATGTTTATCGGTAATAAACTATTTCTTATCGATTAAATGAAGTTATATTATATTTTTAAAATAGCATAGTATACGATTTCAGTTATTGTGCAAGATTGTACGATATTTTTTTATGAAATAAAATATTTTGTCAGAAAATGTTTGAGGCGTCCAGTATCAAACACGGCTAAGTCAATAAAAAAATGTGTACTTCGCCAAAAACATGACTTGGCCGTGTTTGATACTGGACGCCTCATTTGTATGAAACTCCAGAGGGCGGCGCCTTTTTGCTAATAATATGTTGTATCAAAAAGTTACTTCATGCTCGGCGAACTTATACTAACGGATTTAAAAAATAATCATTTTTGAATTCATATTGTATTGTGTACAATTTTAGCCGCCAATGTTATCGGATTTACTAGCACTGATTCCTGATGAATAATTACATCTCGAATACAGACTATTTCTTGGTCCATTTGCACAACTCCGCTGTTTAAAAGCAGCGTTCTCTTTTCTTAAGTTTTCTATTTTTTTTTTTAAATATACGATTCAATGAAATATTCCACATTTCTTACTGTTCATCTTTATCATTCTAAAACTCGATTCGATCCAAAGGCTTGTGAGAGACTAGTCGCTTATCCTTGTTTTATTTATAAAGAAAAGAATTCAATTTTGCTATGGAATAAAAAAAATACATATTATCTAATCATAATTTAATATGGAAAATTATTGCAACTCGGTCATGCCTTTTGCTATTTTTAAATTTCTTTGTAGTATTGTATTTCGTATTTGCATTTTTTGCACTTGTTTAAAAGTACATCGTTGGCATTTGCGATAAAAAAAATACGCACAGCGTTTTTACAATATTATTAGTAACGAGCAAAATATTTGATTTTCAATTTTAGCGTTTTATAGAATTAAAAACGTTTCACGTTAGCATTATTCTCACTTGATATTATTTTAAAATAATTATCAATTTTAATACATTTCAACTGAATTTAATATTTATTATAAAATAATATTTATATTATATTATATTTAATATAGTTACAATATTTACATAAACGATTTCATAATCTATGTATACTAGAAATATTCAAAAAAACAACACTCTTTTATAAAGACAAGTAGGTAAAATCAGTGGCGGTTTAAGCACATGAGAGGCCCCAGTCGCAATAAAATTTAGAGGCTATGTTTTTCTGATAACATAAGTATAAAATATATAAAAATATGAACAAAATGTATATGAGTCATTTAATATAAACCATTTTGAGGCCCCTAAGATTCAGAGGCCCCAAGTGCGCGCCTCGTGCGCTTATAGGATAATCCGCCACTGGGTATAATGTTATGTAACCTCGTGATGAACAAACCCGGTCCTGATTTTTATTTTCAATACATTTAGTTAGTCCAATATAGTGTTTTATGTTTGGCCTTTCCGCCAAGTATTGACTGTGACTCTCTTTAAAGTAATGGATGTGAATCTAGAAATAACTTTAAAACAGATGTTAAAAAACTTATCGGGTGACACGTTGTGTGCGTTTAACGGTGTCGATAGTCTTTTAATGTGTCCATATCGCGTAAGAAAATAACCGTAGACTACATTGTTATATATTTGTATTATACTTTTCTTTTGAAAAACAACAATTACTGATTTTCAGTATCTATTCTATAGGATTAACCCATGCGAATGCCTACAGATTTGAATGTGAGTAATTTTAAGAATTATATTTATTTTTGTTTGCACAAAATACGGACGCCCATAAACTATTTTTCCAGGAAATTATATAAATAAATAGAGCACAATTAACCGATTTTGAATGATCATGTAAATCTGCTAAATTCCCTACTCTTATACCCTATAATATGTGAGTAAATATAATCAATTTTTTTTCCAACTTACAAAAATGAATATAATTCTTAAAATTACCCACCATTCAAATCTGTAGGCATTACCATGGGTTAATTAATGGCTTGAAACTTAGTGATACATTTATTTATTATATAAACACGATACATTCATTTACTAAGCGTCATTTCAAGTTCATACGTGCACTTGAACGCCTGAAGATGCCGAAAGGCGAAACCCAGATCGTTAGTACAAAACTTGTGTGAATGTACATAATTAGAACGATTCAATTTTAGTATTGAAATTCCACCAAGCACCTTCAGTCGAAATATTAAATCAAAACATTTCCCTTAACTGGCTGATTACCGAAAAAATCACTCTGACTCAAAAAGGTCACAGGACGATGTTATTATCTTTTGTTAACAACTGAAATCTGCAATGCATTTAAGGTATTCTCCAGCACACATTACAATCATTTCGAATTTCTTGGTTTTTTTCCATTGCCTTCTCAATCTAGCTCACGATGTCAGGTATGTTGCACTCATAAATTATAATGACTGTCATTTAAAATAGCAATAATGCGATGACGTCCGCAATTCACCTGGAGTTGGTCTCCGATTTTTTTTTTAAATAAATGTTTGCTTAGGTTTTTTCACATTCATATTTTGATTAAGTCCATCAAACAGTTGGTAATGGTTCTCCTTTCATTTGTATCGAATGGCTATCTATAATAACATTTTAAATTGTATCTAAGCATTGTATCACTTAACAAGCAATTCGAATATTTATGATATGATTAGTTATTCGCTTATATTCATCACTGTGAAATTTCGAATTTCACCGTCAACTAAATTGTCCTATTATTTTTTGAATATTTTTTCCATTTTATTTGGGGCCATATTTCCATATTTTTGAGATAAGTATGCCAAAAACTCTAAATTATTTCAAAAATAATTATTGAGTTTAGCGTTATACTGCGACACCTATAATTGAAAAAAAATAACATCCCAGTTGATTTAAGGGTAAGAGTCACGGTCTACATCGATACCTATAATTAAGACAACTTATTAAATTACTTAAATACAAAAACTCGTTTCATTAATAGAATCTAGCTTAATAAGATTTTCAAATCATCCCAGTTGAGTTAAGCATTCCGTATTATCTCGTTTATTTTTTACAGATTCTTTTATTCTAACATAATATAATATAAGGAGTGGATGTTTCGAAAGTCCTATTACGCTCGATTCTATCAATTACAGTAATTACACGAACGTCTGTAAATAAGTCACTTAATAATAGATGTCGCTGTAGCGATCTACACTCATCCTTAAACACTGTCAGAACTCGAATCATGGAAATTGAGAGTTATGAAACTTGGCCCCCTCATTTGTTGGTCTTCTTAAGTGATTTCATAAGTACATGCATTATGAC
The DNA here is from genome assembly GCA_031772345.1 of Himalopsyche anomala. Lineage (NCBI taxonomy): Eukaryota > Metazoa > Arthropoda > Insecta > Trichoptera > Rhyacophilidae > Himalopsyche > Himalopsyche anomala. Next base: position 34,053,015 of record CM062821.1, read on the forward strand.
TTAACTTTTACTTATTTTTTCTCACATGCTTAGGTAAATATTGTATGTATTATTCTTCGGTTGAGACTCGAGAGGCTTTTAATATTTTGCGACATCTAGCGAAACATATGCGATACAATATCAGAGTCACATACCAAAACAGATTAAAGCTTATATTTAATATTGATAGATTATATCATGTTAAATGTATATTTTTCAATACTTTCTATATTTTGAAAAACATCTTAAATAGTTAATAATTCATCAATAAAGTATTTGTGTTTAGTGCTTACCTATATGTTTTTAAAGTAGTAATTATAACGTATTTTTCGCTCCACTTTCTGCGGCCCTGTGGCGCAACGGATAACGCGTCTGACTACGGATCAGAAGATTCCAGGTTCGAATCCTGGCAGGGTCGAAAATTTCTTTTTGCTGTTTCGTTTGCTGTTACATTTTATAAGTATATAATAGTCGTGATAAAAATTTTATGTGTGCGTGATAAAAATTCAAAAAATAATTTACCAGTTTTTCAACGCATTGAGCAAAAAATAAGTTAACCGTCGTCCTCAATATTGTTAGAACACGTAACTCACTTTAGAACAAGTGATTTTTTATTTGTTGCGATCTCTTATATCATTGACGCATTTTTCTATTAACAAATATAAATTCAAGACGGAACCCATTAATTTATTATTGTTAATACCAAGCGTAAATTAAAAAATATTTATTTTTGCAGTAATATCGTTTTTTGTTTTCTTGTCAAATCTACACGAATTCGAGAATCGAGATAAGTCTTCTTGCAGTATTGGTGAAGGTGTTCACTACAGTTTATAGTATATTACAAACATCAAGCAATAGTCCTGAATTGTTCTGATATTGAAGATAACTCACTGCTTATTTATTAAATAATAAAAGCCAACTCGTCTTACTGTAAAAACTTTCGTATACGACTATATTTTTCAAATATTTACCATTTCTTATTATAGAAAGTATTGCTTCATCTTTTGAAAAAAAATGCTTCTATCGAGGCGGCCCGCAAAAGTAAAATAGAGTTTTAAGGAAGTGTCTTAATTAAACTAAAAAAATGGCAAAAAGAATATTCCAGTTGACCCCGACGTGATTTGAACACGCAACCTTCTGATCTGGAGTCAGACGCGCTACCGTTGCGCCACGGAGTCTGGTGACGGTGGCGTCGCAATAATGTATTTTATATACAGCATGCTGTGCTACATTTTAATATTTTTAAAAGTAATATGGGCATTTTTGTAACAATATGACATTTTCCTGCCGTTCACTGTACTGTTGTGTGTTGCACCTTGTTAAGCAACTTAAACGATTTTCATGAAATTATGTTTTACGTAAAAATGATCCTAATTATATATAATTGAAAAATCATGGGTTGTGGAGTCGTTCATACCTCCCTCCGACTGCAATTATATTGGAGGTAGGTATTGTAACTAGGGTTGAGTAAAGTGAATCCGGGACATTTGTCTGATTTGATTACTTTCGAATCCAAAAACCCAGGAATTAGGGGATCCAATCCCAAATCCTTTTTGTAATCCGGGATTGATTAATTTTCAATCCCTTACCCTACTTTTTCCTCAGATTATCTCCAAACCTCGTTTTTTTTTAGCTCACCGAGGAATTTGAAATCCTCAATTCGCTATACTTTTTCCGCAGATTATCTCCGGAACTCGTTTTTTTAGCTCCAATACCAAAATCATATCATTTTTCGGGATTTGCTCATATTTCCGGGACAATTTAGTACTCATCCGGGATACGGGACAGCGATTCCAATTCCGGGACACTTGGCAACCTTAATTGTTACAGAAAATAATCTATAATTAGTCGCATGATTTTTAACCACTTTGACAATTTTCACAGAAATGTACCTTTTGGGGCCCTCATGCAAACGTCACGCAAGGCCCCCTTCGCATTTTTCTAAATTGAGTATATAGAAAATTGGGACTCCATGCATTGCATGATCCTGCCATGATGAGGTGGCTACGCCGCTGTGTCAAATGGTGAATTGTTCAAATCTTTTACCTCTCGCAAGTGTTGAGTATGTAGGTAGACAATTGGGCCCTAATGCATCTATGACCCTGCTATGAGGTGGCCACTCCGCTGCCTCGAATTGTGCCAAAATCAGCAATATGATTCAACCATTGAGACGCCATTTTTTTTTATGTTTCAGACGCCTGTCTTCGCTGTCAGGCTGAGAGCAAGAAGGATTCGTACGGCAAACAGGACTGCGTGGTCGTGTGGGGAGAGTGCAACCATAGTTTCCACTACTGTTGCATGTCCCTGTGGGTCAAGCAAAACAATCGTTGTCCGCTCTGTCAACAGGAATGGTCAATACAGCGAATGGGAAAATAGATCAACCTTCATGTAATTTTTCACAGCCTGTACCCATGGCTCAAAAGTTTTTTTTTTATCTTGTTTCTTTTAAATTCCAAGTTTTTAGATCATTGTTTATTGAAATAATCATTTTATGATTTTACACTCAGTTATTTCAATGCGGCCGTTTCAATAAATTTTACATAACACAAGCATCACAAAATATTTTCAAAAAGAATTCTTAAAAAAAATGTTTTTATTTAATTTTACTTTCAATAAAAAACTTTTATATTCAATTCGAGTTATATTTGTTTCATTGTAGTTACTTACCTATATATTTATTTAGGTGTCCATGTTGGTAATGATATATTCTTTATGGTTGCTTAGGAATAGTATTTTTGTAATTTGGGATAATTAATATACAATAAGTTGGTAAAATAATTTCATTTATTGGAGTATTTAGTACATACAAAGCGTGATACAAATCAGTAATATCTGCAAAAATATAAGCGTCATATTATTTACATGTGAGTTTTGCTTATTTCCGTTCGATGTACCATTCGTTCCTCGGCATTCTAGTCCTTCGTGACGAACTACGTAGCGAATTTGATCGGGATATCTGCAATCTTTATCTGTAACAACATATTTTTATACCGTATATTTCTCTCCATTAGCAAGTGGCGCCGTGGCTTAGTTGGTTAAAGCGCCTGTCTAGTAAACAGGAGATCACGAGTTCGAATCTCGTCGGGGCCTGCGTCGAAAAGACGTTGAGACATTTTTTTTTTTTTACAAACCTAAATAAGAATAAGAGTTTACATTGTTTAATTTTACAATAGCTATAAAATAAATAAATAATTTCATATTTAATTGAATTTCAATATTGCTGCTTGTGCTACTACTGCCATCTGTTGAATTATTATTGTAAGCAGGTGCAGATTTTCCAGTGCTGTGTTGGAATAAAATGCTTGATGCAACAGTCAACACTACACAAATCATTTCAATCACTGATTGATAATCATGCACAAACTGACCCATTGAAAATTTGCTTATTCGGTTCTCTTGATGATTTGAAAAACAAAGTACTTAAATAATATTCAACTAGATTTTATGTAGATTGTAAAGGTAAAATAACCTTACCGTTACATGTAATGAGGGTGCTTCTTGCTCGAACAATGAAATAAATCGGTTCACAAAACGGCGCGCCATTGCACGGATAATTCACTTGAAAATTGGCATCATATTGGCCGTTTACAATTTTACAGGACGTTGCTGCATCTTCAGTATATTTCCTCGAAATGCAGACAGATATTTCTCCTTGGCTTGTCCCTTGAAACTGGAAAAAATAAATTCTGTATATAATATCAATATTTTATTCTGGCAATAACTGTCAAGTCATAATTTGATTAACTTATGCCAGATTTTCCTCTTTTGAAACATTATTTCTAAAAATGAGTAGAAATGCATAAAAATACATTTTGATGAAAAAACTTTACATTTATTGCTCAGCAAGTATTATCTTTATGAAATTTAACCAAAACATGGACACAAAAATATTCAAATTGATTACGAACCTGTACTTTTACCACTGGGACATACATTAAATTAAAGGGATGTATCCTGTACAACACCTTTTGCCCAACATTTATGTAATCCTCATGCTCCTGACGGACAGCGGAAGACTTTGAGCTTTGACATGGCGGAGGAATTAGTCTCTTTGGAAGTGGTTTTTCAATAAAGTTTAAGCGAATCATCTCAGCTAGAGTCTTGACATCTGTCTGCGATGATTCTATCAACACATCAGCGTGGGTGTGAGGATCGATTGCCAGTGTTTTAAATGCATTTGTATCTTTTGTTATATATACAAAGTAAATATCTTTGAGCGAGCTTCTCAGAGATTCAATGATTTTACTAGTCCTTTCCAAATCGGCATCGGAAAATACTGTAATTGGTGCAGCAATGACTATTACATGAGGCAATGCTGCAACTTCCATGTCCAAAATTTCTTGATCTGTTGTATTTTGTAGATGTGTTATTAATGATGTTAAAACCGTTGGCAAATTTAGATAATATGGCCCTAAAATAACAAATGGCATCTATGAGTTGTAAACTATTTATTTTTGTGCAAAAATCATTTTGATATGATACAATCAGCTGAGGTCACTCTTTATCTCAACATCAATTAAATAAAATGTTACTTGATAAACAAATAACACTTTAAATTATTTACTTTTAATAAAGGTAGTTCATTTTTATTTTATATGGATTCAATGCTAACTCGGTGGAAATTCATTTTTAATAACTTGTTTTCCAACTTGTTGAAACACATAAAAGCGCTTTTACAACCAGCGAAATGGCAAAATGTCAATTTTAATTTTGTTTATTATTTTATTGATGATATTGTTGTGAACATAGGATATCTTGAAAAACAGATTGATTTAGTTATTGTTTGTAAAGAGTAGATATGAGGTGGGCTTATGCAGGCTAGGAGGGGTTCAATATTCTCAGATCAAACCAGTACCTGACTGAAATTTTTAATATTATCTATGGCACTTTTAAGGTGTTCACTGTCAATACTTGGTGGAATGGCATTATAATAAAAATAATAAAAGATTTTTAGTACTTTTCCCACTTAATTTATTTGATCAGGACCGGTGTCGCTCCTCACGAGCATTATCAACTGATAAGAAAAATAAATTAAACAGTGCTATTTATACAAGTTAAATTCTTCTATTTCTAAGTTAAAGTCTTTTTATTTCAATTTAACTTGTATAAATAGCACAGTTTAATTTATTTTTCTTATCAGTTGATAGTGCTCGCGAGGAGCGAAACCAGTCCTGATCAAATAAATTTTAAGTGGAAAAAGTACTAAAAATCTTTTATTATTTTTATTATCTATGGCAGTTTAAGAACGTAGGTTAGTACATTTTTCAACTTGGTATTGTACGCTCCATAACGTATTGTAACACAATACAAGTATATTATGTAACATTCAATCGTATTGGATTCGATTTTATTAGGAGTCCTGAATATGATTAAATATTTAATTTGTATTGCATTAATTACAATACGGATCTGCAGTACATTGAAAACCGAAATGAGGGGTGATGTATCGCTTCACTATCCTTTTCACATTGATATATCACTGATCCATAACCAAAGATTAAGTATGACTTTGACAAGGGGAAATATTTATTACAAAAATTGTTTGATTTGGGTGATTCCTTCTTATCAATGTATTCACAACCATATCCAATGTAGATCCAACTGAACGTTCACTTTACTATTACCTCGATCCTACTTACAATCATCTGTGCTGTTGACAATACTGTCAAAAATCTCCAGAATGCTATGAGACGATGGAGCCAGCCATTCACCTGTAGATCCATGCATTAATCCTAAAGAACTGCCATGGTTGGATACATCCAGAGTTTCCGAGAGTATTCTGGAAGTGTTTGTAATATCTTATAATACAGATAAACCCAAAATTAAATTGAAAACGTGGCACTAGCTTTGGACGCCCCTCAAAAAATATCATTTTTGGAAGTTCCGGGTGTAATATAAATATTTATCGGCAAATGATCCTCATGTCAGTGTAATACTGAAATATTTATGATGTTGATATTAAAGATCAAAAAACATTTATTGATTTGGATACAAACCCTACGAGCACTAGAGGATTGATTTATCATTACATCTGGTTTACAAGCCTCACAGTACTGACCTATCAGCATAAGTTTTTTTTTTTCTACTGACAGTTGATGATATAGTAAAAATCACACATCTTTCTGTTGTCTTTCATATCATACATCTATGTTAACAAGGACACGTCGCTGCTATGGGATTTTTACCAAAGCATCTGGGCTAAAAAGGTCAAGATTTCATGAAACTGGAACTCAAAAAGTATTTGATACAAGTGAGGCATAATACTGAACGGATATTTATTTTGAAGTACAGTAGGTTCTCTACTTACAAAGTCTTTTACTTACATGGTTTCGCAGTTATGGGAAAGAGAATGAAGGCAAAATTAATTATGTCCGTTTGCTTCATTTATCGATATCTATGGATTTTGTAACTGTATTTGTAACTAAAGTATTGGAAGAATGCTTTAATATTATAGATAGAGCAATGTATAGCCTAAATCAGTGATGCACAACCTCTACCTTCTAGCGGGCCGCATAAAACAAATTTATCGTTGATTCAGGCCGCAAAGAAAAAAATGATTTAAAGCACGCTCAATCCTTTTTTTATACAGAAAATATGTATGTTCCATGTAAAACAGCCTTAAAAACGTGTAAAAAAGATTCAGTGAATTTAGATAAAGAATTTAGAGAGGTTTCATTTTATTATTTTGACCGTGTTATTTAGAAAATAAATAAACCATGCAAAAAAAAGATCATGAGTACTTGCTTATTAAAAATCATTTCATTGTGAAATATTTATGTTTCATTTATATGCAATTCATAAGTTAATGCGTTCATGGTCTTTGTTAAATTTTAACTATTTTTTTTAATTTGACATCATATTTGTAAGCCTATTTCTATGAACCGATTTATTCTTCTTCATTGAAGAAAAAGCTTGCTTAAATTTGTTTAATAAATGTTTTACGTGAAAAAAGTATGTTTGAGAAAGAGATTTAAGGGCCGCCACAAAATTCAAAAAGGGCCGCATGCGGCCGCGTTTGTGCATCACTCGCCTAAATACACAAGATCGACTGTAACGCCAGAGACAAGGTAAAATTGCCAAGACGAGACGAAAAATTTGACAAGATCACGTTTTGTGGCAGCCATCCAGTTAAAAGAAAAAATATACAGACATCACTGGATAAATATTTCAATAAATTAAATAAATAAAGACACTGATATATCATCCGTATATTTAGTTACATTCACTGTTGGCATCATTATGTTTTTATTTTTTGTATGTACTCAAAAAGGTTATTAAATTATGTAGGAAAATGTGTACTCTAAAAAATAAAATATACGATGATATTATATAATTATTCTTATTAACATTAACATGATGTGAAACTTTCAATACAATTTACACATTTAAGTATTCCTCGACTTACACAGTTTTCGACTTATGCTAAATCTTTCGAAATGCAATAATCGCGTAAATAGAGAACCTACTGTAAATTGATTTTTACTTCGATACTTACGATACAAGTTGCTCTGTTTCATATTTTGGCCACGATTCATCTGTCACCAAAATGACATCCATTGGACTTGTATCTCCTAGTACATTACAATCAGGTAGAGTATCAAGGAGTTTAGCTAAAATAAAAAAACTCTGACATAAATCTACATGTGAATAATCACTTATTTTTAGACTGAATCCATCATGCACCGATTATGCATGCTCAGGGCCTGCTCGAGAATTTCTGCGCTTGTGTGTGAGGAACCTTTGGTACCTCAAAAAACTAGATCTAAATGATGAATAATGCTAAAATCCTAGTGCAGCGCCTGCGCGTACGTGAGACTGTGTGTGCCGCACTCTTTGCACATGCCACGAACTGGCTCTATGCATGCCCAAATCTCTAGTACTTAGTGAATGATGATCAAGTATAATGATGGTCAGTATAATGTATATATCTAAAAATGACACAATGGAAGGGATGACAACACTATAGATATACATGCATATAAATTCATGAATCAGTTGGAGTATTAATGCAAGTTTCATCTGATGGTTATAACACTTGAATTCAAAACAACATTTGGTGAGAAACCTTAACATGGACTGAATAGAGTCTCGATGCAACAACATAATTATTAAATACTGTCGGTAGCCATTGTCACTGGATACCAAATTAAATTCAAGAGAAAGTAGAAAGACAAATTCTTACGCCAATAATTTTGAAATGCATCTACTGCTGCGTTTGATATCTCTTCAATTTTATTTTTTGTTACGTGTACTGTGCTCAAAGTGTACCATAGAATATTCACAAGGTTCAGGGTTTCTTCGTAAATATTGGAGTCTTTGAATAGCTTAGCCATATTTTGTTTTCTGTGGCATGCACGAATTCCAGTGTTGAATGCGATTCCATAACTAGAATAGTACATTTCTATGATTTGTGATAAGCGAACTCTATCCAAAGTCGATGTCCATTCCTTAACATACTGCGATATGATGTATGCTAAAAATCAAAGGATTATTTAATAAATATTATATGAATCATTATGATATGCAACAATATTTCTGTCCAACGAGTACTACAAGACATTAGTATATTTTCATAAAAATTTGCGATTTTGGGTCAACTGTCGCCCGATTAAAAGCGTCTGAACAATAATTGAGATCTGTGTATCGTTAAGACTGGTCCATAAATTTCATTAATGGTGTTTGTGCCCTTAGTCGCATACAAACCCTAATCAAAAATTCCACTGTATAATTTTGAAAGTTTTCTCCATTGGCGTCAGGGTTCTATATTTTTGCCATTAATAATAAAATAAGATTTATGTCACAACAAGCGAAACAGATGAACCATACAACAATAAAAAAACTGACAAAGGTGTTTCTTTCACCGTGTTTGGAAACTAACTGAATTCAAAGGAGAGTGTGTGAAAATAATGAATTTCTTTTGAGATTTTTTTTGTCCCCCCTTAGCAAAAATAAAATCAGGTGTTAATATAAAACTATTAAACAATTAAATAAAACAATTTCATTGCTCAATCATTTCAAAATCTTACCATCTATCCCAGCCAGTATCTCGGCGTCTGTCATTTCCCATTCATATGGAACTTTTATTGCGAGGTGCAAATTTCTTGGTATAATGCTGTCATTCCATTTTCCTCCAGGACCTAGTGAATATTTGTCGACATTCTCTTGGACGATAGGCCCTTGCCGGATCGCCAGCTCCGCTATATCGCCTACAAATAAATGAGAATAATTTAAATTGAAAATAAAGAATGAGAATAAAAAACAATACATAAATTGCTCAATATAATATTTGAATTAGAAATATTTTTTCACCGCTCAGTGTAGCAGCTAAAATATTGGAAATCGTTTTGTCTGATAGAAGTTCGTTTTGCAGATCGTCCCATTGGTCTAAATGTGTATTCATGTCATCCAATTCATCATTAGGTGTTTTAAGAGAGTTGGGTGTTAGTCCGTAACTCTTAACCCCTTTCCGCAGGTCTTTCATGTTGACACTCTGGGGCTCTAATGCAGCTGATATCCCAGCAATTAATGTTCCGGGTGAAATGTTTCCCCAGTGAGTTTGAACAACTCCATTTTCAATTGGACAACGGCTATATGACGAGAGCCTCTCTGTTCCAGTATGATTTGATGAATTCCATCTAAAATCGATTAAAAATAATAATATTTTACATAATTTTACATTATTTATTGACTACTTAATATCGAATCATAACAAACAACCATTTAATCGCTTTGGTATCAAATTAAAGAAACATAATATTCATTAGCCTTTAAGTTGTCATAGAAAAAAGTACGTAATTACCTAGCACGCAGGCTATAATTTGCAATTATTAATTTAATTAGTTATTGACGAGTTAACTCGTAATTGACGTGTTGAGCACGAAAAATTTTACGAGATATCTCGTCTGTGGCAGCCATCGAGTTAAAGAAATCAAGATATATTACCAATGGTATCAAAAGAAGTATAAGATATAGTTAATAGTTGTTTTGGTATAATTCTATTTTTTTATTTGGATTTACACAGATTTAAAAAGATTTTGATTTACCTAGGTACTAATTTGGAAGCGATAGACACTATATCATTTGACTTACATAATATACATTTTAAATGTAATTTTTTTTTTTTTTCTGTTTAGAGTAAATGAGATGATCATATTATAATTATTGTGTTTATTTCTACTATATTAGTATAGATAGGAAAACTAAAATCCGTAAACATCTGATAATAGCATTATGTCGAAATAGCTATATGCTATCCAACTTTACTATAAGCTATTATTCTTTTACTAGAACTAAAAGACCATTTTTATTTATTATTAGATCCACCAAAAAAAATACCAATTCTATCAATAGAGTCAGATATGGCATATAATTTTAATAGATAACAATATTTTATTGAGGCAGCTGTTAGTTTCAACCGAGGGTCCTCAAAATTTCATTCATATTTAAAGTACATTTTGAGTCTATTTGTACTCACTATTTGGGACAGCTGTCGAATATCACCGAAGTGTACAATATTAACCCGTTGAGTATTGAGTTAACTTTTACTAAATTATATTTTTTTATATATTCTGATTAATTTTACGATAACATAAAAACATTTTTTTTGTTTATTAGTCAGTCTAGGAAGAATATGGAATAATATTTCAGGTGTTGAATTTTTTTTGCAATATTAATACATAATTAAAAATGTAAATATACAAATGCATTTTTACGTTTCAAAAATTTTCAAGAAGCTATTACTTCCACTTTGGGCCTAGATCTTTTGTTGCTTTAATCTGTAGATATGTACCGCTCTACTGATGTTGCTCCAGAAAGGGAATCGCGCCAAAATATTATTTTACGCTCAATATTGCACGGCTACCGATTTGTGTACAAATATTAACCATTAAAAAAAATGTTTATTTGCAACAAACAATTAAATAGTGTGCGACTGCCAAAAATCACAGATATGTATGTTTTTTATCAATATGCGAGTAATGATAATTCAATTAAAAGCCTGCGAATGGCAATAAATATTAGACAACACATCATTCTGCCCCACGTATGCGGCCATACTCCTCAAAGGGTTAAAGTGATAACAATTTGATGCGTATTGATTTCTAGAGTTATTGTTTGTGTACTAAATGTATATATTTTTTTTGTACAGCACTCTTAAATTTTTTAAACTTATCTCGATGACACGGGAGAAAACATTTAATTTATTTTTTGATAGATATATTTTGAAAAAGAAATAATATTACTGATGACTTACATATTTTTGACAGTGCTGCCGGATGGTACATTAGGTTTGTCTCTAGCCATGGTGATTGGACACACATTCAACTCATCACCTCTCTCCCACGGGTCCACCGCTGAAGATATCAACATATGGAGTGTGCAAATATCAGATATTTCTAAGTCTTCGTGTATATTGATAAATTTTTCGCCAGGGATCAAAAGATCCATGAGGAAATTAAATTTTGTCAATTGAAATGCTGTAGCTCGATATGGTATCACATACTCCGTTTCGACCACATTTTTTGATCTTTCTATTCCATCTAGCTTAAGACTAAAAATTAAGATTTTATGAGTATCTGTTTTCATAGAAGTATATAGCTTCGGTGTATTTGTCCAATTATAATGGTATTTTGAAATTATTCATAATAAAAATCAATGGCAATCTAATTGATGCCACAGTAAGTAAATGCTTTGGAGAAAGAATAGTTTGCGTGTTTCATTCATTCTTTATAAACTTTCATGAAAGAACGTTGACACATTCGCTTTTGAATCTTTCTTGAAGCCAAAATAAACTCTTTAAGATAATAATCACGTTACGAACAATTCCTGATAAGAATTGAACATTTTTTAAAATTAAATATTAACAGTCAGTAAGGATTTTAATTTCAAAATAGATTAACCCATACCAAACCATATCTGACATATTAATACGGCAACACATACGCCCAGAATACATGCAGGAACAAGATATATAGAATAATTCTTTATATCATGCTATCATGTAAAAAAAAATCTAGAATTCCAAAACCCTCTTCTCGGAAAAGTATGTAATCTCAACATAATATATAAATCAATTTCTTAATCTTTGGTGGAAACATAAATTTTTGGCATTTATATTAATTAATATGTTTCGTAATAACAATCACTTGAAGGAATAATACTGAAATTTTTGAAATTGTTGAGTGATCAATGCCAAAAAATGATATATAATACATAATTGTTTATGATAAGTATATCATACATGTAACAAAATGACAGAATAAATTTGCATTGTGTTAACCTGTGTAAAATCGAAGAACTCAGAACTCGAATGTTAAGGTTTCTATTGTTATGCTCAATTTTGTTAATCAATTCCACTAAAAGTTGTATATTGTGTGGAGCATTTCTTCGTATACCTCCATTTTTATAACACTCAATCAAATGACTTGGAAGTATTCCTGATGTCACACAATCAATATCTGTAATAAAGCAATGTTAGAGTTAAGATTATACAATAAGAAAAATATAGTTTTAAGTTGAATCTATTAACAAAACAATACATTGTTAAATTGTATGTGATTATCAATCACTCCAATATTCAACTATTGATATTAGAACTCTAAAAGTGAAACAAGATATTGTACAAAATACCCATTTATTTCCAAACATAGATTCATTGTATTGTATAATAACATTTGATATACATATGAATAATGTTGACAAACCATTTATTTCCATTTAAAAAATATAGGAATACATTCATTTCTCATTATTTTGTCATTCTTTTTCACCAAAATACTTTTGTACAAAAAAAGATGACTATTACATTATTATAATACACCAAGTTTACAGGCAAACTTTTTTGTTTGTTATCATCACAAAAAGACAGAAAAGATTTTTTTAACAAATGAATAAATAGTAAATGTTTTATTTGCTAACCAAAGTTTGTTAAAAAGCATTCTTGAGAAGTGAAGAGTCAGTGCTTAAATGAATACTATTATTTTTCTCCTAAGTTATCTATTAATATATTATCAGGAATGTATCGAATATATCAAATTAATGTGAGAAACGTTATAGAACAGTAGTTTAATCAAAATAAAGTGATTACTTACGAATTACATATTGTGATATCAAAATCAGGCACGCTGACAAAACTGATCCCTTGAAATACATTCTGACATTATTGTTCTAACCATTATTTTCACATATTTCACCATCCCACAAAGACGAGAGATTGCACTGATAAAAACAAAAGTGAAACGCTGGCAATACTGAAATATGCGGTACAATTCTTCTGAGTCAATAGATGATGTAGCTTACTGATTAGATAACTTGCTAGGTGTGTTATTTTTTATCTTTCGTTCATAGTAGAATAATTATAATATGAATCACACTATTGTTGATTGCATTTCTTCTAATAATTTACTTCTTTTGATAATAATTGAGTGTATTTAATCATGGGTTAACCTTTAACCTTTAGCACACTTTCCACTCTAGCTAATTTGCACATTCGTGGAAAGGCATTATATAAAAATAAAACACTTCTTAGTACTAATTTCACATTTATTTATTAGTATCAGGACCGGTTTCACTCATCACCAGTGATGGATTAAGCACTCGGGAGGCCCCAAGCGCAATCAAATTTAGAGGCCCTGTTTTCAGAATTACTAAAACTGAATTTAAAAAATATTTTATGGATTTTATAAAATATATGCGATTTGGAGGCCCCTTAAGAATTGGGGCCTCAAGCGCGCGCCTTGTTTGCATATGAGGTAATCCGCTACTGTGACATATCACTAAAAACTTTAAAACCATCCACTTAAATAATAAATCATTAAAATTAGATAAACAAAAAATTTTAGAAAAGAATATTCATAAATTCTTGCTTTATTCAAATTTACTGAATAAATAAATATTTTTTTTTCTTCACCGTTTTAAATTTGATACTATAAATTACATTTTTTTTAACCATCTCTGCTCCCAATGTGGAGCATATGGACTCCGAATGGAGTTTATCTCAACAGAAGTATTTTTCTACGAGAACTGCTTGTTACTCTGTTGCTCAACCTCTCTTTTTCCAAAGAGAGTAGGGATAGAAGGATAGGGGCTAGGAAAGGATTAGTGGTAAGCTAATCACTCTCGATACGCCCCCGTTCATAGGATAGGATGGGTGAGAGGGGCGAATTCAAGACATCACATACATCCATGGCTTTGAACAGAAATTCATAAATCGATTGAAAAATCAATTTATAAAACTGTCCGTACCGGAATTTGAACCCGGGCCACTCGACCACAACAGCAGCATATATTGTAAAAAATCTCTATTTTAGATACCTTTGAATTTATTTGTTATTGGTCTTTCTTGCTTAATTGTTTTTTAATGAGATTTCAAATTAGTACCATTTATTTAGTGTCACCTATTCTATCAATTCTTTTCATATTTATGTTACTAATTGATTGAAACACCTTTATTCATCTTTTTATCATAGTATAAACTGTCATTTCTCAATCAGGGGCCAGAGAAAATATCAGTTTAGCAGAGCAGACTTTTGGTTGGCCACGGTTACCCTAAATACAATAAACAATTTTTCATTTTAGTTTTTTAGTTTTTAGTTGAACTGCCTGTCATTCAGTTGCAACACTCATTTTTGGAGAGTAGTGTAGAGCGATGAGGCTATGACCAGCAAATTTTAGGATTGGATGGGTGGAAAGGATTTTAGCAGGGCTGTAGTCATGAAAAAAAACTCAGACTTTTTAGAGGTTACAGTTATCCATGCCTTCAAATATAAATCCACAAATTGATTGAAAAATCAATTTATGAAAATGCCTGTACTGGGGTTTGAACCTTCGAACATCGCAACTGAAGCCAAGCGATATTGACCACTTGGCTACATCCTGAGCAGTAACTCTCATATGTATGTAGTAGACCATGGGTGTCCAACTGGTAGATCGCGATCGACCGGTTGATCCAAAAGCAAAATTTATATATTAAATATACAAAAATTGAATTATTTTGTAAGCACATATCTATCTAATGATATGTATTTCGCATTTAAAATAAACATTTCTATGTTTGAAGAAGGGAAAAAACCCTACTAATTACAATTTCTTATAAGAATCATGTTAGAAGTCGATCACGAGTAAACTTAAGATTGAAAAGTCGATCCCAGAGCAAAAGAGCAAAGACACATTTGTAGTAGACAGTAGTTATATGGTATTTATTCATCATAAAATGGTTGTTCTTGAAAAGAAATACAAAACACAGAAATTAATTTAGAGTTAATCAGGAAGAATAATGTTGCAGACGTGAAAATTTTGACTTTTTTATTACACTTATGTCCATTCCCTTTGCTCATTATTTTTTCAAATACCAGCCCGTGGGTCACTAAGTCAGTGGCGTCGCTTGGAAAGTGGGAGGAGAGGGAGCCTATGACCCACGAGTCTAGGTTCGCTAGCACTGGCCTAGGATGTCAGTGACAAAAATATTAGATTGTTTTCTCATTCGCCTGACTATTTTTAAGGCCTATGCATTTTAGCACTTTGACTTGTTACTTCTTCGAGTTGAATTGACCATGACTTTAATAGTTGATCGTGTATTGATTTGGAACCATATGAAAATTCTTTGAAGCCTGTTCAACATCAAATGAAAAAATGAACAATGAAAGCCTGCATATTGGCAAAATAAACGATCCACATATATCTGTTGGTAATGCTGAATAAAGAAAACTTTAATTAGACATTGTGATAGTTATGTGTAAAACAGATTTTTGTATTCAATTACCATGTACAAAAAATTTTTTTTCATTGTTTATCAAAACTAGCAATTTCAACTACACAGCGTATATGCAGCTTGATAGATTAATAGTTATGTTAAGCTTTAATATAAAGGTAGTGAGGGGAGGAGGAAATAATAACCAGTGGATGCTGCCAGAAAATTATATTTGCAGTCTCAGAAAAATTTCATTACAAACATCCACTTTTCGTCACTGTTAGTAAACACCCTTGCTATTTCCGATATCTTTACAATTTCTCATGATAACTTAACCTATTCAATATACGGATAAACATCTTATTTTTATCTTTAATTATATGAAATAATTATTAAATAGTACAAGTAATAATTTTATGACTATGCTGTAGTCGTGACTTAAACTGTTACGGAAATAAGTCAGAACAGCGATAAATTGTAGCACAATTTGAATCTGTCATCGGAAACTAAAAATATGGCAGACTATCTCATCTTTTTATAATATTTTATCGCTATATTCCAATAATAAATGTAGACATGAAGTGTATCACAATAATTATATTTATTTGATTATAAAACAACATCAAGATGACACAAATACAAAGTTTGTATATCAGCATATTAGCAATATTTTTCCCTGTTTTCTTTTTTCCCAACTCCCATTTATCATCTCGTGTTGCCCACTTTCAAAATCAAAGCTCTGTTTACGGAATCTGAAGATTTTTAATTCATGTCCTGGTAAATTCAATATCAATCTTGGGATCGTACAAAATTATCAGATAAAGCTTGCTAGAATTGACGGCTCGACCATCACTTAAAGATATATTTTAAGGACTGGTTGTACGACGTTTTCTAAATTCATTTTAAACGAGGTGATACATGAAACGAAGGGAATTTCTAGATAATACATGTTATATTATAATGAAAATAAATATTTTATGTAAGTTGCAGTGCAGAACATAATCTTAAATAAAATAACATTTCTGATCAAACAAAAAAAAACATACTGATCATGTAATGGCTACAAAGATAAATTAGATAAAGTAATATTTCAATACAAAAGATGTCATGGAGAGTAGGCCATTTTTAGTGTAAATAAACATACAACTTTTTGTAAGTAATCATAAAGAAACATCACAGTAACTGACTAATAATGGAATGTTCACAAAATATACTGACAAATTAATAAAACTATATCTTCAAATATTTCGACTCATTTATAATTTATTGATACAATTTAGGTACAGAGAAATAATATAAACTTGGCAGCTCTTAACAAAAATAGATGAACTGTATCTTAAGTTTACTAGAATTTCAAGCTAAGAATTATTGTATCAATATGAACGAACCATTATGGGACACACAAAAGAAAATATGAATCAAGCTTTAAAATGTTCATCAGTGCAGGGCAGGTCCACGCCAGTTTTTATTGAGCAAAAGGTACATCATAATTAAATTAAAGATTTTGACTAAATTTAAATAAATTGACTCTTTAACAGCCCTGCCAAAAATATTAGGTTTGTTGTCTAGTGCCCAAGAATTTATACAATTAATAACATAGACTGACGATTGTCAACAGATGTCAGTGATATTGTAAATGGAAATATTTCTTACCCTGACAGACCCGAAAACACCGGAGCATATTTTATCCATTACGGGATTGTGATTATCGAATATCTGTGAAGTATACCTCCTTATTATATCAGGCAGCTAAAAGGCTACATACACTACTATTACATTGATAAATTCATTGCTGACTTGATAAAATCAACTGCTTGTATATTTTAAAAAATGAAGAAAAAACCATGAATAATAGTTATTTTATTACAGTATAATATAATGCACAATATTAATACATGCAATGATTAATCAGACACATAAAACACTTACCTTTGGTTAAAAATGACATTAAATCCTTCAAATATGACTGCATTAACCCTATAGTATCAATGGTAAACAGACTTACAAATTGCTTGTACGTAGACTTACCATAGTATTTTTTACCTTAATCCGGGACAATTTTGAGAGTTTGTTCAAAACAAAAACAAACAACTTTTAAGTAAGTAATTAATAATGTAGTAATTAACAAACAGCCACAATAACGTAGTGATAATTTTAAATTACTCTTAACTGAACGTAACTCATCAGTAAAAAGTTAAAAATAAATATCACTGCTTAAACTTTCTTCAAATTTTTTTATTATTTTTCATAACATTAAAAGTTTCCCTATTAAGTTTGCAGTGTAAAGCTTTTACCGATTCACTCTTTATTCAGACCATATGTTATTGATTATTAAGAATTTCTTTCCAATAGTTGCAGATGTTCCTAGCTGAAAATGTATTCTATAATTTGGACAAGATTGCGCTATGAAACATTAGTTCTCATTCGTAGGTATTAATTACACTATGAGAACTAATACCATCACAAAAACAAAACAAAAACCAAAGACCACGCACCCGCCTACGCCCGGGTAAATCCAGGACGCTACGTGGGAAAAGCAACATCAAAATACACCAGATGAAAGGGAAATTGGAGTTCGGCTCCACCAGCCCCAGAATTTGATGTATCAATCAATGAAACATTTTTCTCTTTGAAATGATTGTAGTGATTATTTTGCAAGGGATCCATAGATTCACACAAAGCTACAATTTCGGAATAATTGAATTTGTTGTTTATTCGAATAACAGATTCTAATCCACCAAAACTTCTAAAACGTCATAAAATTTTGTATTAAATATTAATACTTCCAAGTTTTTTTTGCATCTGGAGGTAATCACTCCATTCCTTATTACTCAATAATAATATCAGTTCCACTAGTTTTTGTACGTTTCTCAATAATCATGATACGTTTGATTTGAACTGTTTGAATTTTCTCTTGCACAAACCACAAATACATTTCAGCTTACTTTTTAATTTTTACTAAATAACCTAGACAAAGACACAAACTGGCCGGGACTCCGGTGCGGTATCTTGAAACCGGGATAGTCTCGGTTAAGCTGGGACGTATGGTAAGCCTACTTAAATGTATATTTATTAAGAATAACATAACATTTGTTAATGAAATGACATTTATTTCTGACTAAGCTACTTAGAACTTGAATAGAAATTATCACATAAGTGTTTTTTAATTCACGGACATCTACCATACATTATATTCAATTGCTGATGGCTCTCTCAAATCATTTTTAAACCATTGTCAGTTTATCATTTGAAAGAAGTGATGAATAATATTGTATGAAAAAATAAATTTAAAAAAAAGAAGCAAAAAATGAGACAGTTTTGTGAATTTTGGACAGAGTACACCATATGATTTACTATAAACATTAACATTGTATTTTTAAACAAAGAAAGAACAAATGTTCCAATTTTCAAATTTAGTCTTTTATTATTATTTGATATAAAACAAAACATTTTACTTCTTTTAAAGGAAAAACAAAATCATTTGTGAATGACAAGTATTTTTCTATTCGAGTATGATAGCGGTAAATACTGAATTCAGTGGCATAACTAGCAGTTAAAAATGTTTACAATGCAGGATCAAATCAACTGATCAGAGAACTCTAAAGGTAAAGTTTGTTATAATTACTATAATATGAACTTACGTTTATAACTATATTTTAGTTTTGTATAGCAATGACAGTTAAATTAGCAATAGGGAATGGATAGAAGGTCCCCAAGATCATCGTTATACCACTGATTAAATAATATAATTAACAATCATTGCAACAGATAACTTGTTAAGCTTGTTCAAAATATTTATTAAGAATGTAATAACTTAATTCATTGCTTTTGGAAATGGAAAAAAAAGTTGTATTTGAAAATTTAAATCATGTGTATTTTTAAAATGATATGCAACAACTTCTGCAAATATGTTTTCATAGATGGAGTATCACAGACCCAAAAACTCAATAATTTAATTGTGTGACCTTATTACATTATTTGCTACTTATGTCGAATTGTTGGTAAAAAAGACTGTCGCAATAATAATTGTCTTTGAAAACTTAACTACCGTAAAACAAGTTTTGCCGGTTTTCCCTCTATCTCTCTTCCAGTGCCATGCTTGAGAGCGTATTCTCGCTTAATGTAAGCAAAGAGAACATCGGTTATCAAGAATATCTGCCCAGTTGCGAAGGCTAGAGTTACGCCGAAAAAGAAATTGGCATTTGCTGAACGTGAGTAGATCCAAAGGTGCCAAACAGTTGGTCCGAGAGCTGATGTCACCAGCAGGAAGCACCCAACGATAAATTTCTGCTGCATATCTGTAAACAAAATAACAATATTTTTACAAAACAGGGAAATGATTTCTTTTAAGCCTAAATTGCAATGAAAAATAGTATAAATTTTATACATTTCAATTTTTATTTGTACTGTTAATGATAACATACAAGCACAATTTTTTAGTTTACACATAAGACAGCAAATTGATGGGTCTACAGATGTGACTGTGATTTAGAAAAACCTTTTAAAGGTAAGTATTATAGTAGATATCTCAAGACAGTTTCGCAGTCTAATTTCCAAAACTCTTTGGAAGTATGTGCGTCATATAATAGTGTTTAATCTCATTGCATGATTTGGAGCTCAATGCTCAAGGGAAGAATGATAAGGTAATGGAGAAAACAAACAACCTTGCTAATAATATAATTCATTTTTATGATTAGTGTGGTCTAGATCAGAAGAAATTAGCCAATAGTCTTAGAAGATAGGAATATGAACTTACATGAAAATAAGTGCCTCCACATGGGAATCAGTGCCAAATAAAATGCAACATCTCCTAAGCTCGGATATGATTTGAAGATAGTAGTCAGCGTTGTTAATGTGGTGGCGAGCAGGAACGGTTCATTTCTGAATCGTAGTGTTAGCGGCATCACATAGAGAAGTGCTGAATTTATTTGGAATGCGCAGAGGAAGAGTACTCTAAAATGTTCAAACATCTCTGTGAAGAAGTACCAAAAGAGTCCAATATTTGGTTTTAAATCTGGCACGCTTAATCTGAAAAAGATATAATACTACATTTAAACTTTTGTTCATACCTTAAAATGCCAATTATTTATAATAACCCAATGTGACAATAAAGAATATTAAAATAAGAAGCCTAACAGAGTCAGTCAACACAATAGGTGTTGATGATTATGTATCCTAATGGCACCCTGTGATTGACAAGGTGAAAATTTATAAGATCTTAGATAATAGTTGTCCATTTGATATTTTCTTGATTCACTAATGAAATAGGCTACTTTCGTAAGCTTAGTTGTTCCCCATCTAAAAAAAAGAGGTATCTACTAGGGCATAGGTTCCCAACATTTTTCAGGTGGCGACCCCTTTTTATAAAAGCCATGTGACTAGCAATCCCCCCCCCTGAGGAATTTGAAATCTTCGATTTGCTATACCTTTTCCCCGAAACTCCTTTTTTTTTTAGCTCACCGGGCAATCCTCGATTTGCTATATTGTTCAAATCTCCAAAATCGAAAAAAGTTGGTGACCCCCCCAGGAAACCCTTCGTGACCCCTAGGTTGGGAACCCAAACTAGGGTTTGTCGGTTTTTAAAACTCGGTTTCTAAAAACCAGCTTATAAGTTAAATTTACGATATTTTAATGTTTTTTTACTATTTAATTAAAACCCTAAATATTTTGATCACCATGGTCAGAGACGTCCCGTGGGCATAGGCGAGTGGGCAGTTGTCTGCAGTTGGCGAGTGGGCGGCAAGTCTTAGGGAGCGGCAAATGATCACAGATATTTTAAATGAGTAAATATTTTTGACACAGTGTAAGTGCATTTAAATTTTCATGTGTAGTGAAGGTAATAGTTATTTTTTCATAATTATTGAACAATAATATGAGCTTATCATATTGCGTATAATATGAGCATATCATATTCATGAGAATCTTCTAAGGTATAAATATATAATGAATTACTTGAAAACAAAATGGAACAAGTGACAACACATTTGTTTGAGTACGTAGGTGAGTAAAGTATTCAAACTTTTAAATTTGTACATGTATTCCTATAATAATAGGAAATAATGAAAAAAATTGGAGCTATTTTAGGGCTCTGCCTAAAGGCGGCAGATAGCCTAGGAATGTCATTGTGAATTTTTTTGACTGATCGCTTTTGTCTTTTACGCATATACCGTATACGTTATCGTTACTTTACCATATTTAACTCATTTTTAGGACTTAACACCATTTTTTTCACATACATTTTGTAATGATAGATGTCAATACTTACATGAATCCATAGGTATTCTCTAAGAAGTTATAAGATCCATTCATGATAAATGCACAGCAATATATCAAAAATCCCCATGATAGCACAAAGACCAGCAATGTTATTATGTATGAACATATGTCACAGCCTTTGGATGTGTTGTGAATAAATATTAGAGCTGGAACAATCAGCAAGGCCGGATAGAGCGCTTGGTGAGCTGCAATAGCGATGGCGAAACAGCAAACAAATCTATAACCATGCACCATCGATAGAAATGCTATCGACACAAAAACGTTATTGAAAACTGTGGTAGTCATCGCTACACAATTCAAAACGGAGTACGGATTAAACAAATATGTGGTTAGTACATAAATAGGCGCCGTATCGAAGTCGTCCGACTTCAATAAGAGGAGTTCACAATCCTTCACGTAATCGCCTTTATCTCTATCTTGCTGCTCTTTTAAGATCCGCATGAACTTTTTCGCAGTTAAATACAAACAAAAGGCCGTAATCAGATCGCAGACGGTGAAAATGATTGGCAGAAGTTGTGGTATTTTCCTTGTGAGATTGGAGAAAAATATCAGCACTAATGGCGATTCATGAAACATGTCGCCTTGGTAGGGGTCTATTCCTTCATCGAATAAATATACACCTTCCATTAATCTTTTCCATGAATTGATTGGAGTTGATATTTCAACCCGGTTTGAAATAACTTCTCTATATTGAGATGTGAGTAGCCACAGACGGACTAAGCCGGCAAGACCGAACGCGGCGTAAACTTTCATGGTAACAATAAAAAAATATAGATTGTTAACGCGAAACTAATGAAGGATTTAAATATGCTAACTTCGACATCAAGTTAGAAGTAATTATGACCAATTTTTTAGAATTACATTTGACAGAAAATATTGACATAAGATAAACATTGCGTTTTATTAGCCCTGGAAAATAGCTGCTTTACCGACTGTTACTTTGGGTATGCGTTGATGGTAAAACAGAAGTGTGGCCAGCATAAAAAATATTTTCCTATTGATTCAATATTCTTGGTGAACTACGGCGATTTTTATGTACACTTACCGGCAGATAAGTAAAGGAAATCATAGAATTCCTCAGTTATAATGTACATGAAAAAGCATTAGTGAGCACATTAAATCACATTCACACATTTATGCTGGATAACACTGGAAAAAGTTAAAAATCTGAGAATAGAAAAAAAATAGTCAAAATTCAAACAGTAAAATATGCTAACATTTTCCATTTTCATTGTTATGAAAAAGTAAATATTTATAGAGGGGGTGAAAATTTTTGACTAGGGTTTTTAATTTAGATTTACACATCTACTGGAATAAGTAATGAATTGGGATTTAGTTTATATTGTTCTTATTGATAAGTCATTACATCATAATTAAGTATTTACATTTCTGCAGTTGACATAAATAGAATTGACGATAAAAACATTTAGTAGTTGATGGAGACAAGTAAAAACGAAATGTACCCCTCCCCTCTTTTTGCATAGATACGACCACTACTAAATCTTATTAATAAGTAAAAGTGAGATCAAAAAAACAAGGCTCAAAATTATTAATTAAAAAACACAAAATGGAACAAAATCATTTTATAAAAAGTATTAATTTTTTATGAGTAAGCGATTTTTACTAATTGATTTGCATTTACATTTTCGAAAGTTATACTCATAAATGCTTTCTTGAACGTAAAATTTGAGAATGCATGTAAGCAGTGGCGGATTACCACATAAGAGGTGCACAATTGTAGCCTCCAAATCTCAGAAGCCTTAAAAAAGCAAAAATTATAATAAAAAGCCATTCAGTTTTCAAGACTTTTGCAATGTTTTTATGTTATTTAAACCTCATGGCCTCCACATTTTATTGCGCCTTGGGACTCCCAAAAGCGTAATCCGGCACAGCGTAGTATAAGTATAACTTTATCATTAATTAATTGAATAATTTTACTGCTTGGCAGTTCTTCTATATGACTGAATTTTATGACTTTGTAGCATAGGTATCAGGGCTGAAGCTTGATACTTTGGCGCCTAAGGCAAGGGGTAGATTTTGCACTCTTAACCCCACTAAAATATTAACAACTTAATTCCTGAAAATAAAAATTATCCTCGTAAGACCTTACTAGTTAAAACTTCACATAATGCCTCAATAACTGGTATGGTGACAAAAAATTGAAGATCGATTACAAAATTTGGTTAAGCATCTTGAAGACCGTATTTGAAGAATAGTTGCAAAAGTTCCATTTGGGATGCGGTGGCTACACCTGACAAAAAAAAATCGCTTGATATTTGGAACTTGCAATTTTACTAAATTTTGTTGGTATATGTTGTCCAGATTCTTAAATACTTACTGCCTGTCATTAGATTTGATACAAAAATATGGCATCAATTTGGCACCCCTCATACTCCTCGAGCATCTCAGCGCCCAGGGCGAATGCCTTATCCACCAGTCCTGAGCTACAAGCCTGATAGGTATAATATAACAACAAAGTTCGGCAATTTTTCTCTAGCTAGTGTAAAAAATCAAGCATTTTTCAAGCTGTCAAACAATAACAAAAAATAAGCCTACATGTAAGTATGTATCCGTTTTATTTCTTAATGTCTACATTTTAATTAATTTTTGATATTATTTCCTCGATTAGTATACATTAACATATTATTATTAGGATTATAAACATAGTCCTTGAGAGGAAAAAGTAAGTAAAGATGTGTAACTATCAGTGGTGTAGTGGGGCAGGGGCGCTTGGGGTCGACACTCCGATACGTTTTCTAGATGATTTGGAAATTTTGCGATAAATGCTTATTTTTTCGTAAATATAATATGTAAAATGATTTTTGTAAATAATGTACTGGAAGAACGTTTTGCTGGAAACTTGTTGGTGCAGAAATTGGATCACTGCGGTTAGAGTGCTCCCAGACTTATTTAGTTATCACTGGGCCAATGTCAGAGGCAGATTAGCATACAAGCCTATGAGGCGCGCAGTTTGGGCCTCAAAAATAGCTTATACCAGTGGTTTCCAACCTTTTTGTTACTGCGCCTCCCTTTGAAGAAAAAAATATCTTTGCGCCTCCCCATCATTTAATTTGTATAGTAAAGTAAAGACACGTTTTAAATGGTAAATAAATATTTTGGACTGTTCGCGCCTCCCTTTGCAATAGTCCACGCCTCCCTAGTTGGAAATCGCTGGCTCATACAATATAACTGATAAATTTTTTGTTGAGTTTTTTATTATTTTACTCAGAATTTTCTGACGTTTTTATGTTATCTGAAACAGGGCTTTCAAATTGTATTGCGTCTGGGGCCTCCATGTGCTTTATCCACAACTGACCACTGTTGACTAGTCATTGATTGCTGATGAGTTGACTTAAGTGTCGTTATTTTTACTGATGAAAGCACGCTTTATTTTTTTAATACTTACCTTAAGATACTTATTTTAGTTTATTTCTACAACTTCCAGTAAAATAAGAGTATATTATTATCTACTATTTTTATAATTGTGACATCAAGTATGTATTCTAAGTTACTATGTAAGTGCATTATTCAAGGTAAAAGAAAACGCAACTTAAAGAAACACATGTATTTATTGAAAAATCTTTTTTTGAAATATAAACTTTGATAAAAATAATATAATTGTAAGAAAAATCTTATTACAATAATAATAACTAAGTATATGGCTACAGAATTTTTACCACACATCGTAGTTTATCTGACATACTCCTTAGAAACTAATGTCACTATATAAATGCCTCCACCTTATGGGTTCGGGATTAATTAATATTGCAAAAATAAACGACAAAAGAAATTACCTGTCTTATATTTATTCAATCTTATTTTACTTGTCATGCTGAAAGAGTTATTAGATATTGACTCCTAACTGCTTAATGAATTTAATCATAACAAAAAAAGAATGCAATATCATAGACAAAATTTCCATTATACAATATTTTTGTAAACAATAGATGTGTTTTCAATTTATTGACAATTTTTTAGTATTCAGAGTTTTTTCAAAATACAATTATGCAAATTTCTAAAAGCTCAACTTATTTATATAATGGAAATTCTGACTATAATACTACTAAATTCTTAAAGAAATATTCAGTTATTTTTAAACAATATAACATAAACAAATCTAAACACTGTAGGCATGATATGTAAGGCATATTTTTTCATGTATTTAATTGTAATGCATATTTGAATTGAATATAAACATAATAATATATATATAATTTAAAACCAATTTTTGAATAACAATTTTTACACATTCGATAATTATTATACTAAATATGTGTAATAATGATACGATAAGAATAACTTAATTTATATATTTATATAAGTATAGAGTATTAAATAATTTACAATGTCTTTTTATATTGTAAACATATTTTCTTTTTAATTTAAAATTATCAAATAAATACATTAATATTATTAGGAAATAGTTAGCTACATTCAACGATATCTGAAAAAGAGGGTTTCAAGATTTTCAACTGAATGTTTAGTAAATGTTAATTAGTTATTATGAAGAATAATGAAGAAGAGGGCCGCAGTCCAATTTTTTGATGTTTTGAATATTATAATTCATTTTATCAGCAGTTTGGAGATTAGTATGAACATACAACAATTTATACATCTGAATGGAGAAAAACATTTATATCTATAAAAAGACGCTATAAATTATTTGACATCCTAAATCCGCTTTGATTCGCATTTCCATTACACAGTGTCCATTCTTTTTTTACAAATCCTTGGATGAGATTTTACATCTAACCTCACATTTCGCTTCATATAATAATTATTGATTGGATAATTCGGAATATAAAGCATAAAAGTCAGGTACCATTTTAAAATGTGCCGATTTTCTTCCGATCCGTCAAAATCAATCGTAATCCTCCACAATTTTCTGCTTATTAACAGTAATATGGCAGTTTTTTTACTATTAAAAATATATAATGTGTATTATTTTGTGACTAAATTACTTAGAAAATTTTACACTTACCACTAAAATCTAAAGACAATGTTTATTTCATCTGATTTTAGAGTTATTCATTCACGGAAATTTGTATTTCAGACCTATCAAATTCAATGATTTTTCAATAATATCATAAAGCATGAAAATTAAAACTTATAAATTTGGCATTCAAGAAAAAAAAAATTTAAATTGTTTTCTTCAATGAGATTCTATTTTTTCCTCCGTTGGGATTTTTAATATGTATTTATTTTTCAAAACTGAAGGTGGGCTAAAAATTTATAACAAAAAAGAAAAAAAATATACTTAAGTAGGTACTTATTGAATCATTTATTTCTATTCTTCTTTTAAGCGTGTGACAATAATATTGTTTTCAAATAACCTGTCTACTTTCAAGTATTAATACTTAAACTACATGTACGTATCCATTTTGGGATAAATACATGTAAATAATTAAGAGCTAATATTATATCAAAATTTGAGCCTTTATTTGTAAAAAAAATAAAAATTAAACATATACTATGATGCATTATGACCACTGCAATAAAAACATATTCAAATTGTGACATACGATATTGATTTCAAGTTATTTGCAAAACTAAAGAATGTATTCAACTAATTATTAAATAATAATAAAGAATGTTAAATAGGCAGATTGTGACTTTTGATCACAGCTTTGATTATAACAATATAAATAACATTAATAGACTTTCATAAAATGAACCTACTTTCAAAATTTAATTCACGCATTTTTCAAATATTTATTCTTGAAAATCTTAGATAAAAGCCAGTCACAATAGAAGCTGGAAACGTAGACTAAGGCACATTTTTGTTTTTTTTTTTCAAATACAATTATTATCTTTGACTACGTAATATTTAAGTTATAAGGCATCACACAATTTCGATTTTCTTGAAGAATTCATAAGATTCATTTTGAGATCTACACGCCAGAAATGACCATTATAATGGCCGTTTGGAATAACAATATTATTCTGGCAAGTTCACACTTTCAATATTATAATGTACACTTGACTCACAATGCTATTTTGTAGCAATTACTTCAACTGTTATTTATGAATTTACATTATATTATCTTTTAAAAATTGAAATTTTCTTATTCTACATAATATCTTAATAATTAAACTTAACAGAAAGATTATTTTTCTCGAATTAAATGTAAACCATTCGACTGGAATGCGTACACTAACAGGCTAGCTTCTAAACACTACGTAATAATGTCAATATTTAATTTTTTAAGTACGTTTTTAATTACATTAAAATAAATAATATCTAACTGAATTATTTATTACCATGTCAGACAGAGCAATGAAGATCCAACTGTCATACAACTTTTATAATTAGAACAGTATTATTGTAAAAGTTGCACGGCAATATTTCCTAAGTCTGTTTTTTTATATTCGTTGTATTTTAAAATTGAGCACAATTTTCTACATGAAGTATATCAATTAATTTCAGCTGTTGTGGCTTGGAATGACTTGGTAAATTAAAATATATCTTAGAATTAATCAATTCGATGTGCTAATGATCTTGTAATTCAACAAATGTGATATCATAGAGTTCCTCGTCAACGCCGGCAACTTGCCTCACTTCTAGTAGGAATAGGTCTTCGTTGCAGTAATATGTTAACATATCGTCGTCAATTTTGGCCGTAATCCTGAAAGAAAAAATATTTTTATTAGTTACAGTTGACATGGTTTCCATATTGCATAATAATCTAAGATCCCTCGGTACAGACATACAGAATTAATCGTTCTGATACAAAGTTTTGCACAAAATTAAGTAGATCACTTCTTAATTTTGTAAGTATTATATATGTCATATATCTCTGTAGCATATTGGTCTTTAAATATATGGATATATTGTACCGATATCCAACGCTTAACGTCAAATTATTGGACACAGCCAGTTTGGCAATCAAACAAATCCTGCATACTGAGTTTTGGCATTATATAATATATTTGACAAGTCCATTTAGTATTGAGTTATAAATATAAAATTTTCTGAGCAACTTGTAGGAGACATTAAGTATTATTATATATTTTAAGAATAATACTGGAATTGAACCAAGTATTCTGCAAAAAGTAAAATATATCCATGATTTCACCTATATCGTTTTTATTAAAGATTTTTAATCTGCCAGGGACATTACCTAGTTGAAATCTACTAAGTGATGATAATAAATAATAATAAAAGCATTGAATGTTAGTAATAATTTGGTATGTGAGATTGTAAAATTGTTAGAGGGATTTGTTGAAATTAACATATGTACAATGTTTTAATAATAAATAAATAGTTTTAGTTTCTTTGTTAAAAATAATACGAGGAAGAAGTACCCAAATATAAAGAAGATGATAGTTTTAATAAAGCAAATGAAATTAGACAAAAAATGATGTCCACTTACCCTTTCTTGTTTTTGCGATAAAGATTATTAATGGCTGAAGTTGAAATTTTGTACTTATTCTCAATCTGCAAAATAAGGAAAACAGAATATTACAAATCTTTTCTAATCGAGTATTTATTTTTGTAATTTTCTTTAGATTTCGTTAACGGTTTCATCGATTTTTCTGTCTTTCTTAATTTCAGCTTAGATTTGAAAAGAAGTACTGTTTCGACATTTCAAAGTGGCGGTCTTGCGGCAGCCATTGAAGTGTCGAATGAATGTGATGGCATGATAGTATGACCTTGCGGGAAGGTCAAATGATGGACAACAATTTTGTTAATGACAAACACATGCTGTTATAAATTGTTATGAAAGCACCACATTTGTTATTTAGCAATTCTAGACAAATCCAAACCAAATATTGGGATAGTATAAAATATATTTTACAGGAATGTAAATGATGGTTTCCAACCTATTGGAGATTCCACATTTTTTTTTAATTACCTTTATTTAATAAAATGATATATAAAAAACCTTAATTTAAATTTCAAACATATCACTAGTAGCTTTTATAATAGGCCTATTATTATGTAGTATTTATATTTAAAAATATATTATTCAACATGATTTGAAATATTTAAAGTGTATATAAACATACCACCTATGCTTAAAATTTTATAAATAAATATTGAGAAAATCATAAAATTGGCTGATAAAACAAATGCCTACAATTTTGATCGAATGTTTTTTTTTCTTTAATTCTTTATGTAATAACTTTAGCAAATGTTACAAATAATATCTAATTATAAAAAAATAATTCTAATAAGATCTATTTTCACTATCATAAAAAATATAATTATTAGAATGAACGTATAATGTTTACCAAAAGCAATCATTCAAAACCGCGTGAAACCGTTTTTAATTAATAAAAGGATGATGTATTTTAAGGGGGGATAGCATTTAGATAAAGATTCACTTACCGCATGCAAAAGGCCCTGCGTTGTTGGTGGTGCTACATGAAGGGGTGTATAAACATCTTCAGCGTCCTGCCGAACGTATAGCATGACCCGTTCGGTGAGTGGGGGCGACAGGGCTCGAGCCCGTTTCAAAACTGGTGAGAAAACATCTCCGCCACTACTGTCCAAAAGGGGGTGTTCTTTCTTTTCGCTATGGAAGAAAAAAAATAATAAAATTAAACATTGTAAAAATTATAGTCATTACTGTTATATGAAACACTGAAATAAAAGTTTCCGCCCAATGTACCCACCCGAAATAGTGGCTATGTATATTTTTATAACACTGACCTCTGACTTTAATTCGTTTTATGATTTGTTTCCTGTTGAAATAATTAAAAAATATAGGTGTGAAATATCTATTTGGGTGGTCAAACTTATTTACCGTTAAGCCAAATTAATTAAACGAAAAGGAGATTATATTTCGTGGCTTAATAAATATTGAATTTTTTTATTCTCTCAATAGTTTTATTTGGAAACATAATTTTAAATTTGGAACATATTTCCATCGTCGAAATTAATAGAATAAAACACTGTCCACCTACTTTAAAGTGATGCCAAAATTCCATTTTCAAGCGATTGGAAAATATATTTTTAGGAGTAGGTTTTTTAGTGTAAAGCGAGTTCCCGTTTTCAGGACATGTTATTAATTAATATAAAGTCATGTAATTACCCTTCGCCATACCTTGGCGCATCTGGAGGAAAATGATTGTGGAACTTGAGCGTTGGGGTAGCGGGTTTGGCGGCGTGGAGCAGGAACGGTGACCCTCCTTTCATGATGTGAGGGTCTCCGGGTAACGATCCATCGTCGTGGCCGTAGAATCCTTGCAAATCCATGCCCGCCATTTTGTCGAGGTCTTCAGCTGGCGTGAACAGTACCGGTGGCTTCCCTAAGTCTGACATACTGTAGAATTCGCTTCTTTCGACTACAGGGTGGTAGAGTTCGTCCAATTTCTTTCTTCCAGTCGCTGTCATTTTACGTTTTGCTGCCCGTCGTTCTTCGTCTCTTGTTTTTCTTTCGGCACCCTATTTAGATAAAAAAAAATATATTATAAATATTCAATTATACTTCTAGTTTCAAAAACACTGTAGTTAAAAAAAATAATCATAATATTTTAAAGAATTAAAACAACGAACAAACCTTATCACAAAATACTTTTATCTGACAATATCCTCTGTGGAAGACGGTTGGATCCCGCGGGTCTTCGAATGTGTCAATTTGCAAATGAAGTGGTAAGCCCTGTAATAAACAAAATAAAAATTGAGTCATAATCGTAAAAGAGTCGATTGAAAGAAATGGCGGAAGTCATAAAACATTATACCGGTTTTAATAAATCTAAAGAAAATGTACCTAAAGACCGATCGTTATTTCTTGCATTTTTAAAACACACCACAAGATACCATAAATAAAAAAGTCACATCAAGATTTTAAAGATTGCTAGATTGATTTTAATGTGAGGTTTTGGGATGCTAAAACAACTTATCAATGTATCAATATTTTTCAGAAACGATTTCAGAAAAATAAGCTTATTTATTTTAGAGATTTATTTAAAAAAAAAACTGGATATCACTTTTTTGTCGTGTTTAAATGAGATCAATTTTTGAGGCACGGTGAACATGATTTGTATTGATATAAATTGTATCTTAACGTCTTCAACTATATGTATAATCAAATGCGAGCTTTTGTCTGTATAAAAAGCTTTATTTCGATAGCACGACACTAATTATATATTACTACGTACTAATTAATTCACCGGGTATATTTACGGTAATTATAACAATATATCTAATGGACTGTTAACTTTTATTGTTAACGTATCAACGCTGAAGTGCTTTCTTCTTATAATTTACGGTAAGTAGGTATATATAAAAATAGTATAGTTTTTTAATTTGCTACTTACATATTTTTAGTTTGAACTCACTACTGAATGAAATCCGTTGTTTTAATGTACGAGTTTTTTTTAATTACAAGACATGGCTATGCGCAAATTACGCCAAAATTTTAACCGACGTCAATGCAATCATCGAAATTAATTTGACACAATTAATTTTGACCAATTTCCGTTCAATTTAGATTAACTCGATAGCGCGCAGGAAATCAAATTCACTTTCAAAATGTCATAAATTCTTTTTATTTGACAGTAATTTTTATGCATTTATAATTACATACCATGTAATATATTGAGCTGATTATTAGACTAGCATTTAATTACACATAAAATATGCTTATACGTCCTTATTTTTAATCGGAAGTTTTGTGTTGCTTAGAAAAGTATATTGAGCCCGATATTGTTTAGAATGTCGCGCAAAAAAATGCCACTTTGGCACCTTAACATTGATATGAGGGTCTTATTAGAAAAACACCACAATATCACAAGTCTGGAAAAACACAAAAAACGTAATTTGATTAAGTTGAATGTCGTGTTTCGATTGTTTCTTTAGCCGAATTCGCGCAAGTATGTTTGTACTTTAACATGTAGCATCTAGCTATTTAATACAATAATTTCATCGATTCAAAAGGCACAAAAAATTTGCTTTGATCAAAACACGCTCACTCAAACAATTTTTAAGATTGCAACTAATAAGTAATGAAAGAAACATGAAATGCTTGTTTTTTTTTGCATAAATTTAGTCAACCCAGCAAGAAAATTTAGTCAGTTTTAGATAAAATATAACTTAAATCATGATATTTTTCTAGTGTATATAATATTGTCAAATAAAAACAAATCGTAAAATATTTGTATAAAATTGCAAATGAAGAGTTGCATACTGAAATTATTCAATTAATAAGACTTTAAAAGATCGCGATACGTCACATTTAATTTTAATTGAACATTGAAAATATAAGAGTTCTTAATTTTACATAAAAGTTGTCTAAAATAGAATACCTGTTTCACAAAAAACCTCATTAAAATAATCTCTACCTAAATTATGATGATATCTAATTTAAGTAAATATAATTTTAACTAATATGCTTGCAAAGCATGTAGTTACATTACAATTTTGCCTATAGTGATAACATGAATGTCCAACGAAATCTTGCAACATACTATTATAAGCAATAATGTAAAACGTCTCGCAATAGAAAATTGCCTTTAATTATAATACTCAATGATTTCATCTCAGATTAGAAAATATTTTCACCTCTCATCTCAACAATTTAAATGAGGAATAAAGCGGTAAAAAGTTGCAACAGCTTATACTTTTAGCTACCGATGTACTTAAATTAATTCAATAATCCGGATTGATAACCAAGGGTCATACATAACAATTAAGGCGTATATGAATAACGATGCTTCGATGTATGATGTTAAACAGAAAAAAATGAACAAATTGGTCTAGTTACGATATTTGGTGCATACCTACTTATTAATTGGAAAGATTGGCTGAATAAATTTATTATTGTCTATTAGTATTCATAAAGTAACGGAATACGTGGGTAATGGGTAATTCGAAGCACAAAAAATTGCCCCAATTTTTAGTTTATGCATTCTAAGACTATGAATTGTTGACGTTGATGCATATTATAATAAAATACGATCGATCGAAATTCTGACAGTATATACTAAACTACTAAATTTATACTTGGTAAATTTTGTTTATCGATCGATTGCGACGGCATTTAATATTTGGTAAAATTCCACCGTGACCAAACAGTTTTTTTACAAAAGTTTCTGTTTTTTGTATTGCATATTTTAGCATTAAAAATCCTTAAAAAGTGGTATAAAAAAATTAACGATTTGGAATAGATCTAATTTAAATCTTTAATTTGTAATTTTTTTTTTAGAGTAAATTTCCTTACTCATATGATATAAATAATAATATTGTTCTGTATGCTGAAAGTTTTCAGATTTGTAAAGTAAATATTAATCGTATTTAGAAAAAAACTCATTTCATTAAATGACATTGCGTACACGTTTTATATAAAAAAATCACTAGTAAAGCTTTGATCCAAAATGTTTTTGAATGTAATATTTAAATTAGCTGGGTTCAATAAAATATTTATAAATTAAAATAAACACCGATGTGACCGTCACAATATGGCCTCATGTCAAAATAGTACAGGGGTTAATTAAATTCAAACTAGATTTATCTGCCTATGGTAAACGTTTTACATATATTATATTTAAAAATCGGCGATAAAGTCATTAATAATTGTTCATTACACAGTATTAAAAATGTCTACACGATATTCAAATTTATAAGAACACTTTCCTGGTCATTTAGTGCAATGATAATTATTTACAGCTAGAATTTTATTCATATCATTTTAATTGTGTACAGATTATTAAGGCCAATCTTGACAAGCAACTTGTAATTGAGATTTCAGTGTCATTAAATAAAACGATAAAAACTTAAAAGGTAGGTAGGTGTTGGAAGCAAAAACATCAATGTTTCATATGGTTTCTGTAAATTTCGTTGTTTTTATATCTATCTCAATTGGAAGGTAGGTTTCTCATGAGTCAAATTCCGATTATTTTTCAATGGTTGTACAAAAATAGTTATTTATTTAATTAAATCTACTGTGGTTTTTAAAACACATATGTAGAACATACTAAATGCTTCATTTATATATTTAAAATAATTTACGACTATATTTTCATTTGAGTTTTCAAAGAAAAGACAAACTATTTTTTTTATCGAATCAAGTTGTAAAATGATAAAAACAACTATTGATCATTTAAATAAAATTACGTATTTATTTGGTATTCTGATGGATTGAACAAT
Organism: Himalopsyche anomala; assembly: GCA_031772345.1. Lineage (NCBI taxonomy): Eukaryota > Metazoa > Arthropoda > Insecta > Trichoptera > Rhyacophilidae > Himalopsyche > Himalopsyche anomala. Next base: position 34,088,048 of record CM062821.1, read on the forward strand.
TTTATTTTAGGGAAAAAACATTATTGCAGTTTTTTTTCCTTGGGTCATTTCACTTTTATGATACTTTAAAATAGGTCATTATTACGCATTTAAATATTGTTTTCCTAAAATAACATTTGGCTCACTTCACCTCTCATGCGATCATTTTATACTACCTACAAAAAAAAAATATTTACAGTAAAATAACAGTATTTTATTTGTATATCAACTATATAAGATATTTAGCTTACAATAACTAAAATGAAAATAATATTTAAAACAAAATCACTGGCTAAGTATTTATAAGGAGGCTTCAAATTCATATTTCCAGATGCACAATAAAAACATGAATAAAAAACGTTTAGTATCGTAAAAAAAGATGGCGTCAGGCTAAAACGCGTATCGTGTTCTGTCAAATGCGCTTCGTTGCATTTAATTATTAGGTAGAAGCGTTTACCTGTTGTAATTAACGCCAAGTCTTGGTAAGTTTACATCAAAATACCATTTAAATACTATATGATTGAATAATATTCACATCTCTCTCATTCTCACGAAGAAAGTACAGTGAATAATGAAAAGACATGTTGAATTTAATTAAGTATTTTGTGTTTTTTTTATTCGCCGTAATTGAAAAAGCATGCGAGGTCATTTGTGTAATGTTTCCCCATTGCATGCGATCCCACCGAGAAATAAAGGGAAAAAATATTGTTGATCTTGCAGAGATATGAATATTTTATATTGTTATGAAAATATTTTTTACCTTGACTCCTTTCTGACTGCTGAAGTCTGTACTTAGGCATTGCACTGCTACGTTGATCTGGAAAAAAGAAGAAGTTATAAGTAAATAGTAAGTAAAGCCTGGAACCGTTATATTGTATCTAAAAATATACGACACGAGTTTCTCTCCTGAAATTATTCACTCATCACAAAATCACATTTATTTTTCTATGAACAGTTGTGGAGTCAATTTTTATCATTTGTTTGCATTGACAATAGTATAATATGTAAAAATAAAACTACCAAACTATTCACCTCAATGTTACGAGTTTGATAAAAACATTACATATATATTGGAGTGCAATTTGTATACATGAGTCCTCAGTCTGATGAAGGTCTTCTTACTTTACCTCATTTTCAAAACCAATATTCATTTATTGTCATGAGTAAAGATTTTATTACTGGTATTAACGAAACCATGATCCCGGGTTTCAAAAACTAACCAAAATATTAATTTTTAAATGTATTGAAACTTTCACATATTTTATTAAATGTTTTCACAATGAATTAAAATATTTAAAATATGTTAAGAGTTGTGTCAATATTGACATGTTTCAGAATTGATGAGCTTTTTAATGATGTATTATTATTTTGAGAAGCCGTAAGTTATTTTTGAAAATCACCCTTTTTTTATTATAATTATATTTTTTATATACTATCGAAATACTGATTTTGATTTACTGATGTATTCATCCGGTATTGCAGTCTGTAGTTGTGAGTGGTTTTGCTGAATATTGTGCTCCTTTTAATGCATTCGTTTTAGACTATTAAGATAAAAACTTTGTAAAATTAAATTTATATATTATTTGAAAGTTTGTTGAAAATATATTAAAAACGGAACATATAAATATATAACAATTTGAAAAAAAAACAGCTTAAACACTAGATGTTTTTCAAAGATAAAAGAACTTCAGTACACATTACTGAAGTTCGTGTTCATTTTCAAAATAGTAAAAATGCGCCTTTTTTCAATTTGTATGTTTTATTTTTTTAAAGACAATCTCGATTGTTTACAACACGACAAATTATATGTTGAGTGTAATTTAATTAGAAAAATTGTAGGAGTCGTAATTATGTACGCATAATATACGTTTTGAGTGATTTTATCGTCCTTTTTATTTGCTTTATGTGAATAAAAATTGCTCTTGACATCTTCGCGGGGTCTGGCTACATAATTTGACAAAGTAATTACGCAAAATTACCATCTCAGCTTAAATTATACGCTGGACTACAAGATTGGTAGATTAACGTTTATGTGTTATTAAGTAATTTTAAAATGAAATTTGTTTTAATTAACTACTAGGTATTATTATTTCACATTATAATGATAAAGCCGTTTAACTATTGGTCAAAATGAGTATTTATTTGAAAAAGTAAATGCTGTTTATAAAAAAGCAGATTAAAACAATATGGTCAATTCAAGTACAAAGTTTACATTTGTGTGCTCTTTCATGAGTCATTTTTTAAAACAGGATGATCAGTTTTAAAGTCCTCATAATTTATAAGCCAATAATTTTGAATAGTCGGATGTAATTTTACTCTACGAAAACTCTATCTTTCAAAGTGACACAGCGAAAGCTCATTAAAACGAAGCTTCATGTAAAAAATACAAAACATACGCCAGGCAGGCGGCGCCATCGGCCATCCTAGAGATCGAATATAAATTGCACAATTTGGCCGCGAACAAATTACACAGTAGTAACGCTTAGATAGGCTAATCACAGGCCTCGGACCCTTGGGGGACATCTAAAGCTACTACGGACAATCGATGTCCATTGATAGTGGTTGCCAAGCGAAATGCGCGAGCACTGCATCATGCAAAGTCGCTACAAATTTATCGTAGCACGATCTCAAACGCATATTAAATACATGACAGTTTATCAATAACTTTTAAAAATTGTTCGTAAATGTGATCTTATAGAGGAAACAGGTATTAATTTATGGTTTTGAATATTGTTTAAATACTATTGCTGCCTCTATTTAAAACAATATTTTATACCATTATTTAATTTTAAGTTTGAAGTTCAGCGAATAATCACTTAGATTACTTTTACTACGCTAAATATTGAATTTGCTTGATTACATATAGTTTATATCTAAACAGGCTATCTCGACTTTTGTACGCCCTACTTTCGTAAAATTCGTTATATCGTACATTTTTTGAAATTTAGATTATTATCGATACTGGTATTGAAAAACTCGATTTAATGAAATTTTTAACATGCGATTTCAAGCAAGAACTGATTTGAAAACTTTTATATTGTTCATTTTAAAATACTCTTCTTCGTGTTTTTAAACATTACTTTACAGTCGTACATTCAACATTTGTTCACAATTCAGGAACTTCGGGAACCAATTACATACAAAAATTGAGAGCTGCCTTTATTTATTTAGTCATAAATCATAATAATATTTGGTATATAAGTGTTGCACTAACAAGAATAATAAATCATTACAAAAATGAATATATATCAAGTCTTCATACATTCTTCTTTATATCTTATAACAGATTATTTAATGATTTTATTAAACTACAAGAAATTTTATTTTTTCGCAAACTGGTGCGACAAACGTAGATTTGTAATTTGTTATTGGCGTTATTATACCACTTGCAATAAAACTACATTGTATGTTGTACGCGTATCAGTGAGATAAGCTTTCATGGTAAATTACACGAATTATTGTGACTTGATTTGTACAAATAGTGAGAGTTGGGAGGCTGCTTGAAGAGGCTTCTCTCGCGGGAGGGACGATACGCTGATTCAGGCAGTGCGAGGTAAACGCTACGCGAGATAATCTTCGAAGGCTAACTTCTCGGAACTGACGATTCAATTAGGGTTATTTATTCAGCAATTCAATGCAAGGCGTGTAAACACTGAGAATAATATGCTTAAAATACGCCGAAGAATTCAATGTTAGTAAATAAACAGAATGCAAGGGGTCGATGAAAAGAACAACGTATCACGTGGGATATTATCTCAAAAGTTTAATTAAGATCACAGAAGAATATCTTCAAAAAGATAGTTTTAAGTTCACGAAAATTTAGATTATTTACCTATTTGCTTTTAAAATTATAATTTTATACCCAACGGTATGTTTTAAGCGGTTATATGTATAAGACATAAGCTTTGTTTCACTAATAAATATGATTATGATATTGCGAAAATCGAATTTCATTAAAATCACGCATTTTTGTAATGAAGCCTCTGTGATTCCTAACCTTTGAAATGTGATTGCAAGTAGAAACATCAATTTTTAAAACATTTAGCAAAAATCATGAAAAATGTTTTGTACATTATTCCAGAAATGTGAAACCAATACGAAAGCAAAATATTTCATCATTTAAGTATGTGTAGCAAATAGGTTTCACAAAAGTTTATGGAAAGCAATTGTGATAGTATTTGAATTACAATAATTTAATACATGATTAACCGATCAAGAATAAAAGAGAGTTTAAAGTTTTTAAAGAAGTAGAGTTAAAAAAACTATCTAATCGTCGTGGTAATATTTTTAAGTCTCATTGCCGATTCACATCGCGTAAAAGAGTAGATATATAATATTTTACTAACATATTATTTTATCTAAGCGTGTAACACTTAAAGTTCTTAGTATCTACCTAGTGTGAAATTCTAAAATTGATTGCCCACCAAAAGATGAACTTAGAAGCGGCTTGTAATTTTGTTGGGCACACTTACTATTATTTTTAATTAACACGTGAACTATCTTTTCAATCTCGTATATTATATTTCGTGCTTACGTGTATGAAAAGTTGATAAAAAATCGTTTAACAACAGGAAATAAATATCTCATCTCGGACACTTTAAAATGTAATTATCACTCACCATTTTTAAAAATATTTTTAAATGTGCTCAATGTATTGGGATTTGATTAACTAGGCGTCATATAAAACGTACTACTTTTTGTAGACTATTATTTTTACGTTGCTCGAACCTGAGAGTAATTCAATAAACAATTTACTGCCTCACACATCCGCTCCGCTATTAAAACTATTACTACGGCAATATTGTCATAAATATGTACGAAAAAAATTGTGTAAATTTATATGTACTGTATAAACATGGCTATTAAATATTTTGAAATAACGATGCATAATTATTGTAAAGTAATATGAAAATTGAAATAACACTGCTTTATAAATTGCATTTTTTTAACATTAGATATCTTGTCTATAACAAAGGTACGCAACCTTTTTTGCGTTTGCATCTACTTTTTAATCGTTAGTTTTCTCGCAATCGAAACCTTTACACGATTCTTAAAATAAATTTTATAATGATTTTTTATAATATAACGAAATATATTTATTAAGATTATTTTTTTTGGATGGAACGAGGAATAGTTATCTGAACCGACCAAAAATTTCGACCTTTGCTCTATAGAGTATTTCAACAAAGCATACTACTAAGGCTGATAGTAGATTTTGTTATACATTGGTCACAACATATGCAAAGAAACAGCCATATAATTATGTTGCTCTATAGATATGTAGAGAAATTATGGTCTTTCGTTACTATGTACACGTGGCAAAAAGGTTGTATATGTGTAATGGATTTGAGTTCGTCAGCTGCTTTAGTTGTTGGACAAAACTGATCTCGCAACATATTTTTTAATAATAAACTAAATAAAGTAAGTACTGCTCTTGTTCTTATCGAAACGCATTTGACCTTATATTTTGCAACATTTGAATCGTGTATACGTTTTTGAATACAACTTTGTACAATGAATAGATTATCCAACTGAATGTTAATTAATAATTAATAGGGGCTTGGAAATAAGCACTTAATCATAACGGATCTATGTACGTTACATAAGGATAGTCCTCCGACAAATGGTCACTAATTATAATAAATTTACATGATTTTACAATCGCGGTATTCACGTGTATGACGTTCAAATAAAGCCTACCATTATTGGCCACAAAAAAACATGGTCGAATTTAGACTAGCTAATCAATTTGGTGTTCTTATATCCATTCCTGCTTCTAGTTGGATTTCACAACCGAAATAATTTTAACAAGGCATCCATAATCTAGATGTTTATATCGGAGCTAAGTGCTCATATCCGGCTTGTCTGCGAAGCACTCCTCACTGTTACCAAACGCCTTATTACAAAACTTAACGTATAGCATTATTGTTGCTACTATAGTAGCTTATACCAATTGCAAATAGCTATGATTATCTGTATATATCGACTGTTTAATGGAGGCTTTCATATACGCACCTCATAATGTGTAATAATAGTCGTATGCGACAATCGACAAAATAAGTAAAGCTAGCAATACTTGTCAAATTTCAATATTGGAACAACTTATTTGTATTTCAAGACGAGTTAATTTACTCTGAAATTTCAAAATTGGAACGATTTTCGTTCGAGCTCAGAGTAAATTTATGTAAAGTAAATTTCGTTTCAAATTTTGCGAGTTGATTGCGATTGTTGTACATAAATCATGTGAATTTCGTTTTTCAGATTTTTGAACATTTCATAACATACATGTGTAATACTTAGTCTTTTTTTTTTAATTTTGTGATTTAAATAAAATTATTGACTTACCTTTGCTGAGCTTTCAAGAGGATTCCAATAAACGGCTATTGCATTGTGAGATACTTCTTCGATGCATCCAACGAGTCCTACACTGTTTTTTGTATCTGCAAAATAAGAAAAAACATGTTTTAATTATAATATTTTAAATCAATACATATTGGTAACTAAGAAAATTCTCATAGAGAAACACAATCACGATATTTTCTCCTTAAAATAAGATTGAATTTTAGGTCAATTTCATTATATAATTATAGATTAAAACAGTCCCTTAAAAGCATGCATTTTTCGCACTAGCGAAGCAACTGATTAGTGCCTTTCGACTACTATTATTGTGTTAGTAAATATTTAACATTTATTTTTAAAATTACTACATTTAATATTCGGTGAATTAATATCATAAATTTTACAACCTTGTCGCCAATACATACGTATCAATTTACCACAAATGTATTTTTAATAAATAATCCAGAGAATCCTTCTTTAATGGTAATTCGAAGATCACATTAAAAGACAACGATTAAAATGGTTTAATTTGTGTTTTTTTAATTACATGAATATGTTTAAATTAACATTTTTCAGTAATATATGTATTGATTATAGAATATTTTAATGATTAAATATGCTTAATGCATTGCATTTCATAATCTGAAATAAAATTTACATTTGACTGTCACATAAAATACTAGCAGCTAATTTATTCAATTGTGCTAAAATCCTATACCATAAGATTTGCGATGAGCGAAAAAGAGTTATGATTATTGATTAAAAGGATTTACGAAAAATTTAATATGGTAAATATAAGATGACATCAGTGTTTATTTTATGGCTACATAAAATGTGTAATTAATTGAATATTTATTAGAATACGTAGGCATTAACCTATTATATTTATAGTGTTGAAACCAAAATATTATTTTTTATGGATATAAATAAAAGATGACTTACATTTTACAAATAACTTTAAGTAATGCCTCGTCTTTACTTTTAAACATCACATGATTATTTTATAAAAATCAGGTCTGGGTAACCTTAGGAAGCTAAGTAAATTGACATCTGACTATATTTTCGATGGTTCGGCGGTAATTTTGTAGAAGCTATTTTTTTTTTTTAATTGAATTTGATTACCTTGTTGTGTTACAAATTGTTTATTTGTAAACTTTATGACATTCAAGCAAAACACGAGTCACAATTTGGAGCTCTACAAATAGAGTAACAGAATTATCAAATTAAAGTCCACTGACTGCTTTATTTAGTTTACTTTGTAATCAAACTATAACTATTGTATCTAATCGACATCAAATAAATATTGATGTTATCAACATATAAAGTAAAAATTTCAAAGACAGTAATGAAAATTCATTTTTTAAAAAGTATCAAGTATTCATATTTAAGTAACACGTCTTTCACTCGTTCTAGAATTTCTATTGATCAACTAGTAACCACATATTCAAAAACGTTACCTTTATCTTTATTATTTTACAACACTAACTCACATAAATAAATAATTTATCTTTCTTACATATTGAGTCTATCTAAAGCTCCTTATCGAATTGCCAAAAATGTGTTATTGTGGAAACATAAACAAGTAGCCACCATCTTTGTAAATATATTCACTAAAGCTTATTCGGACTAATCCGTCGATATATGTGTATTAAATAAGATAATCCTCATTGACCTCTGCTCCGCCGCCTCCGTGTAGATAAATTCAACAGAAGCAATCAGCGAGTGGTGGGCGGCTTTCTCAAAATTAGTATGAATTGGTTCCTATTGTTGGCACACAACACAAGGAGCGCGCATTACACATTATGTTTTACTACTCTGCCAACAATCGGGAATTGTTCACAAACAGCTTTATGTGATGTTTATATGATTTATGACATTCGCGAGAAATAAATAAACTCTCCCAATACGATTTACGAGCCGAGCTTTCTTGCATTCAGCGGCTAAATGATATTATTTATTGTGACATTTTCTAGGCTTCTATTGGCAATGAAAATTGAATGTGACAAGACGCTTTTATATACGATGCATGATAGAATATTTTTTCCTTTGTTAGTTGGAAATTTTGTGTGTAAATTTGTACCAAAGTGTAACCGATAGATAAATGAATGATGAAATTGTGTATACAATATTATGTGTATAATTTATAAATTACACTGCAAAGAAAAATATTAATTAAACAACAGTGTAAATACAACAAAACCTATTTTTTTTTGTAATCAAACACTATAGTGGACGAATTCACCGTTATGGTGTTCACTGTAAATTTTGAGAGGAAACGCATTATATTATATTAAAAAGATAAAGTAGATGTGTTCTTTAATATTAACACTAACGTAATTTTATTGTTGATGCTTATTGTGTATAGATTAATGGTATACAAATAATAATAACATAGATAAAATTATTTAACATAAACATTATTAAATAGTCGTGTAGATATGTAAGTATATATATTTATATAGGTTGTATAGTATGATAGTGCGACTTTGTAAATTATAGTGTATAATATACATATTGCAAGTTGTAAGCATTTAATACGTATCCAATAATAGTCATTTGTATGTAAATAATCAGAAAGGCGCTCGACAGGTAATCAATATTCCGTAATATTACATTTGTTATTGTGGAATATAAACGGAAAAATCTTTTTTCATATTGACAAGTATTAAATGTCTGATAGCTTATATCGTCATTTTGCTATAAAGTTTATTTTGTAATGTCATATTGTGTCGAAAGAAAATTCAAGAACTGAAATAATTAATTAAGATACCTACCCATACATGGTAAGAAAATTTCGTATATTTATAATTGGCAGCAGTTTAGTTCGATAGTTTTTTTTTATCAATTTAAAATGACTGCAACACAATGTTAAAAATTCAAAATCATTTTAATGATACAGTGTTTGTATGCATGTCTTCTACATTGAAACAAAATAACAGAACTTGATTAAGTATATTGATTGAAATTTATCCGGATTTTGTCACAAAGTAACGTGATGCGAAATTTTATACAGTTATTTTAGCATGTTTTCTAGTAGACAATCAGTGAGCCTTGAAAGACTTATGATCCCTGGCATTGTCAAGGAAAATAGGAAAAAGACGTATGTCAACGTTTCAAAATTAGCATCTAGGCTTCTCGTGTTTTATTTTACTCACGTATTAAAAACGCAATCTTGATATTTGATATATTGATTTACAGTTACATGATTATATGTACTTTCCATCATGATGTTATGAATGAAAAGCCCACCAGTCATGTGACCAATAGACGGAACAGTTTACAAAGCTATGCACAAACGCTTAGATAATTTTCTTCGAACCTACAGCAAAACCTTTTAATGGACATATCCGGTGGAGAGGCTGCCAGGGGCCTCTGATAGGCAATGCGGAATATAATCAATGTGAGTTCAGAACAAAACGCCTCAAACATTATTAAATATTACACTCGGGAAGCATTAAGGAACACGAGGGGTCTATTGGAAATTATTATTAGATTATTATATGGTAGTCGGAGCAGGTTGCATCTAATGCATGAATTGCAGTGATGAATAATCTTTATAAAACATCGCGAATGTATTATCACTGAAAAAATACATCAATATGATGAAGGGGGTTGTTATAGCATGCTGCTATATATATACGTTCAAATTTCTTCCACCAAATGTCACGTCTGTAATACAACTGAAATACCAGGATGTATTAATATTCAAAAGTTTATATCGAAAATAGATGCGTCGATAATGATTGATAGCAGACGAAAATAATCAAAATACAGTAGCAAGAAAATTCATTTAAAAGACATCAGAGAATTGAAATTATTCAAATGTGTCAGCTTTGAAGAAATCATGTAATATAGTTACAATACTAATATGAGCTAAATATTTTTTATGAATTTAGCAAAACGCATTACGTATACGTTTTTTGATATTAGTTAGTGAGAATTTTATTTTAAAACGGTTTGTGCATTTTATTAGAATATTAAGCGTAAAAAAGAACATTACGGATACTCACAAAGTTGAATTTTGGAATTAAAACAAAAACTTGTAAGGTCATCTGTTGATATAATAAAAAAAAACGAAAATAAATAAAAAGAGTACTCATTTGAATTTAAGCAAATATAAAAAAAAATAGAATAACATTTATTAGAAGTTATGCATATCGGTAAAAAATACTAATTTTTTTAAGTTGAATTTAAGCTGACTTCGTCAGTTTCGGCACGGGAGCCATTTTTTGATACGACTGTTTTAAAAATGGCAAAATTCCCCCTCACTGTTGCGGGAGACACGGCAGCGTGCAAATAATGCGTACGGAAGGAATAATGGCCGCCCAGGGGAGTTATTAAATGACCATTTACTCAAGATAAGAGAAAATTACGACCTTACGAATACCTCACTGCAAAAGTGCGCGCGCATAATAATATTATGTAGACGTGCGCGTCCTGGCACGGTATTTTATAACTATTGTATTTTGAAATATGTACACAAATTATAGAAGAATTCAGAATTACATGTACAATCAGATGTATAAATTTCCAATAATTTTCATACAAATTAATATTCTCATAGAAACTTACTTCAGCAAACAATTTTACATATGTATATGTTTTATTATATATAAAACAGATAATAAAAACATAAATTTATTCTCTTTTTGCGCGGCTTCTAAACAAAACAGTTCAATAAAATATAAAGTTTTTTTTTTATTAGGTCCTTTTGTACGTACTTGTTTTGCGTGAAAAGTTTACGTATTGCAGTAACAATCAGTACTTTTTAAATTACCTTTTTTGAAAATTGTTATAAAATATAATATTTTAAACTTTACCTGGATAGTCAGTATTATAAAGTCTTTCTAACTTTTTCAAATAAAAATTAATGTTAAATTCAATTAAATATTAATTATAAAAATTAGTTTTCAAAAATTATAACGTTATTCATAGAGATAAAAAGTAATTGAAAAGTTTCGAAAATATATGTGACAGATAACAGAAATGTGATAATTTTTTTGGTGAATTTTAACAAATTATTTCATAGAAAAATTAGAATGATAATCTTTTTTATTATAAAGACTTAGATACTGATAATTTCTTAAGTGATAAATGTGTGAAATAAAATAATTTCTACACATCATGAAAAGCTTGAGTCATCACGTAATAAAGCTCAGCTACTGCATTCTAAAATAGTAAGTCACAGCACTTATGTTAGTATGTAAAAGTAAATATGATAAAATCACGTCTTTAAAAACACTATACGGAGTTTACCTCAATTTTGAGTCACCAAAGACATAATACGCTGACATTACCAGTAAAAAGGTGACCGCTGTTTAGTTACGAGAAACAGGATGCAAGTTTGAGAAAAATGTTTTTTTAGCTTCGTTATGACTAAGGCGTAATTAATTTTATTGTTATATTAAGATAATAAATTCGTAAAATAATGTCTTGAATGAAAATTGATAATGTTTTTTCTTGATAGTATATTTTCATAAGTAGAATACGTGTCAACAAATTGTAATATAATGAATACCTTCTACATGACGCATTTCATTGATTCTTTAAAAAATATTTAAGCTGGCATCAAGGTATCTAATCCCGCACCCGTTTCTTTTTCAGGAGTCTGGGATTAATCACTTCCAAAAATTCTGGCGAAAAAAGTGACGAATTGTGAGATTCCATAAGTATTCTCAACTCAAAATACGTTTATTTATCTTCATTATTTCAAAAAGTTACGCCTCCTAGTGATTAAGTAATCCAGCCCTAATGGTTATGTTATTATTACATGTTATAGTAAATCCCGAAATACCGGAATTGGTACTAAGATTTCCGAGATAACGGGATCGTCAAATTGGTCAGGATTCCAGGATTTGAAGCCCTAGATGGCATCGAATAGAATTATGCAACGCAAAAACATAGAGTTGTTCAATTATAATTTGGTTGTATTCCTTAACAATAAGGCGACTGCTAACAGGAATGTGTGCATAAAAAATATTTTTTTTCAACGTCAAAGTAAATACTTCATTTTAATAGTCCAGTGCTCAAAAACAAAGTAGTTTTCTGTCTCAAGAAGCGTGGAATTCTGTATATTGTACATATCATGCAGTTGAGTTCCAAGGCAAAAATAGCGAGATATTATCTGGCAACAATTCCGACGATTGCGATTTGTCTGGTAGCATCTTTTCCTTCACTTGGAGTAAATCTCAATTACTTAAATTGCCCTACGTCATTTACTTTACGAGACATATTATAACTGCATGCATATTATGCAGGTATCACAATGTTGCGCTCTTTTATTTGTTAAATTAAATTGAATAATTTTATCATAATAATGTCTTTGGTCAATTGGATTTATATTAAATAGAATTGAGACTATAAAGTATCAAACCGTATTAAAAGTATAAATAAAAAAAATCACATTTTTATATTATTGTTTGTTAAAAATGAAGATTTATTTCAAATTACCATTTTGTAAGCAGGTTCTTAATTTAAAATGTTTTAAAAAACAAAATAAATGTTAAAAATAGTGCGTAAGACTTTTAAAGCAAACTTGAATGCAAATGAATATTTATTTCTCAAATAAATTTAAATATACTGTATAACTAATTTTTTTGATTCTGTTAAGGTTCCATATTTAAAATAAAATTTGAATTTTGAAATGAACTCGTTTAGAAAACATACCATTTGATATACGATTCTTTTATTATTCCAAATTTAAAAATAAACCTTATTCGATTCTGTCATAGTATACAGATTATTCAAAGTCCGACTCTCATTGTTCCAAATTTGAAAGAAAATTTAATTTATAATAAGATCAAAAGAAGCAGACAATTCAATACCGATTTTTCATTGTTCCAAATTTAAAAGAAAATCTGTGAAAAAAAGTGAAACATTTGCGAACACTCATAAAAGAGTATTTAATTTCAGTAAAGTATTTTATTTTGTTTCGTACAGTTAGTAAACTTATTGAATCCAGGTGAATATAAATTGGTATCAAACCGTTATTTTATAAATGTGTGCTTACAGTTTTCGAAATTAAAAACACTTACGGTTTTCGAAGGAATAATATGCCGACCATGAGCAATATGCCCGTAACGATAAGAATATCAAATTAAGTATTGCCATATGACAGTAAAAATAAGGATCTCACGATCCGAATACATTGCAAACTTAATATATTCACGTAAACAAGTCAATTTTGAATGTTCTGTTAAGGTAATTGCGTTTATTTTGAGTGTAAATGGTCCGGTACTCTTTTCTGACACGCTATTTTTTTATGAAAAAAATTGTGACAGTTAACACCGTAAAATGAGTGTTATTTACAAATACTATCGTAAATACATGTGTAATTTACAAGAGTGAAGAATTCTACACAAATTATTTTACTTATTATTAAACATCTAACAATAAATAAGTAATCAATGGTTTCCTACAACGATATTTTCCATAATATTATATTTTATTTTAAGTTATGGGGTAGTTGTTGTAACAACAAATAAAATAAATAGTAGGCTGCCGATACGTTAATAAGGGGCTCGCTCAATCTCAATGCAATTCTCGGTGTTCTGGGGAAGGACTGATTTTTTTAACACTCCTGTGAAATTATATGCAATACCTAAATACGCAATCGATTGTTATTTAATATAATTATAATATGTAACAATATGCAATTGACCACAAACTTGTCGATGTAAATGGCTTAAAATGTACTACTGTGTATACTGATGCTGTCGTAGATAGGTCCAGAGATCTGAGAATATTGTTTTCTATAAAATAAACAAGAGGCTCGCCTGTCTAAGTGCAATTTAACAAGAGGCTCGAGCGAGCCCCTCCGATCCCCCTTCAGGCGACTCCTGAATAAAAGTATTCATTTAATGATCATAAAATATGACATTTGATTAAGACACTTGTGTGCTAAGCAATAATGAGATGAAAGACAAAAAAACCTTTTATTTGTTTGCGAATAAAAAATATATATTTGATTTAAAAAAAAAAAAAAATAGAATATTAAATAATTTTCAGTTGATCATAAGTATTCAACACATGTGTGAAATGAAAATAAACATAACTGTTGTAACTTCATATGAAATTGTTAAGTTTAACTAAAAATAAAATAAAAATCTTTAATGTAATTCACTTGCGGATAACCATGATTTGCAATCAATAAACAGTTCAATCATTATTTATATCGGTGATAAGTTTTAAATGTCAAAGTATTAAATAGCACATGCTGTGATTCGTGAATCATAAATACATTTATCTATTCTTTACATTATACATACATGCCTGAAAACAACTATTGTGAAATCGCTATAATTTTTATTGTTATGACCGCTGCATTGTTCTAAATAAAATTATCGGATAATTTGATGTAGATCATGCAAAATTGATTGTGCGGTAATTTTTGTACACCAAATGCATTGCTTGATATGAAACAATCTCTCCCAGAATTGCAGCTGGAATTATTACGCTTGGAAGGCGTCGAGTAATATTCTAAACAATCTAAAATGTATTTATGTGTAAAGTAAGTTGAAGCAATAATGCTTACGGTTTATGTCACAGTTTTATTCGTCGGATTATATAATTAGTCCATGTTATTTTAATTTATTCGAACAAAAGTAATCAATTTCACAAAACAAGTATGGAACATACAATTCGGTATATATGCAAAATAATGCTTTGTAGAATTTAAGTAAATAATTCTGTTATTGAAAATATAGCTTTATTTTATTAAATGTATAAGAGCTTTGTATAATTAAAAAGAACATTCAAACTTGCACAGCACTTTATCCAAAATTCATTATTCTCCAATTATGATTGATGACAATATTATGATATTTTACAAGCTTTTTCGTAAAAACATCGATATAACTGTTTAATTATAATATACTCAGTTTACATTTTTACGTATTAAACTAAAAAAATCGTCATTAAACCATTGACAACATAAAAAAAAGAATTGTTTAGTTTTAGGTGTCAATTTTTTGATTTGTTTTGGTTACTGTCAATATTTGGTGGAAAGGCATTATATTAAAAAAACACAATATTCTTTTGCACTATTTCCACTTTTATAAAGCAAGATCAGAACCGGTTTCACTCATGAATAGCCTCAGTTAATAATGTTCATCATTAGCGAAACCAATTCTGATCTTTCTAAATAAATGTGGAAATAGTACAAAGAAATATTGTGTTTTTTATGAATTGTTTAATACTAATTACACCTTTAAGCAAATATATATTTTTTGTAAAAATCATAGTAACCAAGCCGTATCATTCGTTGTATGAATAACATTTTGAAAACTTCTTGGCTTACATTACTTTTCCCCTGCTTGTAAATGAAAAATCTTTAACAATAAGAACCATCTAACATGCAATAAGAAGTTTATATGATCCACCAAAGGAGTGGATTCAGTAATTAAAAAAATAAATAATAAGCAATGAAAAGCAATAAAATGTTGATCGCTACTACTTCTTTTGAGTCGATTGCATCGAGCATTAGGATAACTACCAGTTAGCAGTGAAGTAAATTGCTAAAGGCTTATAGCACCTTCGCGCAATTTCCTTAATCGTGACAAGGTACATTAAAACAATCGTTCATAGTTGGTATGACAACCATAATCGCTGTAGATAAGGTAATACAATTTAGGCACCCATTTGAATTGATTATTGTTATTGAAAGAGCGGACTAGCCTGCAGCCACTGCTTAACAATAGATACTTATTTCCAGAAGCTTGTATTCTATTTTGTACACCTTTTTTTAGATGCAGTGGCGTTTTTTTCAAATGCATTGTTGTAAAGCAAAAAAGAAATAGTTTGTTTTAATAATATCAAACTAGGTTTCACTCAAACAGCTGATTGGAAAAACACAACCAATATTTCCATTTATTTTCCCTTTAATTAAATAGTTTTGTTAATGATAACATGTTAAAAATTAAAATAAACTAGCAGATTTGATTAAGTAAGTAATAAAATTGTTTATTATTTTATACATATATAATTTGCAGGGTCCTATTGCGCAGTAGTTAGCGTTGTAGGCTTTCGTACCAGATCTCACGGGTTCGAATCCCAGTACGAACAGCATTTTTTCGATTGATTTATGTTCGAAGACATGGGTGTTTGTGATGTCTAAAAAATTCCCTTCCACACTTCCGATCCTTTAATAACTGGGCGTAGCGAGAACGATTAGTAAACCACTAATCCTGTCTTGGACTTATTCTTCTTTACCTACTACTTACTCTCTTTGAAAAAGAGAGGTTGAGCGACTGAGTGAAAAACAGTTTTCATCGTAAAAATTCTGTTGAGATACCTCCATTAGGAGGCAATATGCTCTACGTTGAGAACGGACATGGATACAAAAAATATATCCAGACAAAATCCCTTAAACAAGTTGTTGAAGTATCAATAAAAATACATATGCAGTATTTGATTGAATTTGTATGTTGGTATATTGGTTCTTTGAAATATCATTAAGCCGGTATTAGTTTATTGATTTCTGTGTAAGAACTGAAAATATTTTGCTGACATTCCCCGCTACTGGTGAGTAGAATTCACGCGATTATTATAATAATAGCGAGGGGCAAGCCCCGTCGCGTGTCTTGTGAATTGACTGAGTGCAGATCTGATTGTTCTCGCACTCGCGAAATTATATCTTTGCGGATTATTATTCAATAAATCAGTGTTGGGTCACATTGTCCGAGAGAGAACACAGCCTCACTCGGGCACGGACGGGGGCGGATTTTAGTGATTTATTCGCCCGTCGTTGCCGCGGGGCGCATTTAAGCGCAATTTTCGTACGAATTTTACTGTGCCCGAAATTATGCAAATTGCTCAAGTCAAATAACCATTGGAATGACGATATTTATTGGCCGTTGAATCTCAGTTGTGATTGATTGTTTATAGCTACCGGCATATATGTGGACTTTCGTTGAAAATGGAACAAGGCGGTTTTACATAACTATATTTAAAAACATATCTAGAAAAGCACTTATCTTTACTTACCTTTCAATTAAGAATCGAAACCTCGCTTCTGGGTTACCTTGCCAGTCAAATATTGATTTTGGCAATTTGAATAAATTTATATGAAATTAACAGTTATAATGTTGTTTATTGCGCACACAATAATTCAATTTAATGAGTTATTTAAACAAATTTATACTATGAAATTAAGTGCATTGCTGACGTATAAATGCGTTAGATAGCAATCTCGTTTTAAAACATTTTATATTATTCTAATGCAAATTTTTAAAAATGCATTTGTTGTTATCTTGATATTGAAATAAATCTTAAAATGTTAAATGATTAACTTGATTATTTAAAGCATGCTTAAAAAAACATCGCATGTATATTTTAAAAGAAAAATAAAATTTAAGTATTTAAATGTTGTCTGGTATCAGTAAAAAATGAGTCTAAAGATTCAAAGATATAAAACAAAAATATTATATATGATTACTGTTACAAGTCATATTGACGCTGTTTTCAGCTCACTGTACAACGCAACATTCTGCTATCTGATATATTCTTAAACGTTTATAAATAATGTACGAAATATTGTAATGCTTACACGTGAAACATGTAAACTTAATTCAATTCTAATCATAATTAAAATACCTAATAATCAGCTGACACAAACATAGAACAATGTAGCATGACGTCATAAAAAATCTTAAAAATATTCTTCCCTTTTAATACATATAAACATTACATTTTTTTATCCATGTTCGCTCCCAATGTGATGCATATAGCCTCTTAATAGAGGTATCTCAACAGAAGTTTTCCAACAAGAACTGTTTGTTAGTTAGTCGCTCAACCTCTCTTTTCTAAAAAGAGTAGTATAGATAGAAGGATAAGGCTAGAACAGGACTAGTAGTTAACTAATTGCTATAACTAAGCCCAGTTATGGGAATGGAAGGATTGGAAGGGTAAGAAGAAATTTTCAGACATCACAAACAATCATGTCTTGTAATAGAGTGATTTAATTCTATTGCTTGATTAGACTCAAAAATTATAATACGGTAAAATGGCAAAGTTGATAGCTGTTTCTAATTTTGACGATGACGTGGTATTTTTTTTCCGTGGAACCAAATGCCTATTTTGTTATTCATTAGTCGAACAACTTTAATGGTTGCTCTTAAATTCTCGATAAATTGATCGAAAAAATGCTGTTCGTACTTTGATTCGAAGCCGTGATGTCCGGCACGGAAGCCCAAAACGCTAACAGTTGCGCCATATGACCCAATATATTGATTGACCTTATTGTGGTTTGAACCCAGACTAGCATGATCGCTGAGGCAAAGTTTTTACCAACTAGATCACATGAGGTGACATTATAATCTAGTAATAGTATTTTTCTACAATTTAAAAACCCATTTCCTCCATTACAATCTCTTATAATACTTTATATACATCATCTCAATGTTTCTTATGATCATATATCTATGGTATAAGCTCATTTATGTTACCAATAAGTTTATTTTTTAGGGGAGAGTTGTTATGTATACACAGCATCTACCTCTATGCTATGTTAAATTATCTATGACAACTTGTAACAATAAACCTTTCAACTGAACCGATATCCTTCTATACAAATCTCCTCAGTTCAAATCGAGAGTTGAAATCGAAAGGCCGACGGCTCAGTAGAAACTTCTCGATACTCACATCGTTATCATTTTGATTAATAAGATTAAGTGATTTATTTACAAAGTGTGTAAATTATGTATATGGAATAAAGTTGAAACAACATTGAATTTAAATTAAGTGTTGTAGTAAAAATATATCCATAACAATTCGATAAATTAAAAATTGTCAACCGTGTTGAACATAGAGTTGACATATCTTTTTTGACCTCACGTTTCCTAAAATAAACACTTTATACAGTGATATTCGGCACGAAAGCCAACAACGGTAACCGCTGTGCAATAGAACCCGACAGGTATAATAGATATAGAAAATTTTAAAATGGACATTGTAACAAAAAATACAATTGAATGACTTCAATAAGAAAATGTGAGAATTGTGTCATAAACATGAATATAATTTTTTTAGAAATGGTTGAATTTTTTATAGGAGAATCAGGTATAAAGAGATTTTTGAACTTTTGCTGAGGGTATCCCGTGTACACACACATGAAGTGGTTGGTATGTGTCTTGTTTGCACTGGCTTCGACTACTTGACTTTATGCAAACACACTCTATGTATTATTGTAGTGTGTATACTCAATTTAGTTAACATTCGGATAGATTGATTTATTTGACGTGATCTGAATTTGTCATTTTTTGTACGTATTTAATTTTCATTATCAATTTAATCGCTGCGAACCTAAATACATACAAAGTATTTTTTTAGAACCCGTTTTTGATTAAGAGATTATGAAATGAAAAACAATTGTGCTAAAAAATAAAGCCTGCAATCTGCATACTTTTTAAAGTGGAGTTAGATTGCTGGTTTTGATTTTAAATACTATAAACCATTTATTGATTGAATTGGCATGTACATTAATTAAATTATGTAAAATATTTATTTTCATAAATAATCTAGAATCACTCTTGATCTATTTAAGAAAACAAAAACATATAGTTTTCTAATAAGTAATTCCTGTTTAAATATTACTTCTAT
The DNA here is from genome assembly GCA_031772345.1 of Himalopsyche anomala. NCBI lineage: Eukaryota > Metazoa > Arthropoda > Insecta > Trichoptera > Rhyacophilidae > Himalopsyche > Himalopsyche anomala. The sequence goes on from CM062821.1 coordinate 34,107,962, forward strand.
AGTTATTGGATTTTACTTGAAGTCGATAATTGTAAAACAATTTTATTTAAATAAGGTAACTTTAATTTTCAATTTTACAAAAAAAAGGAAAAAATACAGTATTTTCTGCAATAGCGATAAAAAGAGCAGCTTAAAAATAAAACAAATGTGCCCATTAAAAATGAAATGAGCCAAGTGGTATTATAGAAAAAAAAGATGCGTTGTAATATTTTCCACGTCTTAAAGTATCGTAAAAATAATGCAACCTTAGTTAATACTCACTGCAATAGTGTTATCTCCGTAAAATAAAAATATTTGATGTACCAAAACACTAAGTAAAGACTTGGTTGTACTTAAAAGTCCAATAAATATTTTTTTACATTTTTCTGGTTGGCTCACTTTACCTCTTGAAGACTCAAATTATGTCACATTCTGTCATTGTTTTTAGTCAAATAAAATATAAATATAAGGTTTCCAAATAAGTGAGAAATAATTTAAAATATTTAATCATCCCTCAGGTTGGGTTAACTCAACTCTAAGAAAACACAGTCTGTGTACACTGTTGAATGTACATAACTATTGTGAACATTTGATATTTAAACTTGGTTGAAACTTTAGACGAGTCATTTTCACTCGAGTGAGTCTCGGCGCGGGAAATTCCCCAACTAAGAAAGACTATTCATAAGAATAATACGAATAAGATTATGAAAACTGATTATATAGTTAAGCCTGCAAAATATAATGATATTTTAACAGAAATCTTACATATTTTATATATTATAGTAAGAGATACTTAGAAACTGAAACTTGCTAGTGTTTTTTTTATACAATTTTTAGTATCTCTATAATATTTAGTTCGTATTACTTATCTTCAACTAACTAAGCCTGGGATAAGCAATTTTAAAAGTGAAATGAAATGTATTAACTACTTAAAAAAAATATGATTATAATAATATTTAATACGGTAAAAAATATCAAAATATTCAGTTCTACATTTAAAAAAAAAAAATTATAGCTATTTCGGCTTACGCCATCGTCAGAACTTATAAGGCATAATGCATAACTGACATAAGGCGAAATAGTTATTAACTGATTTTTTTAAATTTTGTAGAACAAAACACTTTGATATTTTTATCGTATTACAATAGAGTTCTGCCAATTAAATGCCAATTCAATCAATAATATTTAATGTATTTCGTAAACATGCGTATGGAAAACAATATTCGTTATCATGTTGAATATATGAAAGCACAGATTCGCTGATAGGAGGAAATAAAGTAGATAAAAGCAATGGTTTTAAAATGTTGTCTGTTGGTAGTTAGAGTCAAGAGCCTATGCCCTATATTGTAAAGAGATTTAAGACTTAATCAAATATTCAATTTTATGATAAAAAGTTTGGTTGTATCGTCGCAGTGCTCTTTCATCAGGACACATCCACTGGCGACCCGTGAAACTCCCGCGCCCGTCTCGGACACCCGACACCTTTCATTGTGCCGGGAGCTCGGCCGCCCGGTATCAGGTTTCGTGCGACCAGAGGAGCCGTGCGTTGAAGTCTTATTCCATACACGACGTAGTGACATTTTTCATCAATACACCGAAAAACTGACAGTAGAATGTTAACGCACGGACAAGATAACGATCAAATAAGTTTATTATTTCATATTATTAAGAACTGAGTGTAAAAATAAACGGGTTATTGAATTAAATACTATGGCTTAAGATTTCGACTGAAGGTGCTTGGTGGAATTTTAATATTTAATTTGAATCGTTCGAATTATGTACATTCGCACAAGTTTGTCACTTACGACCAGGGTTTTAAATTTATCCGTTCAATTGAACGCTTGAAGATGCCGAAAGGCATAATTTGAACGATTCAAATTTAAACACTATGGCTTTAAAATCATATAATATTGATGTTTGCAATCCATTCAAACAACCTAAAACAGTTTATCAATTAAGAATGTTAACTTTTCAATATTTAACGAGATTTAATTAAATGTCATTTATGATAAATAGATAAAAGTAAAAAATATACTAGTGATATACGATTTAAGATAACAAAGAACTGAAAAACAGACCATGTCTAAAAGTAACGAATAACAAAATATATATCCTAAAGCTATTGTTACCACAGATTAGTAATAAGGAAACATATTCTTATAAGGTGACAAAAAAACTTTAAATTCCTTTGTTATTAATAATATACAATTAGCATAACTACCGTTAAGCTTAAATTTAGTACGAATTATAAGTTATTTCTAGTACATTCTTAGACATGATAAAAAAACAGTTAGTGCAGAAATTAGTGCAATATTGGTTGAAAAAAATGTCTCATTAGATATATTTACAAGATATTTATGCACACGGAAGCATTTGGGTCAAAAATAATGCTTTTATTTTTTCATAGTAGGTAATTTGATATTATAATGATCGGTTTCGAAGTATTGGACCTTCAAAGTTACAACCAAACAATATGTAATCAAAAAATTAACATAAATATATCGATAAGCCTATTGCCGAACCGGTAAATCGATAATTAGATGTAATTTTTGTTTAGTTGTAAAAGAATTCTTCTTAATACATGATTGTGTGCACATATTCTTTCAATGTTAAATGCAAATGAATTTTTCAAAAATTTGTAACTACCTTATAAATGATAAAAAAGAAATGAGTAACATATTACAAAGTTGCACCGCAGACTTTTTTTGTGTAACATTATTTTTTAAATATCGGTAAGAATATATCATTAATAAATTAATATTTAAAAACCAATACGATTTCATGATAAGAATTTTTAATTCAGCGAAAGATATTTTTGATAAAACAAAAGAACTAGTGTTGTTATCATTGACAAAAAAATACATTCTAATAAAGGATACAATGTTTCATAAAACATGTCATGTGTTATGATGTTTTAAATAAGTTATAAAAGTGTTTCTTATTGACATATAAAAATAAGATTGTTTGATAAAACAATACATTTATTTGTAATAAATATTTAAGTAAATTCACAATTAAAATTTCATCATAAGTTTTTTCTTTAAATGAAATGTTATATATTATAGTAATATTAATGATAATTGAAAACAACGCTAGGTGTATTATTTTTACTATACAAAGATGAATTTTATAACAACTATATTATTAAAATTGTTTTATGATTGTCAATTAAAACATCATCAACGCTGTAAATTGAATATCAATAAAAATGTACTAGATGTACATCGAATTGAATATCAAGAACGAAGAATCAGTCAGACAATTAAATATTAATTATTTTATTCCATTGAAATAAAATCAACGTACGGCAGTAAATATGAATTTTACGATTTCAATTAATTCACCTCATTAAACTGCAATATAATTAAGCGGGCAACCAGAGTATGTGTAAATTTGCATCAGTAGCACCTGCTAAAAAGGGTATACATTGTAATAATTCTTCACTAAAAAGAAGTAATTATTTGATAAATATTGTTTATTTAAGAGCAACCATTAAAGTAGTTTAACAAATAAAAAACAAAATTGATATTCAGTTCCACAAAAAAAAATACCACGATGTCGTCAGAATTAGAAACGGCTTTACAAACTTTACCCTTTTTACCGTATAGAGTTTAATCATGCAATATAATTAATACACTTAACACTTCCCTACAGTACTTAAAATGCTTCCTATATGTTGCTGGAGTTTTAAGAACCAAGAGAAAAACATATATTTCTTAAAAATATACGTCCTGGGTTTTTACCGTTCTTCATAAGTAAGTGTTAAAATATGTTTTTTCACTTGGTTCTTTAAGGGCCAGAAACATATCGGAAGTATTTTTTAGCACTGTAAGGGAAGTGTAAAGTATGTGCTGTAGTATTAAATTTATAAAATGTGTAAAACAAAACAAATTTACATAAAACTGTAAGCAGAGAGTTAAATGAATAACAATTGTGAACAGAAACAATTATACTTATATCGACAAGAAAAATGTATTGTATACCAATAAAAAGAAAGTTTTGTTGGTAATTGAAAAATATAACAAAGATATTTTTTGATAAAAATTTTGCAAAAAAGTAAGTCATAAAAAGCTCGTTACGCTTGGATAGTTTTTTTAAATATATTTTTTTAGGATTTAAATGCTCGCGACGTTAATTATTTAAGAAGAATAGGTATTGTCCGACTTTTTACAATATTTGTTAAAAACTTAAAATACGCATGTTGTGCTACTGAGTTTTGTGCTCAAACTGTTATGAGCGACGTAGTGCTTAAAATTCAAGTCATCTGCAAATAAAAGTAAAGTTTATTACATTGCGCCTACAGATGATCATTAATTCCCAAAGGCACGTAGTATGAAGAGCATTTTTCCCATTCCTTTGGGGACGGTTCCACCATCTTTGGGCATCGGACTCTGCGTGATGCTGTCCAGTTAAAATGCAACGCGTTTTTTTGCATGTTCAATAAAAACTCGGGCTCCACTTGACCGAAGTGTATGCTTATTTCATAATGAACTCTCACATTTTGATAATATTTAGCGTTAATTGCATTCTTTGAATACACACACTCAATGAGAGTACCCTTAATATAAATAATATATAACCTTTTTATTACATTCACTTTATAGTTATAAATGTATGCAATTTTGAAATATATAACAGTACAAAATAACGTGTAAAGAAACTTTATTCAATTCGACAGTAATCTCACGCTTACGTAAGATTTGTAATTATGCATAAAATATCAAATAAGTTTTATAAGCATTGTTAGAAGTATTTTATCTTCACAAGAAATGGCCGAATAACATCGGAAAATATTCCAATGATTATTCAGTTGTCGAAATAGTCAAAAATAAAATTCATAAAAAACTATATTTAGTAATCTAATATATCAGATATAATTTGATATGAATTACGTAAGTTAGCAGAATTTAAAAAATAGCATTGGCAGACGTTTTGTTTTCTTTTGAAATTGAAGCAATATTATATATTAAAATATCAAAATAGAGCTATTTAGAGAAGGGTAAAAGGCTAATCAGTTGGTCCAATGCAATGAATGCTTCATATAAAATTTTCATGTAAAACAAAACGTGATGTAAGGACACGTTTTAACTTCTAAGAGTAGTGGAGGGAAACCTGCGGCCTCTTTCCTACTTTGATGCGGCTTTTTGACTTGATCAAAATATTCACTTTGATCAAAAAATTATACGCAAGCGTTTGGAAAAAGAGCTTAATCAAACCATTATATATTCGACAGTCGAAAAAAAAGAGAGGGTTTCAACGTTTTCTTTACTGCGGCCTTATATTGAATCAGATAAATGAATATGACATTTGGAAATTAAAAGGTTCCCCACCCTGTATAAGAAGGTTATTAGTAATTAAGACTAAAATTTATTGTGTTATATCAAAGAAAAAAGAAACGTTTATTATCTTTCAAATTATTAAATTTAATTATATGTATATTTTGATGAAATATCTGCATTGATTTTATTATTAGAGAAACAGTCAGAAGTTGACTGGGTACCAATAATCGTCAGTCAATTAAAAAAAAAATGAAAATAAATATTGCAAGATAATCACATTGTAACTACCTATATTTTGTCTACGAAGTGAAAAAAAATGTACTGAGCGTGTGTATGTCGACCGGCTGTGTGTATTGAAATATCGACGGAGAAAACAAATGACCGAAAGGCGGACCATAAAAGATTCGAAAAAATTAGCATATTAATCGATTTTATAAGTCAGCTTCCTGTGTTTATGTCAGATTCGGAGCCGAAAGTAATTTATAATGATTAACTCTGCGTACTCTATAATCTCAACTAACATCTCTGGTAATCAATTGCTACCAAAGTTACATTTGATAATTGATACTTGTGTGTGAAGAGACGTAGAAGAAAATAGAAAAAAATACATGCACATCTACGAACATCTCGAGTGGAATATTTTTCCAAAGATCCGCCTCACACATTGTTGAAAAGTAAGTGTCTGATCGAATTAACAAAAAAAACCTTATATAATATACAGAGGCGTCAAATTTAAGGCTAATTATCACCTTACAGATTGTACTATAATATTTTAAAGTTTCACGCAAATCCATCAGGGCTATATTTGATTTAATAATTAATTAATTGCTTAATTGCATTATCAAACGGAATTTCGTGATTAATTGAATTGGAATTTACTTGGTAGAACACCATTGTAATAAGATAAACCAACAACGTACTTAGTTCTACATTTTTTTTTTTAAATGATTTTATAGCTATTTTGGCGTGCACCATCGTATGAACTATGAATAAACTTTTGTTATTTGTTACTTTTACTTTCGTATTTTTTTATTTGCTCTAGCATTATAATTTATATTACAATTATTATTGTGATGTATAAAAATTCCCCCCTCCCCCATCATTCTAGTCGTAAAATAACGGAGTGTAGCGAGAGTGATAAGCCAACGACTAGTTCTGTCCTATCCTATCCTTTCTATTCTTACTACTCTCTTCGAAAAAGAGAGGTTGAGGGACTGTGTAACAAGCCGTTCTTGTTGAAATACTTCCGTTGAGATATCTCTATTAGGAGGCCATATACTCTACATTGGGAGCGGACTTGGATCGAAAACAAAAATAAACACAAATCTAAATTTGTTACAATGATACCTGATCAACAAATCACCAAAAACATTAAGAAAAAGTTAATTATTATAAAAAGTCGACTACGTAGAGAAAAGTGGTGAAGGAAACCAAGACTTGATGTGAGCTGTATCCCCATACACTTATTTAAACCCAAAATTGTTTATATCTTTTATGTAGTTTTAAAAAAAATAGAAATCTCAAAAGTCAATTTTCGTGTATATTTCACCTGAAATGTCGATTATAATCAGCGGTGATCTGCCAATACGTTAACAAGGGGCTCGCTTTATATCAAGTAAATTCTCGGTGTTCTGGGGAATTAGTGAGTTTTTTATCACACCGATGGAATACTTAAATAAGCAATCGATTGTTACTTAATACACTCATAGTATGTAATAATATGCAATTTACCGTAAACTAATCAATGTAAATGGCCAAAAATGTACTACTGTGCACACTGAAGCTGTCCTAGATAACATATAAGTCATAAATTGCAGTGATGTACTCATTTAAACTGATTATATTGATTTCTCTTAAATTAACAAGAGGCTCGCCGGCCTTGGTCAAATTTAACAAGGGGATCGCGCGAGCCACTCCAGCCCACCCCTGATTATAATTAATAATTATAAAATATATGTAGCAGAATTCTCTTCATGCTTTACTACTGTACCCGTCGCAAAATGAATGAGCCTTTCCGTCACCGCATGTGATTACTGTAAGTGTCTATGTTGATGCCATGATACAAAGTGATTTGCAGGACTAATTGCGTGCTTAAAAATGGTCGTTCTTAATGAACTCTCAGCATTATCTACGGATTAATGCGAAGTGTTTATGATAAATTGCTTCGGTAAATGAAATATAAATGCGATGTAATCTAGCCCGGTAATGGACGCATAATCTTACTGTATATTAAAATCAATTGATTTATTTTACGTATCATATCTGACGCTACAGGTTTCTTATTAAGAGTAACCAGCGGTGGGCTGCTAAAACGTTAACAAGTGTCTCGCTTTATATCACTCCGATGGAAAACTTAAATAAGCAGTCAATTGTTACTTATAATATCGACTGTGGAAAAGAAAAAGGACGTAACGGATGATAGAAAAACTAACAAACGATAATGGTAATGCAAATGACATTCACATTAAGAAATGATTAACTAATGAGTTGTATCAATTAGGACGGGTTAAGCCGTTAGACAATATGTTTAACAGTGGCGAACCCCCCGTTTTATTCAATATATTATTTAATAATATTTCTTTATTGTTAATGCTTTTATTTATTTCTAAATTTTTATTTATTTTATTTATTTATTATTTTATATTAAACAAAAAGCTGTTTTGGAATATCTATGGTCGAAATAAATTTAAAAAAACATAATCGACAACAATTGGAGATCATTTATGGAAAAAATCTTATTTAAACATATAAGAGATAAACGTTCGATGAAAATAAATCGATAAAGGTTTTGAAAAACGTAATTATGCAGAATTTTCTTATGAATATATAAATAAGTAATACTTAGAGATTATTTACTTAACATTACTGTATAAAACGCGCTTATATTTATTCTAATTGAAACCAAAGATTTTGCAAGTTATTTTGATATTTATTATCAGATGCTATCTAAGTCTGTAGCCATAACGCCTACCTTTATATAGCGGGGCAAGGTTGTAACTTTGTATCAGATAATCTCGGGGCAGGAGAAATCTGCCATGAAAAGTCTCCAGATAAAAGTTTGATTTACGCAAAAATAAAATTTGCATTCGCCGTTTGATGTTTTTGAACTTTGCAGAATCATCATAATAAGTTTATTTATTGAAAAAAGGCTGTGTCCGCAGTGGCTGGAGGCATTTTATACCATTTTAATGGTTAACAATTTCAGACCACTTGAGGTAATGATAATTAAAGCTTCTTGGCTTGCCGCAGCTGGAGAAGGTAATGTTTGTAAGCTTTTTAATAGATTATGCTGTTTAAAATACTGTTAAGTTTATACTTTAATGTTATTTTTAACAGGAAATAAATCTTAATTTAATAATAGTTACGGATAATTTAAGAGCGAAGATTTAACAATAATGGTTTGAAATCGGAGAACGACTCAACGGTAAAAATGTAATGTTTTGTTGTTAGACTGGTATTAAAATATATTATAATTGATTTCATGTTTTGTTTTAATCACTGCGGAAAAAAAATATACGTTATAAGAACTCGGGTATTAACGACATCTTTTCAAATAAAACTTTAAATGATAATTATTAACTTACCGGCATCTAGTATTCGCTGTTTTACTGAATGTTGTCTACCGTGCCAGAATTGCCATGCCTTTATTTCGTCTTCAGGGGATTTCTCTTCTCGGAACATCAACATCACAACGCTCTGTAAAAAATAGAAGAAAAAGAACAATTAGTTTATGAATCGTTAAAACAATAAATTGTAATTTAAATGATGGCTTCTTATTTTTTAAAGAACACAAGCATAATTTTAATTTAAATTAATAATGATTATACAAATAAAAGTGCTTTAGGCAACCATTATTTTGGTTAAATTAATTCTCACGTGAACTGCTTTTTCGTGACGCAGAATTACCAAATCGAAAAGCGCAACTGGTGAGAGTATAAAATATTTTTCAAAGGTTTCCGTTACGGAAACAACTATAACACTTTATTGGATATTGAGTTTTACTTTTACGAGTTTTTCTGATAAATTGTATTTTATAAGGTTTCAGTTGATGACGTATTTTAAATTTACATGCGTTTTTTATTAATTATTTAACTAAAATATTTAATAATCAACAACCTGCTTATATCATACGAAAGCACAAGTTTAAATATGTATGTGTTACAGAATATTTCAGAAGTGTAATTTAACTATTATTAATATTTTCAATGGATTAAGTGGTAACTTTACGAAAATTGATTTCCAATAACAGTGGAATACAGGGGTGGGCTGAAAAGGGCTCGGAGGCGCGAGCCCCTTGTTAAATTTTACTAAGGCCGGCCAGCCCATTGTTAGCTTAAGAGAATAAATATTCTCAGATCAAAACTAGTACATAACTACGATTTCTGGCATATATATTATCTACGACAGCTTCAGTATACACAGTAGTACATTTTTAGTCATTTACATTGATTGGTTAACGGTAAATTGCATATTGTTACATATTATAAGTGTATTAAGTGTAAGAGTGTAAGAAACAATCGATTGCTTGTTTAAATAGTGCATGTAATTGCACAGGAGTGTTAAGAAATTCACTCCTTCAAATTCAATTCCTCCCGGAACACCGAGAATTGTTTGGAGATTAAGTGAGTCCCTTGTTAATGTGTTGGCAGCCCACCGCTGGTTTTATATAATTATAAACAAAACTTTTTTGCTCAGGTCTTGATTTATTGTGAACCTGTTTAATATTTTATAATCAACTGTTTGTTACTTAATAGCAAAATTAAATAATGTATAATGTATTTAGTTTAAGCTCTTTAAAAAAACTGTAAAAAGTGCAATATTTCACATATGCGCTGATTTGTTTATGTACACGTTTCTGTCTTAATAATAACTCAATTATACACAAAAGCGAATATAGTGGCTGTGTATATTATGTTCATCGATTAGTAAATATATTTATTATGTTGCAAACATGTCAGGTGTATTTCAGCGCGGTGAAAGTCTGAACATAATGATATCCAACGTCAATCAATTTCGTGGCTGAAGAAAATTTCTTGCCTTTGGGTGCGTCCATTATCCTTCGTAATTTTGCATCAACTTTTAAACTTTGCATATTACATATAAAGCCAGGCAGTATGATGAAAGCAATCGCTCATTAGTCGTTAAAACATAATGTTTATATGTACATAAATGATTTATCCAATCTGGACCGAATCGTTTTAGCCAATGGGGGCCAAAATGATACATATTAAATCATTATAATACACAGTAATTGTATTATAAAATCTACACATAAATAAGTTTCGAGGATAATGCTCGATATTTAATCGGAGTAATCAAATTTTTTGCGTATTACACAGATATCTATTTATATGTTAAAACAAATTATAGGGTATCTACATAATTATTATAATTAAAGAAATATTATGTCACGGGCTGTCGGCAAATTGAGATTTCGAAACAAAAATTCATTACATAGAGTTAATAAATTATTGAAATTTTGACCTATTTTAATGATTTATTGAATGATATACACGTTGAAAATATTTATTAATTTTACAATTATAAGAAATCAAAAATTGAAAAAGGTAATTATTTAAAAAAAAAGACACGTGCTAAAGAAATACAACTAAATAACATTTAATAATTATTTTCATTTTTCACAAACTTCGACAATATATTATATCGTTAAAATTGAAAGTTGAGTCATTTAAAACAGTAAAAATGTTTTAATAATTTAATTTTGTGTAAGATCTTAATGAAAAAAGCATTTGAAGTTACAATTAGGCCCATTAGAGGTGAACAGAGCCAAATAGTTTTTTTGTATTATTCTACACGTCTTTTAGTATCGTAAAAGTGAAGTAACATTAGTTAATACACATTGCAATGGTATTACCTCCGTAAAATAAAAATATACAATCCACCAAAACACTAAATAAAGACGTAACGAAAAAGTTTTACTATTTTACTAGTTGGGCCACTTCACTCCTAGAGGGTCTGATTGTGGATACCAATACGATTGTCAGTAAATACGGACGATATTTTATTTTTTAGATACAAAATGAGATTCAAACTAGCGGAATCTATGTGTTAAAACTTAAAGTTTATCTGATAGATTTTTAAGAATAATACAAAATCAATCCATACACTGAACCCTGTGCCAGGTTATCACGTTTCCCAAATCCGATCTCATCCTAAGAAACTTTACCACAATCTGACCTTTGTGGTCATGCCGTGTTTGAAATTTTCGAATGCAATTTTAATACCTACTCAGCATCTTATTTCTCAGTAAAACCATGATAAATTATTTTTTTATACTATAAGCGAAATTAAAATCTACATACGCTGCACAAAAAACTTTCAATATACATCTGAATTAGTGGTTGCGAGTCACATACAATATTAAAATCGGGATGAAAAAAGCTAATATCTATTAAATTAAAATGTAACTTTTTTTAAAGCTACGAAAAAGTAGACTGCAAATATGAAAGAAAAGCGTGAGAATAGATTTTTAAACGTATGGTTTGTGAGCTGTTTTACTCAACAACAAAAAAACTGATTAAAAGTAAGTATGTATTCAACGTAGTAAATTTAAAAAAAAGTGACAACCGTATCAGAAATAAATGTATTTATTTGGATTCATTAAAGGTTAAGTGAGTCAAGTGATATTTTAGAAAAAAAAAGTTAGATGCGTTGTAATACACCACACGTATTAAAGTATCGTAAAAGTAAAGTAACCTTTGTTAATACACACTGCAATAGTGTTATCTTCGTATAATAAAAATATGCAATCCACCTAAGCACCAAGTAAAGACGTGATAGTACTTAAAAGTCCAAGAACCTGTCACCTCACCTATAATGGGCTCAATCGGTGTAATGTATTTAATAAGTTATTCTAAAAACAAAACAGGATATAGATTTGAGGTCTAAATAAAAGCACAGAAGCTTATGAAGCTAATAAAACATTTGTTTGTTTAATTTAGTCAAGATTGATAGATTGAAAACAATTAAAATTGACAGTCAAATTAATGTGAAAATAAATTAATTCTAAAACGTTGTTGGAGTTGAATTTTATCCAGTAGCGGTTGATGACTACGTGTGTAAGAAATATGACTCGCTTGTCGTGATTGCTGAATGACGGTGAAAAGAATCATGTCTTTTTTGATACACTGACTGCCAAGCGAGGGTACTTGCTGTTGAATCTCGGTTCATTACTGTGGCATGTCTGCGGTCTTAATGACCTTCCTACACGCGAGATGGCGCGGCCAGAACTCAAGCGAAATTCCCTTCTGGGCTTTGTCCAAGGTTTCCCATGCAGGGACTGCCAATAATTCGCGAATTTTATTACAACCGCCCTACTTAGAATTCATACCTACAAGGAGTGTTTATTCCAAGGTAACAAAAAGTGTGTTTTTAATATTATTATATATCACATTTATTTATAATTATGACAGAAGATAGTGACAATACTTTTAAAGTTGACTAACCCATCGTAAATTATCATCGCAATTTTCCCTGTCTATTTATTTTAAACTTTGTGTCAAATCGACATATTTTGATATTATAATTATCTATGTAACACAAAGTATCAATGATGTAGATTTTATCATAAAAAACTGAAATTTTTCATTTAATGTTTACTCAGAACTATCAATCTGTTGCTTGCCAACTTTTGACAACACATTAACGATTATATACAATTTTTTTTACAATGTCCGCTCCCAATATGGAGCATATAGACTCCTAATGGAGTTTATTTCAACAGAAGTGTTTCTACGAGAACTGCTTGTTACTCAGTTGCTCAACCTCTCTTTTTCTAAAGAGAGTAAGAATAGAAGGAAAAGGCTAGGACAGGACTAGTGGTTAGCTAATCGCTCTCGATACATCCCGTTCATAGGATAGGATGGGTGGAAGGAGGGAATTCAAGAAATCACATACATCCATGCCTTTGAACAGAAATTCATAAATCGATTGAAAAATCAATTTATAAAACTGCCCGTATATACATTTATTAACGTTATAACAATATTTCTTTTCATGGACGGAATAACTGATTAATATAATATTAAGTGATTAAAGTTTAAGTATTCTTTTCTGAAGACAGAATATTTGATAATTCCTGTCTTTCGTAAGGATTCATGCAACAGTTTGAAACGGATCAAGTGACTTGTTACTTGCGAGAGAGTGACAGCAAAATACACCTCTTTGATGGCAACTTTTGTGGTAAACTTAAATACATAGAAAGGACGTGAAAGAAAATACTGTAAAATATTGTGGTGCGATTAATCTCAAGATGTGACACTAAGAAAAAAAGCCGTGATATAGTTACGTTAACTCAAGTACGTAATTAAACTTTCCATTATTCGTTAAATAAACACTCAACCGACAATGCCAAACGTATTTTTAAATGCACATTTTCAATCCGTCCAATATAGATGGCAACAATCAGGCTGAATGTTTGTCACTGTATGAATCTTCTTTTTAAAATTGTAATCTATAGTATTCAAGCAGTAGTTCTATTCATTTCTAGAACCTTATTTAGAACACTTTGAAACACTCAGCACAATCACATTTTGAGTATTTAAAACTGTCCAAAATAAGTGTTATGCACGCGGGAATAGCACTAGAGATGTAAATATTGTTTCTATTACTTCTAAAGTGTTCACTTTCAATACTTGGTGGAAGAACAATAATATTATAATAAAAAAAGATAATTATTTTGCTGTTATTCCACATTTAATTAATATGGTCAGAACTGATTTCGCTTATGACGAGCTTTTTCAACTGATATCATCGGCGAAACGAGTCTTGATTGTATTAAATAAATTTGAAGTTAATGAAGAAATTGTTTTGATAACCGTAAAAGTGTCATTTTTTTCAAAAAAATGAGAAATAGACAAAGAAAAAAAGAAAGTCTTATAGATAAAATAATTCTCGTGAGTGATACTCATCTTGGAAACGTGTTTTTTTTTATTCACATTGAATTCGAACTAATAACATGACTTTAAAATACTACGACAGTTTATTGCTTCAGTTTTAAATATTTGTGATTCATTTATTTATTTCATGTTGTATCGAATAAAAAAAATATGTGAGACGTTGTTGAGTGAGATAGAATTAAAATTGCTCGACAGTTTATTGAAAAATGCATCTACAATGGCAATTATTGCTAACGGAAACGAATGAATACTTCAGCATCGTTTAGCTAATTTTATGTTTCGTCTCATTCATTCGCTTATACCTACCACTTAAACAAATATTTAGCTTTTTTATTGACTCTCGTTACTTGGAAACTTTCAAAATTTAATAAAGGTGAATTAATTTACTCAAATGCTGGTGTTTGTATTTTTATAAGGAATATATCGTAGAATGCGATTGCTGAATATTTATTGACCGGATTATTTAAATTTAATACAAGATTTTTAAAATCTGCCTCTACATAAAATTTCGCAAAAATTGCTACAAAAATATAAATTGATGTCTAACATTTTTAATTGAATTTAAATCGTACATTATCATATATAATACAATGAATCATTAAAATAAACGTTTTAACGGTAAAAAAAATGTACACTTCCATATATTTTGTCTGATTCTTATAAATATGAATAGTTCTGCGTAATAAAAAAAATATTTCCACACTTAGTTAACTTAAGAATTTACACATGTTATAACAATGACGGTGGCGCTTTGAATGACATTTTCATTACGATTTTTTTTGTGTGTAAGAATACAAACCGAATTTCTTTATTTTATTTTCTAGAAAGATCTAGAAAATAAAATAAAGAGTTTTGGTCAACATTAACAACATAAAATTCTTGTCTATTCGGATTAATGTGAAAATTTAAATCTCATTTCATTCTTGAGTAATTATTTTAAGAAACCGGGCGAAGTGACTTGTAATATTACGACATGCCTTTATATTAGGTTTATTTATGTAATATTTCAGAAACGAGCAATTATATTACATGACACCTAGAAATAGTAAATAAGTAGTCGTTATTAAGTATGATATATATTAATATATTATCAAGAATATATAATGTATATTAAGTAACCAATAGCACTTCGATTAAAAAGTCGTAAATGTTTTATTGGCATTATTATTTAATGTGATCGGAGTAAAGAGCAATGTTTACTTCGTAATTTTAGTGGCTTAGGCGTATTCTGTAATTAAAGTAAATGCATTGCGATGCAATTGCGTTGAGAAAAAAAAATAATGTCGGTGTATAACGATGACATCTAACGGCGAGAAAAATAAAGAGACGCTTTATAACAGAGGTAATAAGATGTTCATTTTTTGCAGTCAATTTCGCTTGACCGTTATTACCGTCTGCACAGATTTCATTGACAGAAATTAAAATAAAATACATAAATTTTGTAATGGACGACTAACATTTTTCTTAATGCTATTGAAAATGATAATATGGAGACGAGTGTTTAACACCTCCATGCCCATGATGCAATCGTAAGTAGTTGAGCCATTAAATCATTCAATATTTCTCTTAATAATATCAATAAGTATTTATCATTTTAGGTATTCTAGCATATATACATTTTTAAAATTATTTTTTAGCTTCTAAATTAGGTTTAAATACTGTCGATAAACAGTGAAACTGAGATGCCATCATGGCAGGAAACGTGATTTTTTAGGGTGGCATGTTACGGGTTAATTGATATATAGTCTCTTATTTTTTTTATGAATATGCTTCACATAATATCATAAAAACGCATATAACAGTCAAATATTTAAAAAAATACCAATATACAATAGATTACCACATTCAAAACTGCGAGAAAAATAGGTTTTAACATGTTCCTTGGTATCTTATAAACCAGTAATCTAGTAACTTAAAATATCTCGACGACAATAATAGTGCAGGAGTAAGAGTAAACAGCTTATTATGACGAAAAAAAACATATATTTAAAATCAAAATGTTTTAAATAACTGAAATTTGCAGGAGACAGACATTTAAGCACTATAAATTGTGTATTAATTTTGTTATTAGTATCAATCACTCATAAAAATGTGTGCATTTTAATGATAAGCAAGAATTTAGCACTTGTTGTGGTCCATAAATTGGTATGTACTCAAATGTTTGAAGCTTTCAAACACATATTATAATTTATTGTTTTAACGTGACGTACATATTTATAATGTTTAGTGTTAATCTTGCAGATAAATAAATGTTTGTTTCGTGTTTCTTATAAGTACCAATATTGTATTTACTGGCAATGTTTTATTGATCAAATAAAATAGCAAATATTCCATTTCAATGTAAAATTAATGCACCGTCAGATGATTGTGTGAAAATGTTTTACTCAGAAAAGTCAATGTGTCAGATTAAACCAGCTTTATAAACGAGAGGAAGATTTATTGACGGCCAATTATTACTTTTATTTCGAATACATTCGTTTTGTATTACAGAGGTATCAATTATTTTATGTTTAATACAAAGTGTTAGCTTTCTCAGATTCAATGACGATACATATAAAGTAACAGTGCTGTAAAGTAGGAGTTGAGAATATATGTACAATATTTTAAGCGTAACTAGAATCATCAAAAATTTAATTCACTAACAAAGTGAAAAGCGAGCGTTTGATTTGAAATACAGACAAAATATTGAATATTTTAAATTATAAATTATAATTATGTGTACGTAAAATATATGATTATAAAAAAATAGGTTTGTTCAATAAAACACTATTAAAGTAGGATAAAATAGCAACATATTTAGTTCGGCTTACTATATAGGGCTATAGTTCTGATGATAGCTAAAGCCGCAATAGGTATCAACTAATAAATATAAAAACTGTAGAACTAAATATGTTGCTATTTTTACCATTATAATGGAGTTCTACCAAGTAAATGCCAAGTCAATCAATAAAAGTGCAAAATAAAAAAGTCATATGCTGCTACGAATCTCTTGTAAATCAAAAAACACGCGTGTGTACCGGATTTGTAAAAAAAGGTTTGTTTATTTATAAAAACAATTATTACAGTATCATGTTATTGTATTTAAATTGACTATTAATTTGATAAACTGATAGCTTTATAGCCTTTTTAATAAATAATATTTTAAACATTACTACATTTTAATATACAAATCAACAATAACCATTACTTTTAATTGATTATTTATAGATAGCGATTAGTTTAATGAGAAAAATTTATATATCGTATAAAAAATACCACCGAGTATCAAGTTGCTTACAAAGTGTTCTTTGAAACGTTTTAGCTTTTAAATTATCTAAATTACGGTCATAAAATTTCTTATCTTTGAGCTTTAATATTATATAAAAAAATAGTAATAAAATAGATACAACACAACTGGAGAAACCATCTTTTGAATAATAGACGTAATTATCTAATAAATTTAATGGCGCCCTCTTTATGGATTGACTCGCATCAAATCAAAGATGTGGACCGTAATAACTTTAATAAGTCATATCAAAGTAAATATTAACTAGGCGCATGATGGACAATGATTGGTCAGTTCTTGTCGTGTCACATACATATGATGGATCGTCCGGTGAAGTCGTGTATTGTTTATATCTTGGCCGATGCACGGTGTAAAACAGACTTAGTCGATCTATGTACAATGTCATGATGAATTATTGTTGTTGTGTTCGCATTAAGGTACTTTAGAAATTAAATGTTTACCTTTTAATTATTTTGTTAAGATAATAAAGCTAATATAAACATGCATAGACAATAAGATGATTACATGACAAAAAAAATCATTAAAAATACTGACAAAAGATTTTATTTAAATATATAAATGATTAGAAATATTTTCCATGAAATTATCCCAAAAATTAAGTCTCTACGGAAAAGATGTGACCAGTTTCTTATCAAAATTGTAATTAATTTACTCTACTAGTTATAAGATTAAATTTATCAAATTTGGCGGAATATGAAAAAAATATGCATATGACAATGAAACTTTTTTTGAATCCACGTCCGTCTCCCAACGTGAAGAATATAGCCTCCTAATGGAGGTTTCCCAACAGAACTTTTTCCAACAGGACTATTTGTTACTCAGTCGCTCAATTTTTTTTTCCAAAGAGAGTAGTTGGGAAAGATGGGTGAGGCTAGTGGTTTACTGATCGCTCACACTACGCCCAGTAATTGAACGATCGGATTTTAGACATCACAAAAACCCATATCTTCAAACAGAAATCGATAAATCGATTGTAAAAATGCTGTTTGTACTAAGACTCGAACCCGTGAGAGATCCGGCACGGAATACAACAACGCTAACCGCTGCGCCATAAGACTCAACGAACTTTTAACATAAGTAATTAATAAAACAAGTAAATGCAAAATTTTCTTTAAAAAAATACGCAAAAATTAACTACAGTCAAACAACTAAGAATGTACCAACATTATACACGTGTCAAAAGCATCTTAAATACTCGCAAAGAGCTTTCGATTGGCCAAGAGGCTTGACTTAATCCATCGAAATAATCCTGAAAGCTGTCACGCAAAGCTCAACGTAATCACTAAACCTCTGACGTCAAATGAGATATCGGAGAGGAATAACCAGCATTGGCACTTAGTTATTATTATTTTTAAAAGATTTTTTTATCAAAACTATCAACGTAACACCAATTAATGTGAGCCGCTTTGGTTTTGGGGCGTAGAGAGAAAGCTACTGATGACACCTACTCATAAAACAATGTTTTTTATTATTTATTTCAATAATAATTAATAATTAAATCAATCAGAGCATTGCAGGCAATTTATCAAGTGAAACTTTTTTGGCAGCATAATAAAATGGAGTGTTTTTCAATGTGGTTCGGAAAGAATTTTATAATGATGTTGAAATGAAATAGCCAAGAGGTTACTATAAATAATAAATACAGGTGCCAATAATAAAGCAAACTTCATACTATTATAAGTAGAACGATGATTGAAAAGCAAAATAATCGACATTCATTTACAGGAAAAAATTACAACTATTATAAAAAGCATACATTGGAATACTAAACAACAACACATAAACTTCTTTTCCACTTTACTCCAAAGCGTGTATATTGCAAAATTTCAACTGAAATAATTTAATAGACATTTAAGAATTGTATTTTCGATAAATGAAGTGGTTTATTTGAAAATACAACAAATATAAGTAATTTTTTAACAAATAAATTACTAAAAACTTAGTATAACTTATACGCTAAATCGATTCGTTTTTGTGATTAAATATGTATAAATAAAGTTAAAAACTAAAGTGCATCATGTAGCATATCTCCTTTTAATAATCAATTCATGACGCTTACCTTTATAGTTAGTCAATTATTTCCATTATCGGATGTCGTGTGTCATTTGCTTAGATTGCGAGCTCATGTCAGACAGTTGTTAAATTGACTTAAATACTATCGTTCTGAGAATTAATTTTGACTTAAAAACTCTTTCAGTCCTAACCACGTACATTAAACAAAAGTTGGTTGCATGTGTGAACTTATTCAAAACGAAATTGTAGAAAATATTTCACAGGACATAATGATATTTGAATGCAAATATATATTGAATATCTTTAAGTTTGTATGTCTTTATTTGTTTGTTTCATAACCATTCAGTTAATGCAAGTGTTACAATTTAATTGCGTGATTGACATTTCCTTTTACAGTTGGCGTGTCGCAGAAAGTTAAGCCTTGCATTTATAATATAAATTAATTATTAAAATCCTTCTTTGGGCCTCATGTACATTGTTGGTTTTCATTTAACAAACACAAAGTTATAAATAAATTTTCAAGAGCATAAATAAATCTATTCGAACTACGATGTTGTGCCATATTTTAATGACAGATACAAAACAATAATAGAAGGATCAGTTTGAATTATCACAATTAAACCATTAGATATTTTTTTGGTTACTGTAATATAGAAAAAATTCACGATTTTTTCTTGATTCGATTCAATTTAATAAATTATAACTTTGAAACTATGTACTCACAAAATAAATTAAAAGATTATTTAAAACACCATTTTTAATTATACATACTTATTTAATTTATCTTATAGTATGAACACGGAATACACATTATTAGAAAGTGTTTTTTCAAATGTAAATAGTAATAAAGCAATAAATTTTATACGATGATGGTATATTTAATTATATAACATTTAATTAAATTACAGCTGTATCATATTTTACGTCATTGTAAGGATTATTATAATTATAGCTCACAATTCAAATGAATAAATTATGTACGTATAATTTTATGAATCTTTCTAACACGTCAATATTTTTTTTAGAAGTTTATGTAAATAAAAAAAAAATCAGTTGGCATAAGCTTGCGACCTAATGATTGAATGATAAAACATTATTGACCTCACGAGAGAAAATTTCTTATACACATTTATTAAATCAGCCAACAGCAAATTGCTGGGGAGTTGTTAAAGCTATTTGATTAAAATGGTTGAGTTATAGATAAAGTATTCTTCTTAAAGGCGTTTTCCGTGACAAATCAAAGAGAAAATTCTCACCGCTCAAGTGTATAATTAAATCTCTTTAGAATGCCAACACGTAACGTGCCAAAGATTAAGAAAAGTATGAAGGCTTAAAACTAGAAATTATTACCCATTTAATATTACCGCTGTATAAATGCAAGATGAACGTACAATATATTATAATATAAACAGGTGGATACTTAATTAGATTCTTAGTATATTTTCCTGTTTTATAGTAGTGTTCAATATGTTTATTTTTAATTTAAGAAAAAGTTTAAATAAATACTATAAAAGGATCTGACAATGCACTTTGATATCTGCAACTTATTTCAAAATATTTTAGTTCTACCAATATTATTTTATAAGTAGTTGAAAAGTATTTCATCGTGCGCCTTCGTAAAAACTATTATTAGAATTACTTCATTCAAACAAGTTATTATAAAGACATAAGCCGATATAAGTATATACCATATATAAAATAATATTTATAAAATACTTTGGAATTTTTTCGTATTATTACCAAGAAAATGACAATCCAATCAATAAATGGACTTTGAATTATAAAAGCATCTAATGTATAAAACAATAATATAATGTGTTGATTTATATTGAATATAATATAATAAAAACACATTTATAACTATAAGTACTTAGTATGAAATATTATATTATTTTCTATCTATACAATGGAGTTTTTAATACGTAGCTTATAATATAAAACACGATAATATGTGCGAATACATTTTTATAATGAACACAATGTGATCATATTTTTCGTTTTATTTGTTTAATAATTTCTATACTCCGTTCACAATGTACATGAGTATACCTGCATTTATGGAAATATAAAAAAGTAATAACAGCGATATCTGAGTCTTATCGATGGTAAGATATAAGTAGTCGGATGCGTTCACAATGGCGGTACGTTACGTGGTTGGTAACTCCTATTAATTCATACAATGCCGAACGTCTTGGGGTATTGAAGATGTTATCAGTTATCGGCCCACTCTTAATGCGGACGTAATCTCGGCTTAATCTATGCTGCCCGCGGAGATTGTGCGTAGCTACAAGTTGCGTAGAACGAGCTACGATATTGCTACGATTTAGACGCTGTTTCAATAAACTGACAATTCTTCCGTATAACTTTTTGAAAACATTTACAACATTACATTATTACTTTGAAAAGTTTGTGCAGATATATTTGGAAACTTTGCATTGCTTAATTTTAGGTAAATATCAAATAAAATACGTGATAAAAAATAAGTAAACAACTCATACTACCATACTATTTAGTACAAAAAATGATGGACAAAAGTTTTGTTTTTTACTTTGACTTATTTAAATCACAACATTATTGCTCATTTATAGAAGATAATAATTGAGGCTATTATTTGGAAACCAAGTTCATTCCAAAATTGTTGAAACATGAACCATGAAAGTTTTTTTAGAAATCGGTCTCAAACATGGCTTGATATTATCCAAAATATCATACCATCGTAATATAAAACTAAAAATAATTTTAAATTGTTCATTGTTCTTAAAAATGAAATTCAAGTCTCATTTTTGAACCATTTTGGAATGAGCCGTGTTTGCAAGTGACACCATCAAATATCAAAATTTTATTTAGTGGACACGCAAAAAAGATAAAACGTTTGTTCTTTTGTTTACCATTTATTTGATTTTTTAAAAAAAAAACACACGCATATACGCTGAGATAATAGTATAAATTCCTTAAAAAATTGGCACCGATTCAATGCGGAAACATTTGAAGCGTTCTACAATGAAAATAATTCGTTTTCTACACCTGTTACAATTATTATTAATTTAATTCAACCACGTAAATGTAATTTCGATTGCCCTACCACAACTTTTGTTTTTAACCTTACCGCAAAACGGCCTTACCACAACCATAGTAATCTAACTCAACGCATATCAAACGTTGATACTTGACTCTTGAAATAATAAGTTTACAATCTTTCAAAGAAGATGCACAATAATATAATATACTGTGTGTGATAAAACTTTAATTTACGAATAGTTTGTCAATTTATAGTGCTAACTATTTTATGATGCGAAAAGTTTATTTTATGTAATATAACCCTCTTGAAGTGGTTTATGATCTAATACATTTTTAAACGTGTTCAAGTGTTTATTTCTTTTGTCAATATTAAACTGCCAACATTTATATATAAATAGACAATTTGGAATTATTTTTTTATCTTATAGTTAAGTAAAAAATGAATCTTGCAACTTGTTTTTATAACTAATATCAGAAAGCGTGCAAAGATACCGCGATTTATATTTATACATATATTTTGTATTAAAAAAATAAAGCACTCAATTTATACTAATTCTATGTTTGTTTTATATTATCAGGATTGAGTTATCTTATTAATTAAGTAACATAATCAGTAGTTTATTATGCTCGTCATGAGCGAAACCGTTTCTGATCATACAAAAAGTAAAATTGGTGCAAATGAGTGTTTTATTTTTTAAATATAATTTATTTCCAACAAGCATTGACAATGAACAAACACCTTAAAAGTAATATATTTTATATATCTACAATTTATATTAAGTCTTATAATTGAAAGAGTTGACAGGTTTTGATAAATGAAATTGCATATGAAATATTTAAAAGGCAGTATAATCTACTGTTTATCATTACAAGACTTATTTATAAAGACATAATGAAAGCAGGAAAGTCTCAACGAGGTAAATCGACTATACGAGAACGATGGATCGGGGTTTCACTTAGTAGATTAAAAAACGATGTATCCTTTTGGAATGGTCCGAAACACAATTTTGGCATCGCTGTGTAAGGAAAATTCCACACAATGCAGATGAAGGAAATCAATTCGCTTTATCTAATTGAATGTAACGCACGTACAGGGCATCGAGCAGTGCCGATCGCTGCCGCTAGGGTCCGCATCTCAGATGGCCTATCAACATTTTTAATATGGTCGCCGTTTTGTTCAGAGTGCATTATCGCCCATAACTGCACATTATTCTGTTGTGCAATCTGCACATGTGCTCATTTGAATAGACAGATAAAGGCACAGGACCTAGTATCTCGGTTACCATCGGGCAATTCATTAAATTTAATCTAGCGTGGAAAATTAATTTTATTTCTAATATGTGATGATTTTATAAATATCGATCCGCAATAGGCAGAAATTCGTTACCGAAAATTTATAAATTTTAAAAGAAAACGTTTTTTTTTTATTAAGTTTGAAAAAGGGATTCTATATTCCGGCTGGTAAATATAATAGTAATATTTGATCAATACCTATCCTGATATTATAATACAATTTCCTGACTACTTTCAGTTTCTTAGATCAGCACATCTCAACCGGGGTTCATCCACGTGGAACAAATGATAAGTCAAAATACTAAAACGCACAGGCCCTAAAAAAGATCAGGCGAATGAAATAACCCTCTACTTTTTTTGTCCTTTGGCGATATTGAACAATTATTGTCTAAAAACGCAATTTACCGAAGTGTGTCGCTTAAGTTTTTTGCCGATTTCGGATCGATATACACATACACCAAAATCGAAAATAACATATTTTTGAGATGGGATGGTTTTAACCCGTAACATGCCATCCTAAAAAATCATCCGAATAACATAAGAATTCAGGGTGAATATAGCATATTTTAAGCACCGTTGATCTATTACAATTTATTATAAAAAAACGATTTTGACTTACAAAATACAGTTTATCATATACATGTATGTATCTCTTTGGTAATTGATCAGTATGGTTAGTAGTATATTGGTAAGCCTTGTGTCATTTAAGAATTTTGTCCACGATTGAATAGTAAAAATGTACAAGCCAATCATAGAGGCTTCAGGAGACACGTACAAGACTGAGGAAGCGTGTTTTGAATTTCAATTTGCAATAGATCCAAAGACAATGCCTGCCTGGCGATCATTGTTCGTGGCGCAATGTAGGATACCCATATGTTATTATGCGCGCCTGTTACTTTACCTATGAATGAATAGGTACCTAAAGTTTTTCAAAACATTTGAATGAAAATGAATTCTAATTCATTATTTTTTTTAAGACAAAATAGCCCCCTTTTAATCACTTTTAATATATCACTTTTTTGTACTAATCTCACTTTGTTTATTAAAAATTAGGGACAGTTTTGCTCGTATCAAGAATTTTTGACTGATTGAAATATAAATATATACAATCAAAATTTAATTAATGGTAATGTTCATAATGAGCGAAAACGGTCCTAAAATTTAATAAATAATTTGAATCAAGCTTTTTAAATATTCATCATCTTTTATATGAGTTAATTATTGTTTAGGTCAGCTTCGACAAAACGATTTTTAATTTCTTAAATATTACTTTTTGATTGACTATTGTGAAATTTTCTTTAATGCAAAATTTTAATATGTGTAAATATTTAGATTTGAATGTAATAGGTATAATGAAACAATTGATTTTCCATTTTCAGCGAAAGATAACCATAATGTTCATATTTTTTCATGTGTATTTCCAATACAAGTTTTGAACGAATACTTAGTAATCGCTTAAAAAAATCGAATACATACAAAAATGCGGAAATAGCGTGCATACCATGACATGCACTGTCTAAGAATTTAAAATATTTCGATCGCTGTTTGTATTTTGTTTTATTTAGCAAATCATTAAAATATAACTGTCTTAAAATTCAAACGTTATAAATGTTTTATGTTTAGAAATCACGAAAGATAGATATGCAATCAACTTCACGGATTACAGAAGCTGTTTGAACAGAAATAAAAAAACATAAGGTCAGTGCTCATTCCAAATGGGTTTTGACAGGTAAGAAATTAAAATCATGGGTAATATATCAGTAAGTAATTACTAAATTTACTGTTAAATATCTCGGTGTAAATCAGATTTTTTTTTAAATAATGATGTCGAAGTATTGTATATATTTTTTATACTTCTGTCTTTTATAGTATTAAAGTGCATCCTGATTTTTGTTGACCGATTAATGAAATCCAGTTTTCAAAATGTATTCGAAAAACAGCTTTTGCTAGTTTTGTAATGATAATAATTTTCAAAGTCTATAGATTTATCGAAACGTATAAAAGGAGAAATGTTTAATCTTTAGCCGATACTGTTATAAAAAATAATACAACTTTAAGATTATGCATCTATTTAATTTTTATAAATTAAAATATGCATACGACAAAAATAAATTGAATAATAAACAAAAAATATTGTTTGCTTACTATGAATTTCCTGTGTCAATAAAAAAATAAGAATAAAAAAATCACTCACTACTTAAGTTTATTATTTTTTTGGCGGTAAATCTGTCATTTCAATTAAATTTAAAAATTAAAATTGTTAGTGTCAATCAAATGTATTTAAAAACACAACAGGATACACTCATTCTCATGGTTATATGTACATTGATAAGTGTTGTTACTATACAACAAAAAAATTAAAATAATGTTTTTTATAGGTTTTAATCATGCAATATTAAGGAAAGTTTTATTTTAATTTAAGACGACCGGTTATGGTGGATAGATAAAAGTAATGGAATATATAATAAATATAGAAAGAACTGTATAAATGAACTTTTTTTTTAAATGATGTTGGGAAAAATGTAAGATTAGTCATGGCAGATTAAAAAAATATTTACAGTTTAAAACAAATATTTTTTTTAACGCCGCGATATCCGCTAATCTCTAATTTACGAAGTCACATTTCAATCAATCAAAATGTAAAAAAAGCACAGATTAAGTCCTTCGCGAAGTAAGCATCGTACAAAGCTGTCAATTGACACATAAATTAATTATGCCTATTGAAAAATTAATCTAGTTTTACGGTACACGCAGATACAAGAAACATTTCACAAGCCGATAATTAGACTGAGATAAAGGCTTACTTTATTATTTGTTGGATATGTAATGGCGTACAACTGACTAATAATAGCATGATTAACTAAAACAGCTTTATAAGATAATCAATGCTTTATATTATTAATATCGTAATTCATTTTAAAAAATATAAAAAGTTGTATTTAGTATATTTGTAACCAATTTTAGCATTTAAATTGTATTTTTTAAATTATAAATAATGTGACAGTTGCGTTGAAGACAATAACAATATAGAAAAAAATCTATTTGCTTAATAGTTACATTCATTTATTTTTTAATTACTGATTTAAGCAACAATTCGAATTTTATTTGTAGTGGTGAAAATACTACTGAGGTAGTTAGAGAATTCACAGTATGATTAACAGATAAAAACAATATTTTAAAATATATTTCGAAAAACAATTTTGTTTATTAATTTTGATTCAGTTAATAATGCTCTTGATGAGTGGAACCAGAACTAATTAAAAAAAATACATACTGAATTAGTACAGAAAAAAATATCTTTTTATGTCACCGATGTCAGATTGGTTTGTTGAACACATCAGTCTTACAAAACGTTTATTATTTTATAAGGACCCTCTAGAGGAAAAGTTAGCCAACTAGTAAAATGTCACGTCTTTATTTGGTAAATTGCATATTTTTATTTAACGGAGATAAAACTATTGCATTAACTGAGGTTACTTCATTTTTATGATATTTTAAGACGTGTAGAAAATTACAACGCATCTAACTTTTTTTTCTAAAATACCACTTGGCTAACTTCACCTCGAATGGATACATATTACTTTTCGTATATCTGATTATAAAAAAAAGCTACGATATGTTTTGATTATACGACCAAGATTCACGATGGGGTTGTTTGATTTCAGATTTGATTTTTCGATGTGTAGTTTCTTCCAGAAATGAATTATTTCAGCACGCAACTGAAGCTTTTTAACAGCACGCTGCTTAGTATTCAATGTGACGCCTCAACTGTTAAACGTCAAGCGGATATGTCAGATTTATCGCATTTGATACACGCCAAAGTAACTAACATTATCTACCCGACCGGCCAATGGGAGTTGGGTACCCGTTATGTTCGAGACGACGAAGGCGGAAGGAGTGTGTTTTTTTGCTCAGCACTCGATTGAATGAATACTAATATTCAGTAAATAGCTGTACACATTACTCGGGTAAATAAACGCAGGCACAGCAATTATATGCTCAAAGTAATATGCAATTACGATCAAATAACTAACGAAAATTCACATAAATATCAGGTATTTCGCAATCAGTTTATATCGACACTAAATAGCTGGATACTG
The DNA here is from genome assembly GCA_031772345.1 of Himalopsyche anomala. Lineage (NCBI taxonomy): Eukaryota > Metazoa > Arthropoda > Insecta > Trichoptera > Rhyacophilidae > Himalopsyche > Himalopsyche anomala. Next base: position 34,135,848 of record CM062821.1, read on the forward strand.
TTTGAGATAATAAAAAAGTACTAAAACAAACAACGTTTAAAGTAATGTCTTACGATAAACTTATGCAAAAATATCTCTAGTGTTATCCATTTGTAAGAAAATTATGGGAAAATAACAAAGTGTTCTGAGTGGTCAACGATTAATTGTTTTTTTTTTTAAATCTATTTAAGATTTTTTATTTGAAGCCATTGCTGTCTGTGATGTCTAAATTTCCTCCCACCTATTTGATCTTAAAAACTGAACGAAAAGTGAGTGTTCAGCTAACCGTATTATTCTATCCTTATTATCTTCGGAAATGAGAAGTCTAAAAATCGAATAACACGCAGATGTCACGGAAAAATTATATTTAAACATGAAACTTCTATGAAGAGCAAATAGTCAGTGAAATGGAAAAAGGACGTAACTTACCCATAACAAATTTGATACAAAAAAGTTTTTTTGGTAATTTTGGGCTAAATTATGAAATATACACCATTTTGAAATGCACGGAGACTGATAAATTGGTTTTAATTGACTTTATCTGATATTAATTAAATAAATTGTTAAAAAAAGTCTTTTTTTCTGATCTAAATTTTCACGGGGCCTTCTTTATGCAAAATTTAAACCTAAATTAAGATACTATTATGGCATTTGCAGCTTATATCGTTTTGATAGAAAGTGTATCAAGTTGTATTCATTATGATTATTGACAAAAAAAGCTTTTTTGAAAAAACTGTGGGTTATCTGCTTTTTTCTTTCCATAGTCGATGTGTAAATTAATAATTATATTTGGTGTAAAATCATTTAAGGAGATATTTTTTTTGCAATGAGATCTTAATTGAAATCTTTTCATGAACGATCAATAAATAAGACGTGAAGAATTTAAAAAAATGACTCAGATTAACGGATGATAGTATTCAGTTTTGCTATTAGAAAAAATATATTTAAATGATTTAAAATTGCGTGTAATTTTAAATTGTTAATACCATAGAATAACTGTGAATTTATAAAAAAAATCTTAACATTTAAATTTCAAACGTTAAGTCAATAGCAAAGACAACAAAAAATCCACACACATTATATGAAAAAAAATTATGGTCGTAATTAAAAATTATATATAATGAATTTGGGTATTATAAAACCATGGTCAAGTGTTTGCCAATATAAATTAAGGAATTAAAAATTTCTAGATGTACTACATCTAGTTTTGTTTGATTAAGTGGCCATTGTTATTATTGAAAATTACAGACATCAAAACAATTATAGTCGAATCGCAGCCATTTCCGCATAAACAAGCTAACGTTATTGACATTTCAGTGTTCAATTTGAATGCTGCCTTCGTGATCTTAGAATATCAATAATGATTTCACGGTCAGTTGGAAGGCTGATCTTGTTATTTTAACTAGTGGGCGGGATTTGAGATGGTCGTAGGCGGAAATCTGTGAGGTGACAAGAGTATGGCATCTTCGTCGAATTGGCTCACACCTTATAAAAATGATGATGGGAGATAGCATCTTAACGGCTTTCTTTAATTTATGTAACACATAATTAAATCGACCATTGAAACTAGCATCTAATTTATTTGGTTGTCATAGTTATAACCATTTATATGGTAATAGTTTTTAAGCATCAACGTTTTACGTTATCTTATAATGTATTTGATGACGAAAAAACGTTGAAAATACATTAAATACGAATTTAAATGCACATTTCTTAAAAATCTCATTCAGACGGATATTGTACGTAAACTAGATAAATAAACTAAACACATGTTTTCAAAAATGTCTTTTTCAGAATCTTCATTGTTGCTGATTTTGTTGAAGTACATCATTATATGGAAGCGGGAAAAACACAAAATCATCATTAAGTCATTCACTTTAGTAATGTATAGTTTCATTTTGTTTAAAAATTTCCCAAATTTTAATTGTGTTTATAATTGACATCATTTGCCACTTATATTTAGTGATGATTTTTTATTTGTATGTTATAGGTGTTAAGCATTTTAATTTTGTGTAATTATAATGTAATTTGTAAATCCTTTTAATTGTTAGTAATTGCTTACACCTTTTTATTTCAATTTAACTTGTATAAATAGCACTGTTTAATTTATTTTCCTTATCAGCTGATAATGCTCGTGAGGAGCGAAACCGGTCCTGATCAAATAAATGTTAAGTGGAAAAAGTACTAAAAATCTTTTATTATTTTTATTAAATAAAAGACTTTATGCTTAATAAATATAAAAATTGATAATATATACTTTAATGGCTAATCAGAATAATTAATTGATATTCATATATCAATTAACAATTTCATGCTATAACAGACATGATAAAATAGCATATTATCTATCAGTGATTTAAGAATTTCTGCAGATTTTCATAGTATAGGTATAAGTTGCAATAAGAGATAACTTTTTTAAAAATATCCATCAAATCTGTTTTGATTTATACATTTTACAAGTAACCTTGAGTTGTCAATGTGTTTGTTATAATATTAAATATATCATAAAAAGTAAATACCGAATAATTTGAGAGTAACCTCAAAACACAATTATTATTGCCGCCATTGCTATAGCTTTGAATATAAAGTATCGTTTGCTAAATACTGTTATTAGATATACATAAAAAATAAATACATGCATAGTGATGTGTATAATTATACTGAATACATAATATTATTATATGATATATCAAAATAACCAATCGCTCTTGATTTTGATATGCTCTACTGGTGGTTATTATCTACAATTTATAGAAATAAATAAAATTAGTTATTTGTATTAAGTTAAAACATATTATCATGTGTTATTTTGAGTATTCATGTTTCTAAGGTTATCGCTGCTGGCCGCCAAGCAAAACCATATGTTATTTTGTAGTTTGTACACATTATATTATATCGACTGTGGAAAGGAAAAAAAGACGTAACACACACTTATTTTAAAACAGTTTTTTTATAATCACAATGAATACAACTTGATACACGTTCTATCAAAATGATTTTAGCTGAAAATGTCGAATAAGTAGATTAATTACGTTTTTAAGTTTTAAAAAATAAGGATCTGCGAAAATTGGAATCATGAAAAAAGACTTTTTTTTTTGTATAATTAATTAAATAAATATTAGATAGTCAGTTACGAACAAGTTTATACATATGCACTTTAGGGTTGTGTATATTTCGTAATTTGCCTTTGCCTCAATATCATTATTTTTTTTTGTGTCTCCTGTAAAATTTGTTATGTGTAGATTTTTTTTTCTTTCCACAGTTGATATGCAAGGATTGTTTACCAGTTTTCCTATAATATTTTTATGTAAAATTTGATGTTCAAATAATAATTACAAGGCAATATGATAGAGTGGCTGATAGGAAAAAAAGTTGAATATACTGTTTAATGAAATTTATACTATTTCCCAATATTAAAATATTTTTAAGTCTCTCGTTGCGTTCTATTTACTCTTCGCAAAGAATTATTATTGATTAAAAACAAGTCAAGTTTTTCTAGGAAAATTATAAACGCAGTTTATTATGGCAGTAATTCCTTTGTGTTTTTTTTTATGACGACATCGATTTTGCAATAAAAAATTCTTCAAACAAATCAGTGCATCGGGAAGTAATATTTTTTTAACCAGTAGCACGTAAGTAAAAGTACACCGCATGTTGATAATCTGATATTTGTTTGGCGTGCCGGCTATCACGCATCCAGATAGCCATTTTTTTTTTTTAATTACGCAACAATTTCTCGTTGCGCAAACGGTACTATCAAACACCTTTGATAGCTACTGTGATACACCGCTAACAAAGAAAAATAACAAAATACATGGATGCCATGTCAATAGACGCTAAAATTAAAAATAACAATTCTGGGATTGAATCAACTCCTACAGTTTTAGGCTTGGTATATATAATATATATTTTTATGACGAGTGAATTATCACTTGTTTCTTACACCTCTTAAATTTAATATATTAGAATCAATCTTTTTTGCCGTTGTTGCAGAATTCAGCAAAAAACCATGCGCAATTATTGTGATTGAATGAAACATATTAGATTTTTTTTAATGTGACACTCGATATTTTTGAATACTTTGAGTCAATATTTCATTTAAATATTATTTGTATAATATAGGGGCAAAAATTTCGTTAAAAACGGATCTAATGATGGTATTATGCCAAACTAGCTATCAACTATAAAACATAAATACTTCTACTTTAATTCATATAATGAAGTTCTATTAATTTAATCAATATTTACAGAATATATTTGCATTCTTTGCAGTTAAGCTGACTATTACAATGACTGGTTGCGTACACGTTTCAAATATCTGAATTATCTATTAGTGTCGGTGATATTTCTAACTTTGTATATTAGGTTAACATCTTAGAATTGACTTTTAGAACTTAAGCTCAATATATTCCATTTTATGGCCGATTTTTCGTCAGAAATAATTAACACAATAATTTGCGTGCAATCATTTCTAATTGAATATTATTATCACCATAATATAAAGCTTTTCAGCTTATTTTTAAAAAATGTGCTTCATGTAACAGATTATAAAGATTTTCGTATGACGTTGTCCTACCACCCATATTGAATCTTGTAAAACTCTATACTATTTACACATGGCTGATAACTTGTCAGTCAATTTCTCACTGGACAGACACACTAAGGTATCACTTGTGACTTATTGTCTCGTGTGAAATATGATTCCTTAATCTCGGACGGCAGTCGTTTACCATCATGGCAGTCAGCTGACTGAGAAAGCTTAACGCCTCGTTTGGCTCGCACATTCCTCTGTCCATACGGGCGTGAAGATACACGATAGGTGAATCATGCAATGGTTGTAATAGTTAAGTAAGAACAGGCACGTGTAACATGATACCTTTTAAAAGGCTCCGACAAGCTTTTCTGATTATTCTACACATTGAGTTTTTTTTTCGAAGAAAACAATGATCGAGCGTAAAGATATGTAAATATAAAACTCTAAATACTTTTAGTTTTAGTATTTTTCTAAATATTCTAAAAGTAATTGTGTAACAAAAAATAAAACCCAAGCATATAAAAATTCTTAACAATAATAGAAACCTTGTTTAAAAATAGTATTTAATTCGACAAGATTTATTTTTTATAGTTAAAATCAATTGTCGATCTTGGAAATTTGCTATTTTAAAACATTATTATGATATAGTTCTACCAATAATTACAGAATTGAGACAATACAAAATAATTAGTCTTATTATAGAGTTATTTATTTGCGGTACGGAGTGCGAAATTTATTCTCTTACTATCGACTTTTCTTGGTAACGTTTTGTATTAAAGCTTTTTGATCGTGTATTATTGCAGTGCATTTGTCGGTTGGTTTTAAAGGGTATTGTAAATGACGATGGACTTCTAATAGTACTTCTGTTCACCCAACTGCGCCTGGATCTTTTTATTTTTGAGCCCGAATTCTATAAGTATTACTGCTTCGATTTTCGATTGCGATCGATTTTCCTTTCTAGGTGTAAAAAAAAAAATGACAAGTGTATTGTGTACGATTGTTTTATAAACGTTTTAATAATGTTAAATGTTTTACATTGGTAACGTCTGTAAACTGCATCACGTAACAAGCAGTTAGACATTTTAGTTATTGAGGTGTCGATACAGCTGAATAATTACATCATCTTACGCAATACGTCATCACTTTTGCTGTTGCACAATAAGTCCAGATGCAAAAATGCATCGGCGTGATGGTAGCGTGAGAAATGCATATCACGTTCAACATGCATCGTTTTCATTAGATGCACTCTTTGGAACAGCAAATTCAATATATGTGCATCGCATTACATCGGATAATAATACTATGACGGGTTGGCGTGTAAATGAAATTGTGTCCATGGAATGAGGGTATGAAAATGCAAGTGATCCAATTCTGTTTCGTAATATATGTGATGGAAAGTAGCCACTGTTTTCTTTGCCTGTTTTTATTCTATAATGTAATAGTGTAATAAGGCTAATGAGAATCGTAAGCAATGCGGTACGGAATATTAACGATGTGCATTATGAAATATGTATCTATTTATTCATTTATTTCAGAACGAAAATCTATGGTACAAACCAACGCGTCATACATTAATATTAGACATATAAAAATAAAAATATGCACAACAATAATATAATCGTACTGATTAATAAAGATTTCTGCAATACGTTTGTAACCATGTCATTGAGAACAAAATACGACTTCTTTACAATTTTATTCATGTTTAATTATTTTAGATCTTGACTAATAAGTAATTCCAAAAATAAAATAATAAGAAATATTAGCTAATATAATTTTAATTAAAATTTCAGCAGAAGCGTAGTAGTGACGCGAAATTGAAAAAAATACTATACGATAATGAATACAGCTATTGAAATATCGTTTATATTTTTATAAATATTTCATTAAAATAACCAAAGTTCAGATCATTATGCGCCTACAATAAATAATAATAAAAATTGTATTTAAACTTTTTAAAATCAAATTTATTGGCATATTTGTAAAAAAAATGACGTACGTAAGAATGTTGAAAAAATTATTACGCATTATTTTTTTTATTTTGTATATATTAAATTATAAATAACGACACACTGTGACGTTTTTGTAAGAGAATTTGAATATATCAAACGCTGGATGCATTTTTTAAAAGCTTCTCAACGGTGTACTAGATTTTAAAATCCATTAAAAATAGTATCTGTATAATATATTTAAAAACTCATAAAGCATTAAGTATTTGATTAATATGATCTACCAGCACAAAGTCGTGGAGAATTATGAGATAATATGCAAATTTAACCTAAACTACATCTGCATAATGATAGCGAGCCTGGATAAATCGTAATTAAGAAATCTTTCGACTACCTGTAACTTTAGATAACCGTTTCAAAAAAAAAAAAAACATTTCAACGGATCCGTTAAAAAGCAATAAAGATATTTTTCACACCCTACGTTAGGCAATTTGAAGCCTTGAACTTTACGACTGTAAAATATTAAAATTTATACGAAAAAAACATTAAAGGTGCCCATCGTGATAATTATATTACTTGAAACGTCTATGAAGATTTGTGCGGGTATAATTTTGATGGGGATAAATCATCTACGCAAAAAGTGAATTGGTAGCCATAAAATGGCAATTTAAAATTTATATTTTAACGATCATTATTCTAAATGCTATTTAATTAATGTGTAATTATTATTTTAGGAATGCAAAGTAATGATTAATGTAAAAATCACGATTTCATTTTTTTAACATTATTTTTTTTTATTTGGGAAAAATACTTTCTTGAGTAAAACTACTGAAAGTCATAAATAAATAATTAGTATTTTTTATATATTTAATTGAATAACTGGTAATACATTTAAGCCTAAGAGATAATAAAATTGATTTTATAAGAACCGCGTATTGGTTTTTTGTTTTTTTTTTTATAAAAACATCCTTGATTGCAAATCGATTTCTAAATATTTTTTTTGGTGACTGAGTTGAGCGGTTAAAAGCAATCTTCTTTTAAGCCATATCCAATCTTATTTGATCAGAATGAAGCATTTAAATACAATAATAAATAATCTTAATGTTTTTTAGTGAATTAACCCCTATTTTTGTTTTAAATACGTATTTGGATTGTTGTGAATAAAATATGTCAGCATGATAAGTTATATCGTTGAGTGGTGGCTTAAAAAAACTCGTAAAATTGAGACTATTAACCAAAATTTGAAAATGGTACTTAAATAATCCAATAGAATTGAAAGATCATAGACAACAAATCATAATAAGCACATCTAATTTTAATTATCATGAAAATTTATTAACATAATACCACAATAGTCAAGATCTAATAATTATTGTCAAATTAAAAATCATTACAAGCGATCATTTTCTTTCTGAATAAAGAAGATATATTATATTGCATTTGAAAATAGCTTTATACTGTTCACTTTATTCAAAAAATATTATATACATTTGTACTAATTCCAACTTTTATTTAATAAGATCAGGACCGGTTTCGCTCATGACACGTGAAACTGAGCCTTTCCACCAAGTATTGACAGTGAACACCCTAAAATTGTTCACTATATTATTATTATTATATCCGTAACCTTAATAATATAAAATACTAACGAGTACCCGGCATGCGTTGTAATGCCACCCAAAGGAAGAAATGCTTTGTGTTTTAATTCTGTTTATTGAAGTGATTTAAGATACACACTATTTTTGCTTTTCTGTCTGATCGGAAGGTTTTCTAACGCGCGAGCAGTCCAAATTCAGCGGTTTGATATAAAGCAGTATTCACGTATTGGCAGCCCACCGCTGATTCACTAACCTTTTCGAGCGTCCGCACAACAACTCACAAATTTTTATCGCAATCGGATGAATGGTATAAGAACGCATACAGGACAAAAAAACAAATTAACAAACAAACATTCATTTTTATATATGTATATATAAATGATTGGTTAATTAATGAATTAAACCTTTGCATAGTTTTAGCTAAAGTACAGTAACAGTAAATGTCAAAATGTAACACATCGTCTGAGATGACATTGTTTTAAAAATATCTGAATAACTTTCGAGTTGATTGTGTTCCGATTCAATGAAACACTTCATGTAAAACATTCTCCATTATTGAGATGAGTTTTAATAAGCAAGACATCAGAAGCGAGATGTCTATTATCTATTATGTTACCATGCCGATCTAATCATTTGACATAGTTCTCCAGTGTCGAGTTGGTTAGGGTTGAACCATGATTAATTTTAGCATGTAGTCAAGATTGATCGAAGGGGACAAGAATCATTATTTATCTCTCGGCACGGGTGTTGTCAATTCACGGGCCGCAACCCACATATTCTCATAATGGTAACAACTTTCGTATTAATTTTGATGTTACGCGATGTAACAGTGAGTATGAATATCGGAAAAATTACCTCATTATACATGTTTTTTTTTTAGTAGCTTGAGTAGGTCTGATATTAAATTATCACTTAGAAGAAAGATAATTAGCCAAAATAAATTGCAGTAGTCAAAAGTTATATATCAATCAATATATTTCAATATTAAGTTAATTCGAGATTTGGTATAAAAAATACATACCGTTACAAATGTTTATTTTTTAAAATTAATTTAAATTTCTCGCAGTCTACGTATATGTTGAAAAATAAAAAAATAATAAAGGCGATTTTATGATTTGACGTAATTAAAAAAAGACACTGGTAAAAGTTTCTTACCAAGAAATATATTTACAATGAAGTAGCTGATTGATTTTTTTAAATCTATGCCCGCTTCCAATGTACAGATATGGAGGTATCTCAACAGAAGTTTTTCTACAAGAACTGTTTGTTACTCAGTTGCTCCACCTCTCTTCTTAAAAGAGAGTAACAGGGATAGAAGAATAAGGGTAGGGCAGGACTAGTGGTTAACTAATCGCTCTCGCTACGCCCATTTATTTAAGGATCGGAATAGACATCACATCACCGAAAAAGTGCTGTTCGCACTGAGACTCGAACCCGTGAGATACGGCACGGAAGCCCACAACGCTAACCGCTGAGTAATATGACCCAATTGACTGAAATTAATAATATAAAAAATATCATTTGTTATGCTTTGGTTATCAGTTAATTGTATGCATAATAAAAAAGGTCAAAACTATAAATATTATATGATAATTATTAAAGCATATTCACTTTTAAGATGTCACTTGTTAAATTGTTGTTGGAAAGATATTATATTCATAAAAATAAAACACATTATAGTTTTATAATGGTTCTACAATTCAACATTATAATCAATACAGGTTTTGACTGATCTTCGGTTTAAAATTCTAGCAATGTTTTTTAGTGCTTATGTTTTATTTTTAAAAATGTTAGTTTTACCTTTCCAACAAGAATTGATAATTACAGTGATGTATTATGAATTATTATGTAGACAGATAGTTTTGACGTGTGTAAAATTTATTATCAGCGTAAATCGACGAGTTTGAATAGCCTGCATCCATTCCATAGGAGGCAGATGTGTATCGTTTAGGCATATCGGATCGTTTCCATTGCGGCGAGATTGCTCTCTTTTGTTGGAGGCCAACGGTAGTCGTTTCTAAGCATCGGAAATAATCCTAGAGCAGTCACGAAATGTCAGTTAATCTTGATTGACACATGCGCCTGACAATATGAAATATCATATACGGTCGGCCACTATCTAAATCTGACGGGAAATTTTCGATTTGACATTTACTAATACTGCATTCGTGGCAAAAGTCGATCACGGTTTTCACAATGAGACACACTGTTCAATTTATCGTATTACTTTTGATGTACAGATGTACTATATTTTTATTATTCGGAACTTGTTCTAATACTTCCATCTTCTTACTATTGCAGTAAGCGGTACGAGAAAAAGATAACGGAGTATTGAATGATTTTACTATCGATATGGAGTCATAGGATTGGAGGATATATAATTAAGAAACTCATATTTGAATTATTTTGATTCTGTACTTTTCCATAAGTTTTGTCGATAACGACCCGGGTATTGCCTTTCGGCATCTTCAGGTTTGTTCAAGTGCGAATGTTCTTGAACTGACGAGCAGCAAACAGTTTGTATCGTTTATATACAAACAGAAGCCCGGGTCGTTATATACAAAACTTATGTAAGAGTACAGAATCAAAATAATTCAAATTTGATATTGAAGTTCCATCAAGGACCTTCAGTCGAAGTTCTATATTATAAAAAAGCTCACGTTTGATATTATAACATATCAACTGATGAAAGGGAAAAGAACGTAACCCACAGTTTTTTCGATAATCACAATGTATATGGTACACGTTATATCAACAGGATGTAAACTAAAAATGCCGAACTAGTATCTAAATTTAGCTTTGAAGTTTTAAAAAACAAGGGCTTGTAAAAATTGCGACCAGGAAAAAATATTTAAAAAAGTACTAAAAAGGTGTATATATTTCATAATTTTACTTTGTTAAAATGTTTTTTGTCTCCTGTAATTTTTTTTATGTGCGGGCTATGTCTCTTTTCCTTTCCGCAGTCGGTATGAAATAAAAATATGAAATGAGCATTCAATAAAAATGAAAGAATATATTGATTTTGTTTGATAGTAAAATGAAATTAATAGCGGGCACAAAAAACGATTCTAAATAATATTTTATCAATTCAAATAATTATAATTGTTTAATATGAAGTAAATATTTCAAAAATTATTCAATTGACATTTCAATACTTTGAACAACTGATGAGCAACATTTTTCTGATTAATGGAAAGCAAGTTTGAAAAAATATTACATAGTCTAGCTAGGCAATGTTCTTTTATTAATTATACAAGAATTGGAAAGCATAATTGATTAATTATTTTAGCTAATTGCGGATTTTTTTTTCTGTCTTGTATATATAATTTTGGTCACATACAATAGGAATATTTTTTTATATTTAAATAATTACAAAATATTTTTAAAAATACAAAATTTTGCATATTAACACTTAAATATATAATTTGTTAATTTTGCGGTCATAATTATGTCAATGTTAAATATTGCAAAAATTTACGTCTACGCTATAAATTATTTTCAATAAATAACACGAATAATCAATTTAAATTTTTAGCATAAATTAATTAATTAGCAAAATACTTTATCACCGAATTGCATTTGTATTTAAATCTGGCGTATTATAATGAATTTTAAATGTGTGCATATACATATATTATTAAAAGAACACGACATGAAAAATATTTAATGGCCGCCAATAAAAATATCAACTTATACTAATTTTATACGTTGTTACAAGATAACAGAAGCTGCTTCCTTGGTGTCAATTATTTTTCAATTATAATTAGCAAGCTTTTCTAGATACATTAAATATAATAAAATAAATCGTTTCACCAGAGATTAATGTGCGATTCGTTGTTTCACCAAGTGTCCGCAATTGCTGAATTTAATTACTACTGTATTTTTAAGTCCTGACAGATTGTCGCCCGAGGACATAGAGGTCCTTTATGCAAGTAGCAGCGCGGCCAGAAGCGCGGAAGCTTTTTAATTTATCGCTCGCCGTGATAAAAAATAAAATCGAATGAGATTTCTTGAAAAGATATAGTGGCTTGAATATTAAAAAAAAATATTACACGACTAAAGATAATACGAATATTTTGTAGGTACATAAATAAACAACCATTGATTGGCTCATTTTTGCTTTGTTTAATTATAATTACTCTACTTAATTAAAGATTAACATAACTATCATTATTCCTTTGTACTAATTTTTCCAAATATCTTAAATGATATAGCCATATAAATAGTTTATTCCGAGTGAGTAAAATTTAACGTGACATAAGCAGAGAAAACTCCATATTGTTGTGGCTCTGAGGCAATCTTTTATCAGGAAGGTAATTAAGTATATCATATGTCGTTTAAATATGTTTATTTTAACGTTTTTAGGCATTTATAATTGAAAACTGTTTACTTTTTATCGCAAACGTTTGTAAAATAAGTAATTTTCATAACAAACTATTTATAATATAAATCATTTTAATTACTTAAAAATGAAATTTAAATTAGACTCGGCACTCATTTTCCATTTAGTCATAAGTTACTCGCTTGTCAAGTAAATAAGTTTACTTAAAAAAGTTATTTGAATTTGGAACTAAATTACCAAAATAATAAATAAATGTGGTCTATTTATTTTTTAAATTAAGTAACACTTGTTTATATTCATGCATAAGAAAATACATTTAATTCGAAATTTAAACGTCATTAATAAGTGTATTTAATTAATATACTTATTTATTTTAAAATTAATCTGATGTCTTAATTAGATTCAACGAGTAGGCGAATACTTATTACGGACGAGTTTTGCAAAATGAGATTCGAATTTGATAATAATCTGAATTTATTATACAAATAAACATTTATATTAACATTACTTTGGTTATTTCAGAATCATTAGTGTGTTGAAAGCATGTGTATGTTGTTTTAAATCAACAAACGTAATTTCTAATGTTGCAAGGTAAGAAGCTAATGGTTGAACAGGATACGAAAACAATTACGATGTCGGAAAGAGAAATGAGAATGAAAGTTTAAACTTCCTTCGGCAACAACATTCCGACATTCTGATAATTGATAACGTGTCCAATTGCATTGGTGATAACCTGAAAAACATTTGTTAAATAATTACTGCACTTTACATATAAACGTGATATCGTTTATAAGCAAAACTATCAATTTTAAAATATGTAAAATATTTATTCTATTCTAAAGCTATATGTAGACTGGCAACAAAACAACTAAAAAAAATCGTAAAAATTAAGTTATAAATTCACTTTTTCAATAAATTGGCTACCCACAAATGAGTGAAAAAAAATATTAACCCATTTCTTCTATGCTCACGGTTTATCGTATTTTGCAACATTATATGTTTATCATTTATTTAAAAACTTGAGGGTGTCTTTTACATTTTATGTCGTCTTACAATGGAGAATATACGATAACTCGAAATTGAAATATCGTAATATTAATATTAAAAATCGTAACTATTAACACTTGTTTCATATTATTGTAATAGAACGGTTTAGATTTGCACGGTAATTAAATTATATCTTATTTCAAACTATTACAAATATATTTTTTAAACTAATTAGAAGTAATATTTTTAAAATCTTAGCATAATTGCCAACAGTCGAGATGCTTGTGATTTTAAATTTAAAAATCATTAGATATGAGAATTTTATTTTTTTAAATCACGCAAGAGTTTTCGAGAAAAAAAAATACCACAAATACCAATATTTAACGTATCAAATTTAAAATTTAAAAAAAACTATATGCCGGGAATTGAACTCATATCTGATTGCTAAAGTAAAGCTCTTACCACAAGACCACAGATGCCAACTCTCATCCATAGTAATGTTTCATCTAGAATCATCCGTCAAAAATATTGCTTAGTATCTATATAGATCGATTTTTTGTTGGAGTTTGAACACGTATGACACGAGGCGTACTGTATCAAACATGGCCAACTCATGGATTTGTCGATATTCACTGATTTATTAATTGCTATAAGGATTTTTATCACCTATAATTCAATACAGTTTTTGAGTTTTTCTTTGTTATTAAAATGAATTCGAATTCAAAGTTAGTCAAACAAATTTGAATCGTTCAAATTATGTACATTCAAGCAAATTTTGAATTCTACAATAATTACATGAATTTCAATCATTCAAATTATGTATATTGTTTTGTGGGCATTCTCATGGGTTAATCCTTTTCGCTAGCACTGGCTTTGAGCTTAGTGATTCATTTATTTATTATATAAACACGATACATTAATTTACTAAGCGTCAGTTCAAGTTCATCCGTGCAATTTAACGCCTGAAGATGCCGAAAGGCGAAACCCGGGTTGTTAGTGACAAAATCTGTGTGAATGTAATAATTTGAACGATTCAAATTTAATATTAAAATTACACCAAGCACCTTCAGTCGAAATCTTAAATTAGTCTTACAAACTTTTGTATTTCTAAAAAAAAAAAAACTAACTTGGCCGTGCTTGATAATAGACACCTCAATTTAATATAGTTGGCCAGCTCGGCAATCCAACCAATACTTGGCGAGTAGATTGTTCGAACCATGCTAAAATCGAATATGTACATGATTGCTTTATATTGTAGCTTAGGTAGATGATTAAAGATAATTTTAGATTAAATTCCAAACATTTATTATCACGTACTTAACAGAGCAATACAAAAAGCGCTAACTCATACAACGCGTCGTGATACACCCGATTAGATAGTATTATATCATTGAAAAATGATTGCCTTTTAACGGTACGGGCCGTATATCGCCTCTAGGAAATTGGCCTATAATTCTGTCGAGTCTGTGCGACTAGGAGGGTACTTGTCGGACCTTGATGGATGAACGATATCGGGTTCCTTGCCGTACAAATCCAACACGGGCGGGTACACGGACAAAAACATTGCGGTTCAATTTCTTTGATTAGCTACAGGCATCGGACCCGCTCAGATAAATCGAGAAGAACAATCGCTCGAGTATGTTCACCGATAACTAAATTAAAACTAGGATAGTGCTAGAGACCTAAATTAGGTATATTATGCGCTTTAGTTACACTGTGTACTTTTAGTAATCGTTATAATTATAATACTAAACATAAAACCGATGTCGTTTCCATGGTAACAGCATTAAAAACAGATAATCTACTTGTTTTAGCTGTACATATTTAAACAAACAATTAGTAATGATCATATTATTTAAATAAACGCTAATCAAAATAAAAAATACGCAGCTGGTTCTGTGGTTCAATATTCAGATTCGTTAGCTTCGGGTATCGAGTTTTCGTGTTCAAATCCCAGAACAAAAATTTCCATAAATTGATTTATATTAGAAGTTTGTTCAGGGGTGGGCTAAAGATGGTTCGGAAAGGTTTGTGCGAGCCCTTTGTTAATTTAAAAAAAAACAATATTCCCATATCAAATAAGTGTATAACTGCAATTTCTCACTTATATATTATCTACGACAGATTCAGTATACATAGTAGTAGTCATGAAATCGGCGAATCTCGAATGATTGAAATTAATGATATATAAGTTTTGTTCCGATATATATATGTAGATTGAGATGTATTGGTTATTTATAACGTGAATTAATATCATATTATTAAAAACACACATATCTATATAAAACAAATTAATCGGTATTGAAAATATATTGTTAAGTATTGAAAATATTAAAACAGGCGTCATTATTACTGTCCATAAAAGCGCGAACAGCGACAGGCTCGACTTAATCGACTACTTGAGTTAAAAAAAGACAATTTCCTATGTTCGTGATTAGCCACTCAGTACCCACAGCAATTCACTTGAAGTATTTATTGAGTAAACTTTAAACACAGATAAAGATCGATTATTTTGACGTTCATTTTGAGCATTGAAACGAGAAAACAAAAACATTGCATGTGTCCAGCTTGAGTACCAATGCTGATTTATTAGAGCAATGTCAGATCATGTTTATTTACTGTGTCCTAAAAAATGACTAGCCCAAATGCCAAGTCACTTAAAAACCTTTAACACAAGTTTAAAAGGCTGTGGTGTCGGTATGAATTTTGTCACGATCACTTTAATGGCTCAATCTAGAAACACTACAGAATTAAAGTTTCAGTAATGTATTTGACAATTTAACTAGATTAAAAGATAATTTATTTCGTAAATAATACTCAGACGAAATTGCCAAAACAAAGAAAACTACAATGAGATATTTCGCTTGTTCTGGACGTTGCCTTGTAGGATAAGTCAATAATATCAAATACAATGATACTTTTTATCATTTTTTTTACCATGTCTGCTCTCAATGTGGAGCTATCCTATCCTTCTATTCCTACTCCATATGGAATAGAAGGATAGGTTTAGGACAGGACTAGTGGTTAGCTAATCGCTCTCGATACGCCCCGTTTATAGGATAGGATGGGTGGGAGGGAGAAATTCAAGACATCACATACATCCATGCCTTCGAACAGAAATTCATAAATTGATTGAAACATTAATTTATAAAACTGTCCGTACTGGGATTCGAGCCCGTGCCCTTCATAACCGAAGCCAACGATGTTGACCACTTGACCACACAGGCGGGCATTTACGTTTATAAAATTGAAAATGTTAAGACATCACAAATACCCATGTCTTCGAACGAAAATCGTAAAAATGCTGTTCGTACTGGGACTCGAACCCTTGAGATACGGCAAGAAAGCCAAGCACAACGCTGACCGCTGCGTAATACGATCCGACAAAATATGTTTTATACGAATTCAAATCATGTACAGCTTCAAATTAGCAAAACCGTATATCTTTTTGAAATGTGTTTTAACATCGTAGAAGAATAAAAAAAGGCCTTAAAAATGTAATTATAAACAAAATTTATTACAATTAAGTAAACAGTAATTAAGATAAAAAAAACGTTGAAAACAAGTTTATTGAAGCATTCAAGTAAATAAAAGGCGAGCATTTATTCAGATATTAATTCTTATATCGAAAAATTAAGATACGGTTTCTGTGATAAGAAATATTTAAAAAAAATATATCCGTTGAATAAATTTCAAACTACAATAGCAATACTGTCCGATATAACGTAGCCGCGTAGGTAAATGGTCAATTCCAGGTGGTCTCAGCCTTTCATGATAGGATTATGCTCCCCTCGTATAACTACCAATGTTTTCACTTTAACGTGCATGCGAGCCACGTACTAATTAATTTGAGTACATAACGCCGCGCGTTTGTTGACTAAAAACTACGCCACAAAAATAATTGACACCGTACGTTGTTGTTTACGAGGTATCGTCATTGAAGATATTCAATTAAAAAAATGGGACGGTAAAAAACCAATGTGTCAAAAGTAGTTTCATTTTGAAAGGCCCTGCCCATATTAATTAAAAATCAAAGGTATTTTACACCAGCAGAGAGTTTCTAAATGAAGAAATTAAATTCATAAAATCTGTTATTCGATTTATTACAACTAAGAATATTACGCAAATGTTCACAAACAAAATTGTTTATAATTGATTTTAAATAACGGTTCTTGTACAATTTGTTATGTTGATTAAAATGAATTTTAATATCTAATAATGTTTTTATTACATTTTATATTTGAAAAACTAAAAAAATTGAAATTAGTTATATAACTATTGTCAAATATATTAGATGACTATATTATCACGATGTATGGCGTCGTTAGAATTATTGTAATTACTTAATGTTACAATTAAATAATTGAATCGTTCATAATGTCTGAAAAGGATGTTTTAGTGATTGGATTAATTAAAAATGGTGGGACGACAAATATTTTCAATTTACGTTTTACCGAAGAGCATCCGCGTAAAAATAACTTACATACTTAATAAGTTTTGAATAATTTAGAAATTGGTTGCTTAAATGATTACTTTGTATGTGACCTACGGTTTAAAATAGTACAATAAGATATTTGACTAAATAACACATAAAAAACTGGCGGACAAACAATATGTTAATAGAATTACAAAAATGCAATACTGCTTTATTATAAAGTGAAAAATAAATGCGATATTTAAATTTATTGTACGTGCGATTAGCTATTATGGCGAGTATAACTTACGATTCGTTTTGAGTTAATACCTTCTCGTTGGGATTTATGAATAGAACAAAAGCCCTGTTGGTAGACATGTCCGTTATAAAACATTCAAGCTTGAAATGCATGGGAGATACAAGACAAAATAGATATCCATTCAAACAATATCGTTACAAGTTTATTTATGCTTGATGTGACTTATTACAAAACGGAAATAATGATATTTTACTCGCCATTATAGAATAATATAATAATATCGAATCAATTGATACAATTCAATATCATGGTTTATTAAGTTTGGGATAGATAGTTTTGTAGCTTCTTATAATTTCATATCTGTCTGCTTTTGAAATTTACAGATAACAGATCAAAAAAGTAATGATAAAATAAGAGTTTTATGGATTAAGATGACGCCATTAAAAAAAATATACGCCTTTAACTGTCTTAGTGTATGAATTATACTAATTGATACTTATTATATATGGTTTTTACTAATTACAAAGGAATTAGTGTTTGTGGTTCTTGGATATTTTGTTAATTTGATATAGTGTTGGAAAAATTGCTAGCTAATTTATGTGAGAAACACTAATTAATGGTTAAAATAAATACAATTTATTTAAAAAAAAAATATAAACATTTGTACTAATTCCACTTTTATTTAAAAATATCAGGACCCGTTTTCTCTCATGACGAGCATTATCAACTAATAAGAGTAATCAATTTTACAGTGTTATTTATACCAATCGAAATGAAATAAAAAAGGTGTAATAAACAATTGGTATTGAAAAGAATTTACAAATAAAGTATACTATATGAATAAGTGACTGAATAAGTTTTATACGTCTAAAATGTAATTAAAAAACTCGTCAATGTGTAATTAAGGATGCCTTTTCACCACGTATTGACAGTGAACACTATCTAAATGAATAATTTTAATTGTAAGTACATTGAGATTCAAATTAACGACACGTTTAAAGTTTAAATTATATTATACTTGACAACAATTTTTGTGCCCTAGCTTTCCAGTAATCTCAACTCTGAGCTTAATCCAGCATGAAGGTACCTTAAAAACATATCCAGTTTCATATTAATATACCTTTCACTTATATATGGGTGGACAAGTCGATGTCGTCATGTAGGTACACAACATAAAGACCCATCCATCTTGCTTAACAAAAAACGCACCAACGTGATTCATGGCTTATAGTCTCAAGAAACGCTTTACGATCTCCTTGACATTCACCAATTAAACATCGATCACGCTATCAGTATCATTAGCGGTCGCTCTATATCGACTTGTCTCCTAAGTGTAATTTTTTAGAACTTTTCACATATTTTATCAGATTTTAATACCAGGATACATATTAATCAGATCTGTATATTTTTTTCCTCATACTATTTAAAGATATTGATACATTAATAAGACTAATAAAAACACTGGTATCCACAACGAAAAATAGCGCAGAATAATTATATTCTAAGTCCTCAAATAGTGATTTAAGTATTGTAACACCGAATTATTAATATGGCTCATAAAAAAGGTTCCTTTACTGAAAGCTTGATAAGTGATACCAATAATATAAATATATCAAAATAGGCAAAAAATATCGAGTTAACTATGCACTTAAAACGTCTTCGTTAAAATACCAATCCTTTTTTCACACTTAATATGATGGAAAAGTTGTTCAAGTAAATCAGTAATTGAATGAAGTTAGCGCATATACAAGAGGATTATTAAAACTTTCCCCATCTAAATGGTAGTTCTTTATTGCTGTTATTCAATAGAAAAACTGAGTATCCTTGAATCCTATACATACAATATTAGTCGTCAGTGTAAACTTCTGTTAATAAACAACCAAAAAAGGATTATATTTTCTTCCGAATATAACATATGGAACAATGTATCTTAGTTAAAAATATGAATTGAGTAATGTTAAATATACAAAAACTCTTAATCCGGAATTTTTAGTGCCTTTTAAGGTTAGCAAACCTGTGTCATTAACCT
Source organism: Himalopsyche anomala (assembly GCA_031772345.1). Taxonomy (NCBI): domain Eukaryota; kingdom Metazoa; phylum Arthropoda; class Insecta; order Trichoptera; family Rhyacophilidae; genus Himalopsyche; species Himalopsyche anomala. The sequence continues at coordinate 34,155,939 of CM062821.1, forward strand.
GTTTGTAAGATTTAGAATTGATTTTTAAAAAAAGTGTTAAATTTATAGTTTGTCACGGAACAATAAATGTTTTACCATTTTAGGGAATTCTTGGCAATAAACATTGTTTTATTGTCTTGATATTTTCTATAGCACACAAGCCCGACTTTATTTATCTATGGACTCTGTGACTGATGTCCGAAATAAACATAAAATTTAATAGATCACAAGAAATGGAGCATAATAAATATGCTTGGACAGTTTTAAAGAAATATAAAGACTTTTTAGACACATTGATACAACTTTGATAAAGCACTTGATGTTATATTTCATATAACATAATTTTAATGAAATTATTTATGTTAATTCGAGAGCTTAAAGTCAAACAACACTATCTACAAAAGTGTAACTTTTCAGGAGAGCCGAAAAACGTTTTTTATTATGATTTTTTAACTTTATAAAGCAGATGTTGATTTTTAAAATTTTCATATTTAATAACTGATTGTGTACTGTACGTTTAAATTGTTTATGTTGATACTAAAATTTGTAGGTGTTTTTTTTAAATATTGAAAAAAGATAAATTTCTGTAGTTAACATTAAGCTTCATTGATGATTTAAGAAGTAAAAAGAAAAGATTGACATTACTTTGTATGATTGTCATGTAGCCAAATATGAAAAATAACATTATCAACCCAAAAAACGTAAAACACTTTTTTGTTGATAACGTTGTTTGACTTTAAGCTTTCGAATTTTGGTAGAGATGTCAAAATGATCAAATAATTTATACTAATTAAAAAGTTTAAAGTAAAAATAATTACAATCCCTAAATAGGTAAAAAATCCGTTTGCCTGTTTGGAAATATGGATATATTTCCAAGAATATTTTTTTATTATTTTTCAATCTATTTTACTTGTACGGGTATATGAGTTTCAATGCATATTATTTCTTACGTGTGTATTTTATTTTAATTAACGATAGGCGCATCATTTTATAAAGGCGAAAAAAACTTGTAAGAAAATTTCAAACCCTCTTTGAGACAGAAAGAAATCGCTAGATTTAGTACTCGGCCGGCAAACTTGATACAAAGCACTAGTCAAGTAGAAACTTATACGTACATGGAGTGCATAAAGCAATGTCAAGTTATGACAGTATTTAGTCACGTTGAATTTTCTGCAAAGAAATATCAGGTGGAATTTTCGAAAATACCTTTTGCGCCTAGTGCGGCATACTCTACCATACCTGTTTACTATGGACAGGTAATTTCTAATGTGACCTTTATATTGTAAACGCAGTGTCTTGAACAAGTTGCAAACTTAATAAAGTCAACAATTTGATGAAAGCATGTTCAGCTGAGCGACAGTTTTTAAATCGATGATAGAACTTTACTTTTATACAAAGAGAAAAAATATCAAAGTATTTGAATTCTTCAAGCATTTTTTTTTTCATGGTAGATAACCATTTTAGCTTACGATCTCATCAGAAATATGTCTAAACACATTATATATAAACGAAGATATTTTGTCACATTATTACAATGGAGTTCTACCGAGTAAAGCAATCATTTAGTATCAACAAAACGTATTCGTTCATTTTTTTTAAATATATAAGTTTTAATATGTTTTTATAACTAAATTACTCGAAAAAAAAAACACTCTTTGGTACAGAATTATTTATAAACTGAAACGTTTAATTGACACTAAAACCTTTAAAATTATTGGCTGATACGTTAATGATTATGATGTGTTTTTATTTTTTTGATCATTTTGTTTTGCAATTACATATTTTTAAATTGCAGTATTACTAATTAACCAGGAAATAGTTAACATTTTATGATAGATGTTATCAATAATTACTTAAACCAATAAATAATTAAAATTATCTAAACCGTTAATGATACTGTTCAAATTAACGTAATTTGTTTAAATCAAAGCGTAATTACATTAAAATAAAACAAATTCTCCCTCGAGGCAAATAAACTTTAGTAAGTGTCTCAATTTAGCCTTAAATGTGGATATGCTACTGTTTTGGCAAGGAATCGTGCGAGATGGCTCACAATAGAATATGAATGTGATTAGTGTTGTTAGCTGTTGTTAACACATGATGCCAGTGACGTTATAATATATTATGAAACAAAAACAAAGAAAGAAATCCAAAAACTGTTCCTAACATGAGTATAAAATCTTTTTGTTCCAATGCCTACGTTTTTAAAATAACGTACTTTTTTAAATTTTATACGTTAGACTGTGTTTTTATTATTATCTGTCATATTCAGTAGAATGAATATATTCCAAAGTTCGTTTGAAAACAATGTTGTCTCTGACAAGAAGAGTTGATCATAGACAAATAAATTATATTTAATAAAAAAGATAATACATTATTTAACGAGAATGGATAATTGCTAATAAATTCGTAATATACCCGATTACTGCACTTTTTGTGGTATTGTGCGCAGTTAAAAGATAAGAATCGATTCAAAATCATTTTTTATGGTTAATTCTATGTAATATTTTTTATATGTTCCGACACTGTATTTCTATAAGCAATTGGAGTTCACAACCTCACTATATGAGAATTTAATTTTACTATAAATTATAATGTAATTATTGCTATTTTAGTATCACGCACATGTTTGTGGTACAAAAGTCACGTTAAGGAAAATTAATAAAATGTGAAAATAGTTATCCGGTTCTAAACCGGGATTTTCATATTATGATAACTTTATAAGTTTATTATCAGTTTAATATACTGTTGGTATTTATTTTCAATTTCTTTGCCGTTAATTTCTAAAAAGAATAATTGCATTCTATTGTTTTTGAGGTTTTGTTTCAGGAATGAAAATAATATCATTTCTTGATGCGTTATCACAATATCAACTTTAATTCCACACTTTGATGCAATCTCAAGACGTTTGCTGTCAATATTTTGGCGGAAAAGAATTACATTTAAAAAAAAAACACTCTTTTGTTCTGATTCCACATTTATTTGTTAACATCAAGACCAGTTTCACTTATCACGAGCGCTTTCTTATGATAATAATATACATGGCAATTTTTAATAATAAAAACACAATATTCCTTTGCAATATAATGCCTTTCCACCAAGTATTGATAGTGAACACCCTAAAAGTGAGCAATTTATACTATTATTATTTTAACTCGTACTACTATAACTAGACTATAACTACAAATACAATGTCAAAACTGTATAAAAAGTTTTTTTAAATAGTTTCTTGTTAAAATTCAATGCTAAGTATGTAAAAAAGTATTGCAAAGATAATGTTTCGCCTTCTTAATATATGTATCAATACGATGACGTTAAAAAATACATAACTATTGATGTTTGATTTACTACTATTTTTTAATATTAACCAGTGCGTGTTTACAAATTGTAAATGCAGTTAATTCTAATTTTCGAACAGATATGTACGAATAATTTTCATGAAAATATGTAAGCCGATTATAACATTTACTATTCACAACAAGTAATGCGCTTGGCTGATAAGAAATGAGTGTCAATGTGGAAATAATGAGAAATGTCATTAAAAATATAATTATCGCTAGACAGTAAAGGGCGCTATCTAAAATTCCATTTACTTAAGTCACAATGTGTCGCCTGTGAAATGACTTACATTTTGATAAATACATGAAAGTTATCATTTGTCTATTCTCAAAGTCTTGTCGGCTTTGTAGTCATCCGGAAAATAAATATAAGTCAATGAAATACGTGAAAATATACTTAACTGTATCCAATTTATGATATTGGTTTGTTATTCATATATGAGATGATGCCTCTTAAAGCAAAAACAGAAATGTTCACTTAACAAGATAGATTATTAACATTGTCGACATTTTTTTTTTCTGTCGTTTTGTATTTATGACTGAACACACTATGTCCGCTAATAGTAATAAAAATAATTTAATTATTTTGGAAATATTGCCATTGAATTTATCGGTTTCTGCGTGTGTTTTCCGCGAAATGTGAAATGTAAAAAAAACATTGTTTTAGTATTTTTTGTAAGATTTTGACTAATCAGTTTTTCATTTTAAATGTCTCATTATTATCATCCAACATAGTTTATAAAAAGCGTGGTTTATAATGTCTAATAAATTGAACAGTTTCATTTAATTCAACTAAATGTTTCAAATGCTGTGTTATTAATTAAATAAATTAAGTTTCTATCATGCGGCCATAATGCATTTTCCATATCAATATTCAATTTTATAATCCCTTGAAAATTCTCTTGGAAACACGTTCCGCGGGGTGTTCGAAGTTTATAATTAAATATCTTTTAAGGCAGTAATAGCTATAAAAATTGCCGTGGTATGTGAGAATCAATTAAATATGATTCCAATGATCTTGTTTTCAACTTGTTAATGACATAGAAATTTAGAAAATCACCAAGCAACTCAACGGGTGCGTTTAGATTAAACCTGTTTCCATATAAATTACATCGATTTGCTATGTGCCCGCCGTTTGCTGTATCTAGAAAAGTTATTTTCAAGTGTTTATTTCATACAATTTATTCCGAAACGATAAATGGCATTCTGTGTTTTTAATCGAAAGGTGTTAAGAGAAGTGGCCGTTAAAGATTAAATATTGTTATATTTATTATATGCGGAGATATCTATTTATAAAAAATACATTTTAATGAATCTTGGCACTTTTTAATTGAAAACATAACCGATCAAAAAAGAAACGTTGCGTATAAAAGACAATTTAGATAAAATAATGAAGACATCGGCAAGGGTGTGAAATAAAATTAGTTACTATCTTAGAAGAGTGACAACATTTTGAGCCTTAGTTTATCTACTTAAATATTAACGTAGTACTGTTAAATTTTGTATTATTGAGTTTAACAGTTTATATTTGATTATTATTTTTTGCCTTTCATGAATAAATCGTTAAATTTCACATGCTTAGATATTTACCAGTAAAATGATATGAACCTATATTTTGGCTTGTATTTTGACTGTTTATTTAGAGACCTAATACAGCGTGCTAAAATATATCTGTTTTAATGCAAACTAAAATACTATGTTGCCATTTGAAAAAAAAACCATCTGTAAATGCTGTCATCAATATAACGTTTCTGACAAGATCTGTGACTCTTTCGATCTTGGTCTAGTCGTATCGATTTACAATAAATTAGACAGTTTCTTGCAAACTTTTTGTTTTCAAGAGAATTTCTTTCCATTCCTAATAATTTATATGCTTTGCGTTTGTGAATAACATATTAGGCTCGAGACAACTAGTAAAATGGTAAAACTTTTTCTTGGACTTCTAAGTACAATCATGTATTGGTATTTTGGTGGATTGCATCACACGAATGCAATGTGTATAAACTGAAATTTCTTATATTTTACGATACTTTAAGACGTGTAGAATATTACAAAGTATCTTTTTTTTTCTAAAATACCACTTGGCGATTGGGCTCATTTTATATAAAACCTTCTGATTTCACGGCAACAAAATTAAAAGAAATAATTTTGATATATAAAATAAAGTATATCATATTTTGTAATCGTACGACTCTTTCGTTTAATAAAATAAAATCGTATGCAAAAAATGTGTTACATATTTGTTGAGTTTACTATCCCTTTAGTTAGGAGGCTTTTAAAAGATCACAATCTCACCGTTGCGGCGCTGGTGTCTCAACGAGCACCAATTAAATCGCTCAAAAACGCCGTCCGCAATAATAATAACATACGAAACTTAAACTTCCTCCGTGGCGATTCTACAAAACGTATTAAAAAAGTAAATTTATATACCCAGCCGAGCTATGCGACTAGTTAAAGTGATGTTTGACGCACATTTCCTGCCTTAAGGTGGCCTGCATCCAGAGATATCATTTTTATATATATTTTTCATAGGAAAGGAAGTGATGTCATATGAATCTAGTTGATGTCTTCAATATTAGATAGCATCGTGTTCATTTGTTTGATTTTTAACACGAATCGCTGTGCATTTATTTTAATTAAGAGCGCTGTGTTATAAACACACCAACATGTTTTGATTAATTTATACTGTCAGCAGAACGCATTATGGCAATTAAAATATATATTAAATTATGTTAGGTGTCTAAGCTCAGTTTCCTCTATATGTTGTGTATTTTATTGTGTTCTCCTGCTGTCTTTCATTTGAGAAACTAATTAAATAGTTTACAGTTAATATTGCGATGGCTTTTAAACGTATGGTTTGTAATTAAGTTAATGTTTTTGTCAAATCAACCTGAACATATATGCATAAATAAGTACTTAAATTAATTAAAAATATTAACAAAACATTGTAAAAGCAAATACAATTAATAAGTGTAAAATAAAATCAAATTTTATTCAAATAAATAAATTTTAAGCAGTGTGAAGACATAATTAAAAAACAAAAATATTATGTACAGTACATTTTATATCTCTTCATTTATACATTCAAGATTGTCACTTTTTTGTATTATTTATTTGATCCAGATATTAAGTATGTAATAAATAAAAGTGACGTGTGATTGTTTATATCTTGACATTAAAATTTTATACATATTGTCAATATAAACGACTTTTTGTATTACTCATAGTATTGTAAATTTATTCTGAGTAACGTTTGACTACTGTATGAATTTATTAATGCTACAATAAAACATTACATGATGAATTATTTATTGTGATTTTTTTTTTCCAACAGTGGCATCTTGTTATTATTTTCTAAGTTATCTATGAATTGTATAACATCTATCTATAATATATAGAAATTAGAATGGGTATTTTATGTTAGTATTCAAGTATTCCTGCAACTGTATCTTTAATACCAGAGATTTTCATAAATATAGAAATGTACCGTAATCATAACGTTTTTGTTATGCTAAAATGATAAAATAGTAATCATATTCTCGAAGAACCTGTAATAATTAAAACCGTGTTTATTCCGATGGGTAACAGTGAAGTGACTTCTTACCTTAACGGTTTGATTCTTGATTGGTTTGTCAGGGTCATGAACGTATTCTAGTGAGATTCCATAAAATTGTCCTTTGTTGATGTAGGTGATTCTGTCATCTTCTCGTCTTTGCGAACTGCTGATTGGACTCTCGAGGTGGTATTTGAAGCCGCAAGGTGAATATCTAAAAAAATGAAAAAAAACAAAAATATTTTTATTTTCAATTTTCATTAGCACAAACAAGCACATTAGTAAAGTTAATAAAATTAAAGCGTTGCTAATAAATGTGGAATACTTAATTTAATCAAACATGTTGATAATAAAAACTTATTTGTACAGAAGATTGTGCATTAATATTTATTATTAACAATTTCAACATTACATACATAAACAAAAAAATCTGTCATAAGTACACAAAGAGTTTCACTTAAGATTTCTCAACACTAAAAGATTATAACTAGTTACTTTTAAGGTGTTCACTGTCAGTACTTGGTGGAATGGCATTATAATAAAAATAATAAAAGATTTTTGATTATAACTAGGTTTGAATATCGACTGTGGAAAGGAAAAAGTACGTGACACACATTTTTTTCAAAACAGCTTTTTTCCATAATCACAATGTACTTTAATACACGTTCTATCAAAAGGATGAAAGCTGAAAATGCCGAATTAGTATATAAATTAAAAATTTACGATCGAAAAAAGAAGGGCTTTTGGAAATTGCGATCAAGAAAAAAAAGGTTTTTTTTCAAAATAATATCAGATGAAGTCAATAAAACCCAGTTTATTTCACTTCAAGGCTGTGTATATTTTAAAATTTGTCTTTGGCCTAAAATCATCAAAAAACGTATTTAGTGTCTCCTCTAAAATTTGTTATGTGTGGGTTACGTCTTTTTTCTTTTCCCACAGTCGATATGTATAACATTAGATTGGCAGTAAATTGATAGTTTTAAAAGAAAATTCAAGAAGTAATTACTTTACATACTAATTTCATTGCATACATCTAAGTTAATTGGAATTTTAAATTATTAATACATCAATAAAGGTACATATACTTTTTTGAAGAAAGAAAAGTTCAACAACATAATTTATTGTTTATACTGTTAAAATCATTAAAAAATGGTTTCATTTACAACATATCGGAAATCCTGGAAAACACATAAATACTATATTTTATTGTTTAGCATATAAGTGTACAGCGCGAGTTAATGATAAAGATTTTAATCAAACTTCACAGAAAACCCGCTGTCAATAACATTTAAATTAAATGTACAGGGTGATATGTAGAGCTTTTCTATTTTTGAACGAACTTTCTTAAGTTCACTCAAGTAAACTTAAAAAAATCTTTTTATAATGCGACGTACATATATGGTTAGGTCGTGTGTGTTCATAAATATAAATCAAAAATTGATTGTGATCAAATTATTCCAATCACAGGTTCGGCTGTCAACTAAATTTCCGAACACGTCTTATTGGGAGATAGTCGAAAGTAAACAAAAAGTGTCGTCTTTTTTTATTTATGTACCGGGAGGGATCGGAGACACCGAAACTTATTATGCGAGCTGACAGTGTTCATTTCTCGTCGGCGTCCCGCTTTGATGGGGGACTCAATCTCGAAGATTCTCACCGGCGATACGGCTTGTTTTATAAACAAAATAAATTTAGGTATAGAGGAAGACCGTCATCGAGGTATCGGCATTCAAAATATTACGAAACCGCTTACGAATCGATGGATTATGCAAATATTTCCTGCTGAGATTTGCAGCTTTTTTGTCCTGCTCGGCAAACGCTTCCTAGCGCGCGTCTTGAACCCTGGCGTATTTATTTATCAGGAAGAATCTAACAAAAAAAAACTTTCAACTATTGACGCAGGTGTATCCAATTTTAATCAATAAGAGTTGGTAAGTAAATTTTGAAATAAGATTTGTTTTTATATATTAAATTTGATCAAACGTAGAATTTAAAGCAACGGTGGACTGAAAATAATCTCGCTTAATCTCAGCAATTCTCGGTGTTCTGGGAAACGGGCGATTTTTCTATCACTTCTTTGCAATCATATGCAATACTTAAATAAGCAACCGATTGTTACTTAATACACTTATAGTATGTAACAATATACAAATTACCGTAAACTAATCAATGCAAATGGCTAAAAATATACTACTGTGTATACTGAAGCTATCGTAGATAATGTATAAATCAGAAATTGCAGTTATTTACTAATTTGATCTGAGAATACTGTTTTCTCTTAAATTAACAAGGGACTCAACGGCCTTATTAAAATTAAGCAAGTGGTTTGAGCAAGCCCCTCAGAGTCCTCTCCAGCTCACCCCTGATGAAGCAGATATCATATAAATGTTGTACAGCTGAGTAAGTCATAAGTTTCATAAATTATTTTTAGAAAGAATTAGAAAAAATATAATAAATTCTGTGAGTAAAAATTTGTCTAACAAAAGATGATTTCAAAATAGATACATGATAAAATTGTACTTTTTAAGCAAGAAATTCCGATATTTACAATGTTCCCCTAACATGCCATCCTAAAAAATCACGTTCCCCGCCATGATGGCATCTCAGTTTCACTTTTTATTGACAGTATTTAAACCTAAGTTAGAAGCTAAAAAATAGTTTTAAAAATGTATATAAGCTAGAGTACCTAAAATGATAAATACTTATTGACAGTATTAAGAGAAATATTAAATGATTTAATGGTTTAACTATTTACGATTGCATCATGGGCATAGAGGTGTTAAATAATTAACTAAACAATAAAAAAAAATCTATTACCTTTAAAATAATTTGTTATATACCAATTTAAAATAAAATGCATAAAATGTTAATAGTTTAACAATTCAATGTGAATAATATATTTTTCACTACGTAATAAAAAAAAGTATTTAAATCCAACGCTTTGTTTAGGAATGATGCATAAAAGTTTTATTGGTTAACATATTAATAGAAGATATATGCCCAGACAAATCCATAAAAAAGTTATTTATAAAATGAAACATTACCATTTTATAAACATTAAAAACAACTTTTTGACATTAACTACACCGTAAAGAAGCATTAATTTGATTTTGACCAAGTTATCGGCGTATCAAAACCATGGATATATTGTTAACAATTACACCACAAACAAAATGCTTAGTATTATAAAAATTAATTAAAGTTACTTTATAATGAATATATTCAGTCAATTATGTATGAATCCGTGTAAATATTTCAGCTTGAATTGCATTTTTTCATTTGTGAATAAATTGATAAGACTTTTACAAAAAAAAACGAAGTTTATCTTATTTCATGTTTTAGAGTTGAAAACACATTTCATTTTTTTCTTAGTGGTGTTGTTTTTTTATTTCATAAATTGGATCTGTAATTTAAATAAAACACCAACTAAACAACGCCAATACGATACAGAGTGTCCTGTTTTTGTAATGGTGTTCTCAAGAGTCCAGAAGATGTTATGAGATGTTTTAATCAACGATCAAGTTGGTGAATCTGGTATCAATCAATGTCCAGGTATTCTCTACTTATGCAACAAAGTGTAGCGTTAATATATTTCTCTTCATACAGAGTGAATGTGTACAAATTATTCAGAAACTTGTCTTTCGCTAAAGTTTTGTTATTTATGAACAGATATATTTTCTTTGGTAAAAACGAATAAGATTAAATATATTGATTATTCAACGATGTAAGTAAATGCATTATTAATATGAAATTTATGAAACTATTTACTTTGTATAACATTACAATATTATCATGGAAAGAAACTAAAATATTATAATATATAGTAGGAGACTTTTAAGTCTAAACTATGATATTGAAACGTTGAAAAAAATATCAAGTTACAGGTTATAATAATTGCTTTACTGTATTTAATTATAATAGATTTGTATTGTGTATATTGAATAATCAATCAGTATATTCTTACAATTTGTGTTTGATTACAAATTATTTTTCTTGTGTTTTTTGCGAAAACACCTGGGCTTTTACGTCAATATATTATTTCTCTATGACGTCTTCCTTTTGAAAATTACGTGTGCCTACAATTTTATCGAGAACGTAATTCGAAATATCAATACAAAAAATGACAGAACTCCACTTATATTTATGCAATATTAAAAAATGTTACTATTAAAATAATATAAAAACATATTACAGTAATTATCACAATAAGAAAAAGGGAGTCACGTTAAGGTTAATTTATACATAAACGTAAATAATTTATTAATAAATTCAACGGTGACTGGGAAAAAACAGTATGTGTTGAATACAATGTATACTTAATAAAATTAAATTTTTCCTTTACCACTACAATAATTAATTATCACGTTTAAATAGCAGACAAGAGAATTGTAAAATGTTACAAGGTTCATGGTCACTGAGAGACTAGACTCACCGCAAATTGTTGTGAAAAATGTCTATTATATTTTTGAAATGAAAAGTTTTATTAAGGAAAGACCCAAATTGTTTTTTTTCTGATTCTAACAGATTTGAAACGACACATAATATATTATTTGATATAAATTTATCATTTAGTAGTATTATTGAGTAGTTTATTCGTCAACTTGTGAAACAAGCTTAGTATAAGAAGTCACTAGTTGACAAAAAAAAGATCAATAAACAATATAATCCCTTGTGTTGCTCTGAAAACACTTTTTTTAAATAGTGATTTTATGTTATTTGAAATCTCTCAAATTTTACGTAAATAAAAGTTGCTGACTTTTGGCATTTATAGAATACATCAAATTGAATTTTAAATTGGAGAAACTCAATTTTTAAAAAAATGACTGGTTTGTGACTTCAATTAACTCAAAGATTTATCCCAGCTATTCAGTTACGGTATTTTAAAATTAATTTAGTGTGTTCATCAATAATCATTTACAGTAGCGAATGTTTTATAATTTACCAATAATTCGAATGTACAAAATTACATATAAAATTAATTGAAATAGCTTGTTCAATAAATTCCATTTATGTATATTTTTTATGTATGCAGTTGCAGTGTTGATGTGCGCTGTAAAGATTTCATCAAATTGAATCGTTTTTTTTTGTTGTGTGTAAAAAAGCTTTCGCATTTTTTCAGCGCACAGAAGTAGCTTGCGATGTAAATCGTTCGACGTTGACTGTTTGATTGATCCTCGATGTTCCAAGAAACGGTTTCCATTGAAGCATTTCCGAGGCGGACGAAAAAAGACGAATATCCTATTGTATCCCAGTGCACCAGCTCAGCATCAGCGAGAGTATGAGAGCAATGGGAATATAAAGCGACCAAGAATGCAATGAATGCATCTCAATCGGCAAAACGCAATGGTAACAATGCAGGTTTGTGTACACAAGGGATATTCAAAGCAACAAAATGTCACCAAAATTTGATTACATATATTCTATTTATACATTATCATCAAAATTTTAACCATATAATTTAATATAGCTCGTTTTTTTCTGGTCTGAATTTTAGTACAGTTTTAGTCATAATTTTTATTACATTAGTCTGAATTTATATTAAATGGTCGTAATGTATCGGTCATAAATTATTTATCGTCATAATTAAAATCAAATTAGTAATGTTTAATATTATTTACCTAATATAACCTTACCTTAACAAAATGGTATTAAAATCAGAGCGTATAATATTTTTATTCTAACAGTTATTATTATTATTCTGAGTGTTACTATTTTTACTCTGACCAAAATTTGAATTTTATTCAGACCAAAAGTTTATTTAAATTTTGACCAAAAATTGATTTAAATTCAGACTATTTTATTTTTTTCCCATTGAATATAATAGTAAACTATATCGTTTATACTGTTTTACAAGTAAACTTATGAAATTATTAATTTAAGATTGAATTTTATGACTTAATGAAACAAAATAGACATTGTTTTTAGATTGCCATTAAGAATTAAAGCATAAATTATAACGAGACTTATATATCAAGTAGCAAAACTGCAAAGTATTTGCATACGGTCATTATAAAAAAAAATACATTTTTAATTTTGCCAAATAAAATAATTAAGAATTTTAAAATTTTCCATTTAACTATACACACATAAATATACATATAATAGAATGTAAATTTAGTTTTTTATGTGATTATAGTTGAATACGAAAACATCAAATACAGATTAAAAATCGATTTGACTTTAGTGACGTGAATAATTGCAATTAATTATCTTAAAAATGTATTTTTGTGCATTCCATTCGATGTGTTAGTAAATTAAATTTAAGCACTACGTATATTTGGTAGCTTAATGGAATCCTAATATAAAATGATTGCGATAGCAAAACAAAAGTGCGCATTCAACTCGATCTACCCTTCGCTTTACACAAAAGCACATGCGTGTCTGGTACATTGGGATCCGTTTGCAAGCAGCCAAGAAGCCTGATAAAAAATTACAGCCTGAGGCATTTCACAGAAATTACTCTGCTAAGTTTATACAAACGCGGTTGCAATGTCAATTATTTATTTATAAGGGTAATGCGGCAGTCTTACCCCGACGTTTCCGTTTCTAACAGTCATTCGTCGTATGACGATATTTGCACTATTAAATGAATATTATATTGCAACATTGCTATAAGAGTTAAATATATACACAAACGGCGGTCAAAAATGAATGCTACTATTTTTTTATCTCAGTAAATAGTGTAACGTTAAATTAAAGCTCTTAAAATTACTCTTTTTTATAAAGACCGGCACAACATTCTGTAAACATTAAAATCAAGACATCTTTGAAATGACGAAAAAACATTTTTCATTGATGAAAATGTACAATTTCTTTATTACTTTCGACTAGAGTAGTAATAAAAAAATGATTTCGTGTTGTTAAATGAATTTAAAGATTATAAGTTTATCAAACGATAAAAATGTAACTGCATCATTAAAATGAAAATGTAAATAAAATCATAATATATATGTAAAGATCAGGTATACTTAAAATGTTTATAGTAAAATATATATATAAATAGTTTTGTTTCATAAATTGATCATTTTAATTTTATTCAGAAACAGTAACTATATTTGTATTAAAATCACTTGAAACAATACAATAGAATCTATATGAAAGACATACAGTAATTACCACTAAGCAAAGTTTTGCTGCTAAATTGGTATACAACGTTATCACCAATGGAGAAATGCTTTGAGAAAAAAATGCAGTGTCAGTACAATTAAACAAATATAGAAAAAGTAAACATCGGTATAGATGGAATACATACGAGTTGTCATCTACTTATATATATATATGTCTTTACTCTTTGAGATGAATCGATGTGCTGATTAACAATTACTTTGCCAGTTCCCGACAAGCAATTACAGTCCACGCAGCGTCGTAAAGTCAGCGAAATTCTTTAACCCTACATGTCATGACAGTAATATTTTATTACTTCAACTACCTGTGGATTGTCGATGACAAAGTGATTGTTGTAAAAGAAACTGATTGTTGAAAAAGGAATTGTGAAAAAGTAGAATAACATTTAAATTAATGTGGGCACAGCTTACACATTATTAAATAACCTTATATTATTATTAGTTGTTTTGATGATGGCAGACTTTTTAAAACTATTTTTGCTGCTCTTAATAATGATATAGGATCCAAAGAATATTTCGTTTCAGTCAAAAAATATGTTTTGTTGAATAAAACAGATACAAGTTAGTCTCACCATTTTTTAAAAATATGATTAATTGATATTTGCTTACTTACACAACATGGTTTTGGTATTATTAATTTTATTTTACTTATGACATTAATACTCACATTTTATTGATTAAATTGAAATTTACTTGGTAGAACTCCATTATATTACGGTAAAAAATATGAAAGTATTTAATTCTACAAAAATTAAAAAAAGTTTGTAGCTATTTCGACTTATGCCATCGTCAGTGAAATAAAATATAAAGTGCCAATTTTCCGTTGTTTTATTTTTTATGTATGTGTGACAGCGTGGTTATTTAATTAATCAGTTTCAGAATTTTAACTGCACATTATCGATCAATTTATTAAAAAAATAGTAATTAGTCTGAGTTTTCATCGTACAGCTCTTTAAGGAATATAATTGGAATTAATAAGACAAAAATGCTTACAGATGTCACTTATATAAGGCTTGGCAAGACGCACCGTTACTGAATGATGATGAGTGATGAACTTAAGTCTGCGATCTTTAGCCTACCCGTGATGTAATGTTCCAACATCGTTCATTAGGAGAAAATATGGACTAAAGGTGCAATTAGAGCTAAGTGGAAACATAATACATTTATATTGACACATAAAGTCAAATATACGTTATTTTATATATATTTTCATCAAATGTAAATTTTTAAAATAGTTTATAGATTTCGAATTAATATTTTATTATTATTATAATTTATTATTAGGTTATTTTTAAGATGTCCATTGTAAATACGTAGTGAAAAAGCATTACAATCAAAAGAATAAAACACTTTTTTGTAATAATTTCACATTTATTTAATATTATCATGACCGGTTTCGCTTATGATAAGTAAATGTTAAGAAAAGAAAACTTATAAAAAAATGTTATACCAATTAATATGTTGTATTTAAGTAAATATTTCTGTTTAACATAAATATGTACTTTGGATTATAATAAGTAAAAAATGAACTATATCAATTTCTTGTAAACAAAAAAAAGTGCAAAATAATTTTACCAATTGACTATCCACAGCAAAAAAAATAAATGTAATAGAGTTTTACGCAGATTGACACTTTAATCAGTAGTTAAGCAAATTGGAAAACAATCGACGACTTCCGTGGTAAAGTGTATTTCTGTTTCAATGAGTGTTTTTAAACTGCACGTGTACAGTTTTTTAGACGTGCATTTAAAAATGGTTAACTAATTAATGACTTCATTGAATTGTTTAAAAACTTACACTTAACGGGAGATTAAAATAATCCAGCAAAGACATAAATTTAAAAATTATCACTTTATTCGGATAAATCATTAAAAAAAAAAAAGTTAAACTATTAAAATAATTGTCTTGACAGTTTTTTTCATTGGTAATTAAATAATTTAGTAAAAAGATTATAAAAATATGCGTATAAAATTTGGCATAGGTTTTATAGGTAAATAAGGGTTTATCTACAAAATATAGTTTTATGTTCAGTAAGGGATAACAAGTTATTTCCTTATGTCAGTACCTTCAATTATGTGTTTTTTAACATTTTAATTTGATTTGTAGATATCTCATTATCTTGTAAACGATTATATGTACGAGATATTACTTTGTGTCACTAATAAATATGATAATGACATTGCCAAAACCGAGCTGAACTTAAAACACACATTTTGTAGTCTTCTGTGATTCTATATAAGCTCTCGAAACCAAACCACCAACGAAGATACAAATGAGTAAAACAATTTTAAAATAAAATGAAAAATTTTGTTCATCACAATAAAATATAACACGTTATTACTAAAGGTTTTGTTTATAGAATAAGTTGAAAATGGTTTCTTGTTCTTATGAGTTTTATCTTGGGAAGTATTTATGATAAAGTTGAACTTAAAAAATGTATAAAGTGATAAATAAAAAATAATTTAATCCATACATTGAATGCACCTTTATAAACAATCTGGAAGAACATCGGTCGCTAATTAGAGGCATTAAAAGTGCCATAAATAGTAAGAATCTCCTATTTAAGAAATGTCATGTTCATAAACCCATTTGCAACGGTTCGGTCGCACTCCCCGACATACGAGATCGATAAATCTAAAGTTATTGCTTACAAAATTTATGTGGTTAATCGAAAACCATTTAAAAGCAATTTTGATAGTACAAATGCACTAGAGGCAAGAGCTATTAACGATAAACACAATAATCATTATTAAGCGAGAAAAAATGTTTAGGCTATTAAATGTATTTTTTTAAATATTACAAAACGCCTAATTTGATTGTGATGTAAAACCGCACGTAGTTTTGATAATAATTTACATAATTAAACAATAAATAATCAATTTTAAAATATTAAGCAAATGTTATTTTTGGAGATTTGCCAATGAAAGTATGTTCGTCATTGAAGGTGAAATAATATGTATTTAAAGTTATAAACACGTGCTTATTTGATATTAGCAGTGTGCCTAAAATATAAAAATACTTAAAGTCACTAAAAATTAGCAAATGTATTATCATTATAAATCACCACTATTTAAAAAAAATATATTTGACGCATTAGCAACACAATAAACGCAATTAAAAATATTAATAAATACGATATAAACGACATTTTTAAGTTCGCAATATCTACCGAAATAATGAATTTGACGCTGTTAGGGCTTAATGAGTAAAAAACTTACTTTTTAAAATACATAAACGATCTACAATAGTAAATAATACAAAATTGCCCATTAAATTTACGTTTTCAAACATTTGACAGTTGAATAAGAATCGTTTGGTATTATTAATGTGTTCATAAGATTTATAATATAATTTACGACTACTATTTTATAAAAAACATATGTAAAATAAGTTATTTTACATCGATTAAATCACGTTGTAAATTATTCACATCGCAGGTTTTTTTTATAAATAAATGTATTTCATGTTAAATGTTCTGTTAAATTCTAAAAAAATCAACATACTTATCTCTAATAATTCAAATTTATTTTTTAATATTTTGACAAGTTTTCACTGATATAATTGATTAGCTTACCATTGTTGATATTTAAATTAAATACTCAATATAAAGTCACATTAAAGTAAAAAAAAAACTCTTGCTTATTTCATTCAGATTGAGTTAATTTCAAAAATGGAAACACATTTCATTTTATTTTATCTTTCGAAATGAGTAGTTGATTTTAAAAATGGAAACAAATTTTATTTTATTTTATCTTTTGAAATGAGTTAATTTTAAAAATGGAAACACATTTCATTTTAGCTTATCTTTCAAAATGAGCTAATTTTAAAATTGGAAACTCAATATTTAAATTTGCATACTGGTGAGTATGGCAAGTAAAATTCCATTTTGTAATGTGTACAGTAATGTAATAATATTTTGATGGAAATATATTTTAAATATGCTTTTCCGTATTTAATATAAACGTATATTTAAAAAAAAAATGAACAATTAACATTTCTAAACAAATCTATAAGTTCTAATTAGATCCGGGGATTAAAACTGTTCAAATAGTTTCACTAAACAGATAGTCGAATTGTTTATAACTAATGTTGAAAATAGAATCCACGTGTGGTCAAGTATAGGTACTTGAACCGGTCATGTTATTTCGGTAAAAGTTTATTTTTGAATTTGTTTGGAACCGTGTTAAGCTTAAAGCTGCATTGTAATATGTCTATATATGTTTTATGTCTTATAGTAATAACCGTAGATGATTGTTGCAAGACGTAAAAGTAGGATGGGAGTGTCCGAAGATAATTGCGTTTAACGCACCGAAGAATCTAGGTGGCTACTGCTCGAGTGATTAAACTCAAATTTAACGAAGCGTACGCCGGACAACCTCCCGCGTTTTAACCCTTCTGCAGTGTGTAAGCTGTTTTATGAGAAAACAATTTAACGTTGAAATAAAATAAAAATATTATTTTATAATAATATTAAAATCAGATAAAATCTAAGATCAATTAAACAATAAATATCATAGAATTGAGGAGCTTTGGTCAAACACGCCCAAATTTAGCTTTGAGAATAAAATATATATCGCAATAATATTGGAGTACTGCTTCAACAGAGCAGAATTTAATTTTTAACATCACTAAAAACCACGTAGTTTCCATGCAATTAAGAGTCAAAATATGACCTTATAATCAAAATTGTCAAATTTTTTGACTTGTTCAGGAAGGAATAGATTTAGTTGATCTTGTTGATCACAAGTGTCTCATATATGTATATACAATATCCATATACGAGGGGCTGTAAACACGCATATTGAAGTTGACGCCTGTTCTGATTACATTACCGAGAAAAAATGTTTGCTGAATAGTAAGTTGAAAAAAAACACTGAAATTAATAATGTTGAGGGTGGGAAACTTTTGTACGGTACAACGTCAAGATTTATTTATCCATGATTTAAAAACGGCTGCACTTAAGAAAGTCGCATAAGATTAATTACAATTAAAAATAACATTTAGAAATAAAATAAAATAAAATATCCGTAAGTCTATACCACATCATCAGACGATCGGAATCATAACAAAAATGATTTCATGGCGTTTTACAGTGTTAAGTATCTTCAAATAAAATGTGCCACCAAATCTATATGCGGTAGTTTAAAGTGATAAAAAAATCTTTGTTCCATTCGGCTATTAACATATGATAGTATTTATTTTATATATTTAAATATTTTGAGTTAATTTCATAGTGAAAGCACGCACAGAATAATTATCTTTCAATCAACACAAAATATTATTCGATTAAAAAAGAGATTGAAATTTCCATAGAGAAGTTATGATGTGAGAATGGGACCCATTGATTGAAAGAGGTGGTCTTCGCTGATGGCTTTAATTGATTTTGAATGGAGATTGGAAATTATAGATTGATTGGATATTGTGCCCTACGCCAGTACCACCAACGAATTAAACAAAAAATCTCTGCGAATTCTTTTGCGATTAAATATCAAAATGTAGTGTTCGCTATACATAGTGTCTTAGACTTTATGTGCGTGTCGATTTTTTTTATTGTTAAGTTTAAAATATATTATACTTACTAAGGTACATATAAAAGATTTATACAGATGTAAAAAAATCTAAATACTGACTTGTGCATCAGTAATTAGTACTCAAACGTAAGAAGCTTAATATATTTATTGTTTTATGTAAATATTGGAAGTTATTCTGATATATAAGAAGAATCCTGATGCAATAAACAGTTTACAGTCGAAAGTTAAAGCGAAACAGTGCGTTCAAGATTTAATTAATGAGTGACGTCAGAAAGTCATTTCAAGATATATATTTATGCTGATAAATACATTACTTTTAAGTATAATCTAAGTATATACGAAAGTTTAAGTATACAGCATAAACATTGATTAAAATTAAATACTGGGCCGGCGTCAATTCATATTAAACTTGGGTGAACTTTACGTAACTGCAAAATATAGGAAATATGTGTTCATTTTTTATCAATATTTTAGAATACACAAAATAAATAAACTTTTAAATGAACATAAAAGTCTTAAAACCTTAATTAAATCATTACGTGATATTAATAGCAAATTTATTCACCGAAAGTGTGGTATGATATTCGTTCATTTTAATACATAAAAATAAATTTAATTCCAAGAAAAGAAACGCATTGTTAAGAATTTTGGAGGGATACTACAGTGATAATCAAATAAAATTTTAAATAACAAAAAATGTTCTATCTAATCTGTATTATAAAAATAAAAACAAAAGTTTAATGATTTTAATAAAAAACAAAAAAACTACATGTTGATAAAATTGATGTTACTTACTCTTCGAAATATAACGTTCTTTCTCGGTACATAATACGATCTTTTAATAGAAATCACAATAAGTGTTCAAAAAAAGTTCTTCCTATAAGAAATATATAATAAAGTTGACACATTCAAGCAAACCGTGAATTCTCCAAGACTCAAACCATCATTTTCCAAGCTCTGTTTTTGTGTGACAAATCACTTTTTAAATGTTTGCTTTTCTATTCCTCATACATAGATTTAATGAAAGAACAAACATTTCGATCAGGCACTATTTTTGCTTAAATATTCGTAGTTCTTTGTTTTTCATAGAATTATAATCAAACTTCGATTATATTTTGTTTTTTTTCTTGATTCGAATCGAATTTTATTTGTATTTAAAAACAACAGATTTAAATAATCGTAAAGATTTTGTTTTTGAGAATACAAATGTACAAAATTAACAGTGCTTAAGCGAAAACTGTTGTTCATTTAACCGGACGGGTATTTCCTGTAACTCTTGTCATAATTACTGAAGCGAATTCTAGACGAGATTAACGCTAAGCCGTCGCCTACAACGGATTAAACAGATCGGCTCAATTAATATTTTTGTCATTCTCTTGACTTAGCCACTGGCTACATACACGAACGAATTTAAAGGACTCATGTATACGATAATTGCTATTACGGGCTTAATTCCTCTACTTATCTGTCAAATAAGAAACAGGTATTGAGTTATTCAAGAGTAAAAACAAACATATGCTTTTGATTTGAAGATAAGATCATAAAAGTTTCTTTAAAAGAACTAAATTTATACACAGTTTGTTGAACTCTTTCCTGAAATAGATAAAGTTTTACGATGGATAAGAAAGTATTTTTTTTTAAATTCATTGTTCATGTAAAAACATGTTTTTTCACTGATTGTAGAACAAAGTATGATCAAAGAAGCATCTTCGGACAAAGTATCATAATTTTTTTAAATAATAACGTAGAAAATGGTTATAATCGTTCACTTTATTTATATATAACCGAACGATAGTTAGTTTAAAGATAAGTGACAAAATTACGTTCTCTTTATTTTGTAGATAGACAATTATTTACAGTTTAAAAAATACTATAATTCAGCCTTTTAATATTGATAAATAATATTCTTGCATCAATATTAAAAACGATACTTCTGAATTCTGATTTGAAAAATGAATGATGATCTTTACAACATATAGTATAAAAAAAATACTCGATGAAATGAAAATTCAATACGAAATAATATTTTACAATCAATTTCGTATTTTGAGTAAACATAGTTAAAAATAAATTCAATCATTAAATTAAAACCTTTTTATTTGCGGCGTTCTTAGTAGGTATATATATTTTACTATTTATTTCTTGGCACTAGCCGTCGACTGTTACTAATTAAACAAGTTTCTTCGTTGGAATAGATAACAAACAGTTTTCCAGGTGACTTAGCGATTATTCCACTAACTAACGCCATCTATTGAACCAAGTCATTTTTTTTCGTCATAAGTGTCTTATAAATATAATTATTAAAACGGTTAAACAACACTTCCTCGGTTCAATAATCTCTTAGGATAATCATTTAAAGTGAGTTTCCCTTTAACGATATTAAAACATACTTTAATAGAACTAGAGTATTAAATTTTATATTGAGCATAACAGACGAGCTATAATTTTCAAAATTAGCAAGATATTAAAAACAACAGAATAAGCGATGAAAAAATTCACTAATTTCGTTGAATATAGTAATTATCGGTAAGATAATTTCATATTGATTTGCAAGCTATATTTCCAACAAATAGGTTCGACGATGATCTAACAACCTAATCAATTCATGGTTTTTTAGGCAAAAGGCAATAATTAGAAAAGTTTATCAGTCAATGATCTTGATCCTCAGTGATAAAACTTATGATTAGATGATGTATGAATAGACCAGTCATTTATTTTAAATTCAATTTAAAAACCTAGCAAAATAAGATTTATGTTAATTGCACAAACTAAAAAAGTTAAATAAATATTATATTTTCTTTTCTTCTACCATTTAGTATTTTTAATCTATATTTCCTATCAAAAAAGCATGTTTATTATGTTATTGTATTTTTTTTAAGTTGCCTTTTGATTATTTTTTTAATTAGTAACTTCTTTGCCATGTTAGCTTTTGCTTGAGAGGAAAATATTACAAAGTTTTTATATGTCACATGCCTCTCAACTTTGAGATTAAAATCCATAATTGGTTTCATGGTTAATGTGTAATTTAAATTCACATGCAATAATTACAAAAAAAATGCATGAAAGAGCGAGGCGAAATAATGCGATCAAAAAATAACTGACGTGCGGGGAGGGTCCCGCCACTCAGTATTAAATGATTTTATATGTGCCATTTACTTTAATTCGCGGGTAAAAATGTAACACCGTTTGTGTGGGCCGTAAAATACCGACTTAAGAATTAACTACGCCATGGTATAAATGCCACTCAGTGGCGTAGAGTCAAAAGTAACGAGAGCTTAGCAAACCATTTCATGATTACAAATAAGTGTAATATTTGAAGCAATCGTGAAAAAATATTATCAAGCGCGAGACAAAAGACAACATATATTCTATAGCAAAAAAATAACTCTTACTTATGCACATCACACAACTAAATATTTTATTTTAACTCTGTTGAAAATCTTCTCTCATACACTAAAAAATAAAAACAAGAGGAAGAAAACATTAATGAAAATTGTTATTTCATTGTTTTGAAAGATTTATAGAATATTCAATTAAAATTATCATGCTGAAAAAGTATAGTCATAAATTTTGGTTAGTAAATAAAATATTTAATAGTTATAAGTACTTTTTAAAACTCAAATGCGTAGTTCCTGCCATGTTTTGATATAAATACCAATAAAAAATCATTATGTCAATTATAAGTGGCACCCTGTTTTTTAGGTATATCAAAATAGAAAAAAATATACTTTTTATAATCGAAGAAATACAGCATTCAAAATCTGTGGACGCTACTGGTGTAAGGATATCTTGTATAAAAAATAGTATTGTTTTAATAAATAACATTTTTTGTGAACTGATAAATAAAAAGTGCCTAAATTAGTAGTGAGTGATTTGAATAGATTTCTTATCCATTAGAATAGATAGTGATTTTTTGAGTAAATTTAAAAAAAATGTAGTCTTGCTTGAAGGGTATTCGAAAAGTACGTCTTAATTTTGTACCTGATATTTTTTTCAGTTGGTATAGTTTTAACGAGTTTACACTACTATAATATCAATCAACACCCGTTAATACAGATTTAAGAAAAAATGTTATTCTTACAATAGCCAAATCTATTTGTTGTCAAAACAAATTATTACTTATTCAATAAATATACGATAATGTTTAAATTGTGTTCCAGTATTGTTGTTAAATACGTTGCAAACATTTATGTAAACCGTAATATTTGAAATTATTCACTTAAATTTGATCCTTAAAAATTCATAAGTTTTGTTAATAATAACTAACAACCTAAGTTTTGATAGGAGGCATCTTCATATCGATACCTTAGTTCCAGAGTGTACTATATTTGAATTTGACATTATCGAGTTGTTTATGAAAAGTGTTTCAAAATACACACGTACGTATGTATATTATGCTACATTAGAATCTAATACATCATTCAAAATTGATATTTAAATTCCACCTAGGACTATCGACAACACAGTTTTTATGCCACTTGATATAACGTTTTAGAAATATAATTTTTGTATAACAAATTCTTTAAACATTGTAACTTTTTATGGTTTTGAAGTTTAAAATACTTACACTTTATTTCGTCGAAGATTATCACAATGTTTTAAATTTAAATGAAAATTTTATTCCTTGTTATCTATTGTGTTATCAGTCAAAGTATATGTGCTTGATTGTTGAAATGGCTGTCCACTGCAGGGTAATTAAATACACGAAAAATCGTTGAGTTGATTGAAAACGGAAACCATTTAAGAAAATGTATAATCGCCTAATTAACAGCGTAACGTTTGATAAGCTAACCACTTAGCAGTTGAAACGACGTTTTTTTTGTATGCACTTATCATTATTTATAGTGTGCATTAGTGATATAAAAATTGATCTCTTTTTTCAATATATTATAAATAACTAGCATTGATCATTTTCGTTGTTTAAATATTGACAATAATCCATTCTTTGTGGTTATAATTAATGGCTGATTTACATAATTTAGATACAAATAGTGGCATTTTTAATTGGTTTTGTTAAAAAAAAATACAAGATTCATTTTTTATAGTTAGATTAATGACTTAATTATCTAATTATAGAAGTAGAACATAATATATCCTTAATGAATTATTATAATTAAAATTATCATGATAAATATAAATCCAAAATTTTTATTGGGCGGCAAATAATCGCAAATGATTTATTTATTTTATTTAAAAATATGTGTACGTTTTTATTTGTATTATATTGTGGTCAATAAAGAACTATTTTTTTCTTTAACGTATAATAGTGCGTTTAAAATTAAAATATAAAATAAAAAAACGTAAAATGAATTTTAAGTTTTTTGTGATTGATGAAAAAACGTGGATTGCATTTCTTTAAATATGTTGTTGACAGGAAAGAATATTGGGAGATTAAACAACAACTAAAGTTAACACTTGTTCTGACTATAAAAACCGTAATGTTTTTATTTAAAAAAAAAAATGTTCAACTTACTGATCTAATTAGAGTACATATACTGTTAATAGTGTACAATATCGGTTACATTTGTATTTGTTTTCTCGTCAAAATGATGTAGTGAATGTGGCAATCCCGCAAACTTAATGCAATAATAATAGACCGTCAGTTTAAATTTAGGACGGATATAGGCTTTGAGGGTAACGAACGGACGTATCTGATAGCCGCTCGTCGTAAGTAGTACCTTTGTCGTGTAAGCAATATTCTTCGAGTTAAAGATAAGTAATAATATGTTAATGTGTTTATCGTGTTACTTCATATGCAACTGGCGACCCTGCGCGACAGGTGCGTCAACCAATAAAATAATTAAAAATAAATTATAATACATTAATTTTTTGCCATATAATATTGATTCAATTCTCGCGTCGTACAGTGAACTCTAAAGTAGAATTCTATCTTTGCATAAAATGCCTGTTATTTAAATAAAAGCCTATTTATTTTATCGCAGTCGATATTATATTTGATTAAAAAATATGTATATGTTTGTGAGTTATATGATAAGAAATAGATTAAGAAACAGGATCATCGTATTTTAAGTTTATCATTAGAAAAACATCTGTTGTATTTATTATTAAAAAACCCCACATATAAGTTTTGTCAACTATATTGTGACTATAAATAAAAAAAAATGAACATTTAGAGAAATAAGAAGTGTATTTATAGAAACGTTGCTTGTTTGCATCGGTAATTTTTTGATAAGAAAAAATAAATGATCAAAATATCAAATTCATGTTTTACTAAATAATTATTGCAGGCCTTGTTGGAATAATAATATTTATTTCAACTGTCTTGAATTATATTATATTTATATGCAATGTACATACGATTGTAGATAATTGTAATTTGAATGAAATGCACCAATTGATGATAAAACAAATTCGGGCGTTACGATTGGTTGGAAAAACGACATTAGGCTCTTAACTGTCGGAGCGCGTGACGCATATTAAATGCAAGTGTCCTCATAGTATGTTTATACAAACCGTACACTATCTACATAAAACAATTATATACATTTTTTAAATACTACAGTGGTTATCAAATTAGTAATTAGGGTATAATTAAATGGCACATCTATATTTCATGATAGTCACGACACAACAAAATAATAAGTAAATACAATGGCCCTTTTATTACCATGGTGTATACGTTCCACTCCACAATTCGTGCAAAAAAGTATATTATAATAAAACATAATGGCAGATAAGATTCCAATATAAAAACCAATTCCGGATATTAAAAAAATTACTTCATTATTATTTATTGTATCGTATCTGTACAAAAAATCGTAAGAAAGATTAAGCACTCGCCATAAGACAATATACAAAACCGTTTTATTATATTTGGTACGACATCGTTTTCATCACTTGGGATATCTAGAGCCTGTATAATATATCTTTACAAATTTTCGGGTTTACATGAATAAACCTTTTTACACATAACATTGACTAGAAAGAACATGCAAAGGATGTGACACCGTGTTATTTCGAAACAGTGTAATAAAAGAATACAGTTCACACTGTTTTTTATTTTTATTGTAAATTAATATTTTTCATATTGAAAAATATGTGATTTATTTATTTTGGTAAGCTGTATTTTACCTCTGAAATTTCTGCCTCCATGAATATATATTTAAAATTATTATATCCATAATTGATACTCACAGTTCCTTAAACATTGTCAGACATGTAATACATAAAATAATACACATAATCAGTATTACACATTATAGTTATATATTTTAATTATTAACT
This sequence comes from Himalopsyche anomala, assembly GCA_031772345.1. Classification (NCBI taxonomy): domain Eukaryota; kingdom Metazoa; phylum Arthropoda; class Insecta; order Trichoptera; family Rhyacophilidae; genus Himalopsyche; species Himalopsyche anomala. The sequence goes on from CM062821.1 coordinate 34,182,709, forward strand.
TTTCCGGTTCTAAGCTCAAGAAATGCGACCCCAATACCCACATTTTCTTAAATATCTATTTTAATATGGGTGATACAATGTTTATAATTAAGGTATTCTTATATCATAGTTTTTTGGACCTTTTGTAGTTTATATAAATACGATAAGATAAGAGATAAGCGCCCGCTTATCAGCGATCGTTGGTAAGATAACTAGACTGACGCGCGCCAGTCGCGCATTGACATTGGCATTGGAACGACGTATATTTTACGCGCAACTTAAAATATGATTATTTATTAAAAAACCAAGGATTTTTATAAAAAAATGTATGCGGAATGATGCAGAGAGATATTTTAAAGCCCGTAGACTATTTATTTTTTTGAAATTCATAAGAATAAGGCCAATAATGAGGAAACCACTGGGGTCAAAAATGACCCCCATCGCCAGAGACGTATTTTTCTAGTCTCCGAGCCGCGAGAGTTAACGGTTCAAAGTAGCGATTTCCAACATGAGATGCGCGGGCTATTTCAAAGGGAAGCGCGAACAGTCCAAAACATTTATTTACTATTTAAAACGTGTCTTTATTACTATATGAAATAAAGGATGGGGAGGCACAAAGATATTTTTTTCTTCAAAGGGAAGCGCATAAAGGTTGGAAACCACTGGTTTAAAAGGTCGTCTATAAACAATGATAAAATAATTTGGGTCTTTTTTGACATTCTTTTTTATGTATAAACCAATTAATATATGATAGTTAAATAATGTTGTATATATACGTACATATGTATATAGAATAAAAGATACTTTCTAACACATGCTTTTTTTTTAAATGGAAAAGTTTTTTTAAAATTACTGCTAAGTTCCATGCTTATCCATGACGGGAAGTGTAATTAGCATGAATGTAACAGGAAATTATAATGCCCATTGAAATTGAGTGAAATTGAGTGGAAGTTCGTTTATTTTTATTAAAGGGCATATTGATTATTTTATCCGTGTAGTAGCTTGTATTTATTAATAAAAGAAGGGTGCAATTATATGATAACTATCCCACTTAGTCGTGCAACATTATATCAAGTCTTTTAAAAAAATGAATTCATTAAAACTGTATTTTGTACAAAAATAAATTATTTATATATCCCCATTGTATTATCAATTAATAACTTTATTTTTTTTACCATGTCCGCTCCCAATATGGAGCATATGGACTCCTAATGGAGTTTATCTCAACAGAAATGTTTCTACGAGAACTGTTTGTTACTCAGTTGTTCAACCTCTCTTTTTCCAAAGAGAGTAGGAATAGAAGGAAAGGGCTAAGACAGGAATAGTGGTTAGCTAATCGCTCTCGATACGCCCCGTTCATAGGATATAATGGGTGGGAGGGGAGAACATTATTAATTAATAATTAATAATGTATTATTAATTAATAATCCCCATTGCAATAATTATTAATGTATTAATAATTATTGCAAGTACTTTTATAAGTAGACAATATTTTTTTTTGTAAATTAATTTAACATTTTTAACACGAGTCTTGAAATATTTTTGTGAAAACTTATTTATTTAAATGTTTAAAATATGTTTCTCTTTGAGTAGATTGTGTTGTTGGTATAGATTTTATTGGAATATCAAGAACAAAATACGATACTGCAATATTACAATATAGTTAGTAATTTTGGATGTTTAAAAGATACTTACAATTTGGGTATCTGTATTTTGTCTGCATCATTTTGTCTGCCAAAGTCGTGCCAGGGTCTGGATCTTCCTGCTGCTCCAGGACTTGCTTGCGCGCTTCTGGGTCCTAGGCCTCCGCTGTCTATGGAACCTGGTCCACCTGGAACGCTGCCTGCCTGCTGACATAGCTCCGTGTATTCGAAAGACTGCGGGGAAAAATGAAACTATAAAGATTAGTTTACATGATCAAAGAATTCACAAGTCTACTTAAAATTATCAATTAAAATACCCGTAATTTTTATAGTTATTTAATGACATTTAGTACAATTGAGTATATTTATAAAAATATAAATCAGTAAGACAACGCAATATTATATGAATGATATATTAAATTTCAATAAAAATTATTAATAATTATAAAATAATTATGTATTTTTTTTAATGAATAATACAACTTATTCAAAATCGAAATTATTTGTTTTAATTATCGAGATGACTACAAAAATATATTAGGGTAAAAATAACAATGTATTTAATTCTACAGTTTTTTTAAATATTTTTGCGTTGATAGCTATTTCGGCTTACGCCATCGTCAGAACTACGATGGACGATGGATTGACGATTGCGTAAGCCGTTTATTAGTTTTAACGAATATATTTTTTATAAAAATCAGTTAATTTTTTTTTAACCAAAGTTGTTCGACAATAAGTGATTCAATCATGAAACGTATCTGTTGGAAAATGAGAAATAAAGAAGGACGGTAGCAGTTTTAGCGACTCAAACCAGAGATGGATTCACAGGGCCTTGCAGGAGCCTCTTGTTAAATTAAAAACATAAATCAATATTGATATATGAGTTATAATTAAATTTAAGAACTCAGTGATGAATATTTGGCTTAATATACCAATCTACAACAGTTTAAAACTTTCTCTACGGTGCTTAAAAATACTTTCGATATGTTGCTGACCCTTAAAGAACCAAGTGAAAAACATGATTTAAAAATGTACGTCCATTGGTTTTAACGTCCATCAAAGGGCGGTAATTGTTAAAACATATTGTTTCCCTTGGTTCTTTAAAGACCAGCAACATATCGGATGTATTTTAAGCACCGCAGGGGAAGTTTTAAGTATAACGCTTGAAAGATGGAATTGAAACGAAAATATTAAAACGTAGTTCTTTGACAATCTTGGAACTCTTTACTTTTGTAATATAATATTTTTACATGATATATTATTGTGATATTCTGTAGGTTTTATAATTATTGAATATACTTGTATACGATCAGTAAAAAAATAACTATCTTCCCGAATTATCCAGAACGTCTTTGAAATTAAGCGAGCTTATTTTTAATGTATTTGTAGCGCACCACCGACTAAAACCATTGACTACTCGGCGAACAGACAGAAAACCAGTATTTATTACTTTTAAATATAATAAAAATTGCAGTATTAATGTCTCCATCATTATGACTATATAACCGAGCAAGGCCAGTGGGCTTAAATCACAGAAGCCATACCTCTATAAATGTTTTCAAGAAATAAGTAAAAGCACAAAATTAATTTACAGCTTGAGGCATCTTACGAGTTTTACTGTGGGGAGCTTTTTTTACGCAAATGCCTGGGTGTTAACATGTTACCCGCGATGCATCCTTTACTCGTTTGGATAATAAGATGCGCCGTAAAACCGAAACATAAATCCATCAATGACTTTATTAAGAACTCCATTGGCATCCCGATGCGTTTGCTGTTTACTCAATTATCTACACGGGGAATTCTGCGTGTTGAAAACCTGGAGGTTGCCATGAATCAAATTTTATTAGCGTTCAGGATACAGAACAAGATATCGTATAATGCTCTACGTCTGATTTTATGTCTTTCAAACTAAGCATAGAGAAGTTAAAAAAATTGTTGTGTACAGTAACATAGACAATTGAGCGCCTGTTGTTGTTGGCAAAATTGTTGGCAAAATGCAAAAAACTGCTGCGGATTTTTTAGACTTGAGTAAGTTTTGTCTCTTGTTTAGAAAGGTTTTGAAATATGAAATTTATTGATTGTGTAGATATTGAAATAGGGAATAAGTTGGCATCATAATTTGAAAAAAATCAAAAATGAAAAAAAATCTTTTGGTAGGTTTTGCAAATGAGGTTTTCAATTCACAAGTATTTTTTTATGCTTTCATTACAGTACTGTAATACGTCAAATCTCAAATATAACAAAAATAAATATATTAATTGAATCGTGATGTTATCTACAATAGATAAAATATTATTTTACGGGAGCCATAGCACAGTTTTGGGGGGGCCATGGGCACTTAAGGTAAATGAGCTAAAAAAAGGTCTCACATTCAATTCACAGGTCAATTTTCAACTTTTTTGGACAAGCGAGATTTAAAAAAGGGTCGCACATTTTTTAATAATGGAAAATCCGTAAATTCCCAACTTCCATGTCATCGATCTAAATAAAAAATAAGGTGTTCGAGTTTAAAATTATTTTGGAATCTTTCAATTTCTCATTTTTATTCCCAGTCATCAATCCCAAAATCACGAAATGATTGTGTCCCGTGTCTCGCAAAACTATTTTTTTAAATTTGCCGCTCCCTAAGACTTGTCGCCCATAGGCAACTGCTTACTCCCCTATGCTCACGGGACGTCCCTGTAATTAGGTTTGATAAATACTTTTAACTATTATATATGAAGAATCTAAGTCGAAATAGTGACTTAAATTTTAAGGAATAAATTTAAAACTTGCTTCAATATATGTATCTTTAAATGACTGTTTTAAAACTCATATGAATAGATTAATCAATTTATCAGTTTTAATAAAATTGCTTAAAACTGAAAAGAAAACTTTTTGATGAATAAACTGTAAATTAAACAATAAAGCCGTACAATATTATTAAAACATGTTAAATAATTTTACAAAATTACCATCTTATTGTTCAATTGAACATATGGAATTATTTCTAACAACTGTTATTTAATAACTGACAACAAATAAACTACTGATATTTTATTATATGAAATAAAACAGTGAATAACTTACTTTTGCAAAATAATAATATATCTTGTTTGGAGGAATAAGGGTTCTGAATTAAAAACTTTTATACCACATTGCATTACAAGTTTATTTGCACAGCGTTGGCATAAAATTAACTTTTATTATTGTTTCAATTATGCGTTGGCTGTAAAATAAAAATCCAATTCAGATATCACATCACAAATAAATAACAAACAAAACATATAAATTATTTTCTTTATTGAAGTGCACATACACAATTACGTACAATAAATTCTCATGTGTACAATTGTGATGTCATAAATTTTTGTAAACCTTTGTGGCATCTCTAAAGATTTATTTTATACTATCTATCTAGGTATCTGAATCTAAAAAGTTAATATATTTAGATTGCTGTGTAGCCCATTACAGTTTTTAATATGGTAATAATTGACATAAACTGTTTTAAAAAACAGAATTTTTGATTAAAACAACACTTAGCCGAAAATATTTTTAAACCATGTCCGCTCCCAATGTGAAGCATATGGACTCCTAATGGAGTTTATCTCAACAGAAGTGTTTCTACGAGAACTGCTTGTTACTCAACCTCCTTTATCCAAAGAGAGTAGGAATAGAAGGAAAGAGCTAGGACAGGACTAGTGGTTAGCTAATCGCTCTCGATACGCCCCGTTCATAGGATAGGATGAGTGGAGGGGAGAATTCAAGACATCACATACATCTATGCTTTTAAACAGAAATTCATAAATCGATTGAAAAATCAATTTATAAAACTGCCCGTACTGGGATTCGAACCCGTGACCTCCGTAGCGGTGGCCAACGACGTTGACCACTCGTCTACACAGGCGGCGAAAATATAATATTCCATAATTTTAGGGCTCAATTGATCGTTGTATACATAATTTAAATGCACTATTAAATATCGATTTAATTTTGTTGCAGTATTTTTTCTCGTCAAATGCAGATATTTAAATTAAACTATGGAATGTAAAATAAAAAATAAAAATGACATACCACGCACAGCCACAGTTTCGAAAAGCGTAAAGTACTAACTGATTTTGCTAATTAATGAAATTTTTAATCCTATACTTGCCTGGACAACGAGTTTATTATTACATAAGCTAATTTTTACTAATGGGGAAATTACCAGCCTGCTTAAATAAAAAGCAAGTTTCTGTAAAAGCTACAAAACTTTAAAAGTACAAATATATTTTGGGACTCATATCAACCCTTAAATATATGGGCCCTCGAGAAGTGAAGTCAGCCAGCTAGTAAAATGATTTTAAAAAATCTTGGACTTTTTAAGTACAATCACGCTTTTATTTGGTGTTTTGGTGGATTGCATATTTTTATTTTACGGAGACGAACACTATTGCAATGTGTATTAACTGAGGTTGTTTCTCTTTTACGATACGTAAAAACAGTGATGGACAATTCAAACACCTTTTTGAATTTTGTAGCGGCCCTTAAATCTTTCTCAAACATATTTTTTTCACGTAAAACATTTATTAAAAAAATGTAAGCAAGCTTTTTCTTCAATGAATGAGAATACATCGGTTTATAGAAACAAGCTTACAAATATTATGTCAAATTAAAAGAAAATTACACGATTTTAAGACTGTTTTACATGGAACGTACATATGTTTTATATGAAAAAGGATTGAGCGTACTTTAACTACTGCGGCCCGAATCCACGATAACTTTTTTTAAGCGGCCCGCTAGAAGGTAAAAGTTGTGCATCACTGCTTTAAAACGTGAAAAATATTACAATGCATCTAACTTTTTTCTTCTAAAATACCTCTTGGCTCACTTCACCTCTAATGGGCCCATATAATAATGTCTCACTGGTGTGTGCAAATAGTTTTCTCTGAACTTTTGAACATAGTGTATTTCAAGGGTGTCCAACCTTTTTTTCCTTGAGATCGACTTTTCAACCTCAAGTTTTCTCACGATCGACTTCTAAAATGATTCTTATAAGAAATTTTATTTTGGGTTTTTTCCCTTCTTCAAACTTAGAAATGTTTATTTTAAATTCAAAATAAATATTATAAGATAAGTGTGTGCTTACGAAATAATTCAATTTTAGTATATTTTATATTTAAATTATATGCTTTTTCAAAATTCACGGAAGATTTCGAAATCCACCAAACTTTGCTTTGAGATCGACCCGTCGATCGCGATCTACTGGTTGGAAGTCCATGCTGTATTTGTTTGTATTCATTGTATTGTTCAACTCGGTTCCTTTGGTTATTTTTCATTAGAATAGATCACAATGAAAAAGAGATAAATAAAAACAATTGATGTTTGGATAGCATATATTTGCCGTTAGGTAGAATAGTAAAACACAATGTCGTATTTAATATTTTCATAACAAACCTATAATTTGTATCGCATTGGTAATTTAGTTTCAAGAAAGAATAAATATTATCTTAAGGTTACACGTATCAAAGCAATCTTGCCTACTGTGCTTCTCACCTGAGCCCAGGTGAATAGGCGTGGCGGCGCACAGTGGTGCAAATAGACTCACCCGTCGGTCGCCGGCCATATTTACGACTTCCCGAATTATAATGGATACTCTCGGCTTTGAAAACGTACCGCGTATTAAAATCTAACACTTGGGTCTCAATAAATTTGATAACAAATCAACGGAGATGAAATTTTTCGTAATTATAAGTTTGATTATGGTTTCGAAGAAACGCTTCGCAATTAGTTAGCATTTAGAAACACCATTGGAATACTCTTTTTTTCTATCAAAAATAAACACTTCTAACAACAATTTTACGTTTTGATTATATTTATTTCACATATTTGTGAAAAAATCAAAATCAAAAAAAAAATGTTAAGTGTAATTAATGTAATGTCGATTTAAGATAGAATTAATAGTGTAAACTTGGGATTCGTATAACACTGTTTTATACAACACGTTTGATAAATTGTGACATATATTTACACATATTCGTACAACACGTTTTTCATGTAACACGTAAAGATGTATACGCTAAAAACAGACAACCGTTTATTACAGAATTATTAAAGGCGAAAAAGAATCGAACATATAAAATTGTAAGTCATAGCGATAATGAATATGTGAATGTATGTAATTATCTTTTTTTTTAATAAATACGTAAATGTATATTTTGTCGATTGTGTAATACAAAAATAAAAAATATTTTAACAATCTTCGTTTGTTATGTTTTTGGGACGCAAAGACTATTTTTGTATGAACTTCATACCTCGTCCAACACGGATTTGCATTACACGACGTTTTTTTAGAACCATATGACCGCGTTATACGAGGCCCAAGTGTATTTTTAAAAAAATAATGAAAGTAAAAATTTATGACAACATCAAACATATCCATTTGGCATCTGTCACATGAGTTTTTTTACTCAACCAATAGAATGAATATTATAAAAAAATGTTAATGCATTTTTTTGTATCTTAAGCAGTATATTTTTTACTATATATTGGCTATACCATTTAACTTAAATATATCTCGAAGAATATTTTTTTACAACAAAAAATATTACTTAATATTATTTTGGTGATATTTATCCCAAAAAAAACGATCCGACGTGTTAAGACACTTTGTAAAAAGACAACCTCACCGAGATACCCCATAAAAATCAAGGACATCTCGATTCAGCATTGCGAAGATTTTTGCGTCGTGTATAATTTTATTTTGCCCGCTTCGTAGATGCCATTCAATGGTGTATTATTCACAATGATAACACACATTAGATGCTGTATGAATTTTTACGACTTGTCCTGTTTATTTTTTATTTTCAATAGCCAATCGAATATATAGACACACACTGGCTCAACTATCAATAAATAGATACAGATGTCATTAGTTTCAATTCATTCGTAACGTAATCATATAACTAACTATCAATATAAAAATAAAGCTATATTTTTTCCCATATATTTAATTTTATATCTTTCGTTATAACATTGGTTGTTATTACTAATTTATTTAAAAATTAAGACGTTATTTAAATCGTTAGATATTTTATTATAGAAAGGTTGTATTTTGTTTGCGAATATATAGTATAAATAAATAAAAACAAAGCATCAGAACGTGATAATTAAGAAATAACAAAGCGATAATTATAATATTTGAAAACTTTTGCAAAAAAAATATGACAGTATATGCTATTAAAATTTAATACCTAATTCATAAATACAAATTTTTGCAGCGTTCCTGTTAAATTCTTCGAAAATGATAATATTAATTAATTCATAATAATAATAAAAATCGTGCTTATTTTTAATAGTAATAATATTTAATATTTTATTACGTAAAATTTAAGAATTGTTCATTATTATTATATTTAGTTTTTCAATTGTAATGAACTGTTTATTATTTATCATGTTACTTCTGAATTAAAGCACTAACTAACGAAACCGCCTTAAACTTTTTCATACAATTTTGAGGAGATATATTTCACCTTTATAATTGCAAAAGTTTTATTTTTTAAATATGGTTAAAACTCTCAATATATCTGATTGAAAGTTAAGATTAATTTTGAAACCACCGTAATTAATCAATGTGAGAATTTTAATTAGACTTAAAATGTACACATCAATTAATGCACGTCTTGACGGTTAAGTGATACGTATCCTGGCAAAAAATCACTTGCATACTTGTTAGAATGTACAAATCATATCATAATACTCAGAGATCACTTTTTCATATTTTTCTAGAAACTACCAAACGTCGTTTAGCCCGTTTTGAAAGAAATCGCTTTAATTATCTTTTAATATAGTGGCAAAGACTTATTTGAATGATTGGTTCAATTGATATCGGCTTAAGTTGTGTACCATCAAAAACAAGTGTCTCAAAACCAATTATTTGCTTAGCAACATGTTTTCGTAATCACGTACACAGGTATTTGGGTGAATGAAAAAATACAACACCTTTACCTCCTGGCCGTCATAAATTTTGGGCCGGTCGTAAAATAGTAGGTATCGACGTCAAATAAAATCTACGCAATAATCTGGTTCAACTTTCTTTGAAACGGAACTGGCTCGGATGCAATTAATTTAGTGGCGGTAGTGGTGCACTACAACTGCCTTTCTATTGAGAATATTATTTTTTGATACAAAGAATTTTATGTTCATCAAAAATAAACGATTACTTCAGCCATGATTATTTTCACTCATTGAAACAATTAACGTTTGAAAAAAGGATTCAAATTATTTTAACAAGTAAATAAAATTTGGTAGAGTTTTGATTTTTTAACGCATTCGCTCTTATTAACCCCTGGTTAATAGAAAAAAATTACAAACCAAAAATATTACTGACTTAAAAGTTCAGCTGTTTTTACAGCAAAGACTTTTTTACTCTGAAGAATTTAATAAACTGATTGAAATGTAGGGAATTCATATATTTATAAAAGATAGTTTGAAAATATTTTATCAATAATTGCCGTAGAAAAAATACGCGCTCCACACCAACTTTAAAGCATATATAATCCTTAAAGAGTTTATCTCAACACTATGTTACACGAGAGTTGTTTGTTATTCAGTTACTTAACCTCCCTTTTTTCGTTAAATATAATAAAGATATACGGATAGAACTAGGATATGGTAAGTGCTTCTTAGCTCATCGCTACGCCACGATTTTAAAAAGAGTAGTTGGGAAGAAATTTTCGTAAAAAAGTGCTCGAAACCAAATGTGATGACAAATAAGGAAATATAAAAATATTTTTTATCTGTAAAAATAGTTCATCTGTTGTATTGTTTTTATTAATATTAAAAACATACATACACATTCATAATATATATTATAGACTTTATTACTAGATTTTTAATCTAAATTAACGACTTGTCAGATACGTCTTTGAGTTATTATTAAATTTGTTACATACGTAAGTCATAGTTGTAAATATTAATATGGCTTACAGAATATATAATAATTGGTTTTCGTTAGGTGCTATGTATCTACGAGCTTTTTTTCCAATTTGGCTGTTAGGAGATAAAATCTACTAGAATATTGGTAGTTGATCATTTTTAGTTGTAAAAAAAAACAGAAGAAGTTATCGATATCTATAGAGACTGCCATAGAATATAATTATTTATTATTAAACAAAATTATACATCTATAAGCTTAAAGTGTATAAAAAAAACCATTAGTATGCTCGTAAATTATGGTAAAGTAATAAATTATGTATGATAAAAAAAACAATACATCCGAACACGCCCAAATAATCAAAATACTTTACGTAAGTAGGTACTCTCAGCATCGCAAATATTTATAATAAATAAATTAAAAACAAACCAAAGAAACCTTAAAGCGTATTCAATCAATATGATTTATACGAACCTACGTAAGTAATAATATAATTATATTTTTTAGAAAATATTTTTCGATGTTGGAGTAACATTAAAAAAATATTTATATAATAATTCTTAAGAAATGTTTATTATAATAAGACAATATGTATTGCTTGTAATTTTATTATGATGGTAAACGTTTTTTTATCAAATTGATTTTGTCATAGATGTTATTATTATTATATGAATTCAATTAATTTGTAGTAGATTATATTAGCAAATCGTTTTCAGCTGCACGTACAATTATGTTTAAAACGTGTTTTTTTAATGTATAATATTAAAAAATCGTATTTTATTCAGTAATAAGTTATCCAGGACAATCCAATTAATTAGATTAAAAATAAGAATTATTTAGTATGAATTATTCTTGTTGGATTGTTTGTGTTTTAACATAAAAGCTCTGTTCTTCTGCGTACTTCTGACGGTTTGCTGGCGGCTTGCAAACTGTTTTAGAATTAGAATCGAATTGAAAGCTTTTAGATTCTTATTCAAAAACAGTTTGCAAATCGTCAGCAAACCGTCAGAAGTACGCAAAAGAACATAGCTAAAGACAGTTTAAAACACAATTTTTCTTAAGAATGGTTCTGCTTAGCAAAGCTAAAATTACAAACTGAATGTTGATAAACAAGCTGAATTATACATCGGGCAACTCGTTGGGTTAAAATGTTTGAAAATCATTGATTTTTCACTTTTAAAAAGCGTTTTTAATGTTATAAGCAAAAAAAAAAACACTTTTTTACTAATAACCAAATGATCATTAGATAATATCCACGATAAGCTAAATCGGTACTTATCTTTAAACAAATGTAGACTTATTTCAAAAGGTGTTTTACTTTTGTTATTGTAACTGTTGATTTTTCAATTGATTTCGTTCCTGCTGTTTTTATCTTTCATTTTTTTATTTTTTGAAATTTTGCGTAGTGTACAGATTACTGAAAACGTCAAAAAGCTCTTCTTAAAGAATGTTCGAATTTTAGCGATAATAAGGAAAAATCTGTAACAAAGAATTATTAACTTTCAAATAAAACTTTACAAAAGTTGATATATTTCAACGTTTTAATTAATGGAGCTTAATTTACGGAGGTGAAGATTAAAGGATTTTTTAAATTGTTAATAAGTGGTTCCTTCAGGCAATAGATCATTTAAGTGAGTGTGTAGTTAAGATTTAACAGGAACAATTTTTCATCACGGAAGCTTTAAATTATTATTCTAAATAGTTTAGTCACGAAAAATACCAGCCATGTTTATGAGGTCACTGAATCATAAACACAATATACATATATTTGAAGCCGCTACCTAATATAAGTTATACGCACTTAATCGAATATATTATTATTTCATAGATACACGAGATAAAGTTTATTGCGTGCCGATATATTTCATTGTATTCCCACTGTAAAACGTGGTTGGATAATAAATTAATTCGTTTGGCTTCGGAAGGCCCTACCTCTCGAATGAGAGACGTAATAAGTATACACATCCAGAAGTATCAACATTAAAAAATGTTACGTTCAATGATGTATTATGAATCAAAAAAGTTTATAAACCAACATTCATAATAAACTTAAAACAAAAATAGCACTGGATTTAAACATGGCTATGCATTGATACTGTTTTATTATACAATTACGTGGATGTTTTGCAAATTTTAAAATTCATTTATTTGACAGTTAGAAATCGTTTTTATTTAACAGCCATTGTTTATTTTTTCCTAAGACAATAAGGATCAACGAATAAGTTAATTAGAATCTGACCAAAAGTGTTTAACTATTCAAAAAAGAGGAATAAACCATATACATGCCAAAAATTAAACCTTACGCCAAATACTATTACGGTTGTTTTGTCATGTACACTAAGTTTAAAGCTAACAATTAAACAATAGTTTAAATATTAATATCAGTGAAGTTTTAACCATGGCGACTAAACCACAATTAATGTAAAATCAACGGGTTACAAAAATCGATAGTATATTTTTTTCTTTGAATATGAGAGTCGATCTTGTTGGAATTATATGTTTTATTCTGATTAGTTTCTGACTGGTATGATAATGTCCAACGTGATTCTTAAGCAATGTAATTGTGTGAAAAAAATACTATTTATTTGCAAATAATTTAAAGGATGGTCTTTCAATAATAAAAAGCAAATATAATTTATTGTAAGTCTGTTTGGTGTAATCCTAAAGCGATTATTGAAATAAGACTTCAGACGAATGAATGACTGTTTTTCAAAACGACAGCACCTGGTCTGTCTTTGAAGTCATAAAACAGCAGTGTTGGGCTTGTGTGACCCCACACACCCGTCAATGACGTCACTCCTCCCCTTGCCATTGATAAACGTGATGTACAGATAAATTTACTTCCTACAGGTTATACAAGGGATAGAAAGAGGAGAGTGATAGTTTCAGAACATCATATTAATAACGATACCTCGTAAAACTCTTTGCTTTGGCAACGGAACGAATATTGCCAACAAATAATAATATATACCAAATTATTTCAGATCAAAAAAAATCGTTGTCACGAAAAACATAACTGACTTAATGATAGTAATTCGTAAAAATATACTTTTTTTATTTAAAAAGGTTTTTCAGTTGCCATTGGCTGTTTCTTATAAATTTATGTGTAACCAAAGTTTCCTATCATGAAGTAAATATCAAATGAATTTTATAGGTAATAAACGTTTTTTCAATACTTTCTATTCGTTATATATAATATTAAACATTTATCAACTGACAATCAAAATAACTTATCATTACATGATTAATTATTGAAATAGTTGGTATTTGTTTTATCTATACTGTATATTATTTTTAACTTCCCAACCAATATAAATAGCCCATTATTTTATATTTATGTAAGGGCACAAAAATTATTTTCTTAAATGAAGTTAATGGTGAAATTAGTACAAAAGGTGTTTTATTTTTTAATATAGTATAATTCGAACCCGCTAAGAATTTATAGTGAACACGATAAATTCATTAAATTGAAAAAATAAATCACTATCTGTATAAGTTCATCATTTTTATCCACCACAAGCATTTAAAACTAATGATAATATCCGTGATTTATATTAAAAAATGTAAAATTGGTACAAAAAGTATTTTTTCTTTTTTAAAATTGTTTACTATTGTAAAATTATTTTGTGAGTTTAAATTTGTATTAGTAATTTATCGAAATATTTCATTTTATACGACACAAATTTTTGTATTTAAATATTTTAGAATATTTAAATCTTCCATATACGTGTTTTGATTGTAGAAGAAAGAGTTAATTACTCTAAAAAGTGTTTAATTCGATTATATGAAATGCCCGGCTTCGTGATATAGTAATTGAAATACAGCTATAAAATGAAAATACTTCGACTATGAACGTTATCATTTATTTATTACTATTATAAAATAACGAGCTTCAGGTTTTTACTGTCTTGAATCTTAGATTGTATATTGAAACATATTTTTGTATTCAATGTAAGCAAATTACTGCAACAAATAACTTTCCGATAAGAATCTTATCCGAACGGCTCAATAGAAAATAATATTACATGAGAATCATTTTCATGTTCAGCGTATCGATATCGTGGGAGTACGCCAAGTGCAAGGCCGTGATGTCAGTCCATTGATTGCCACCTCGTCGTCCAAGATATGAGGAGACCAGCGATCATGAGCAACTGCCTGTGTCTCAAAACCCAGCCTCCCACTCGGGCCATATATTACGCTTGCTTTAAATCTGCCAGAGGAAAGCATCTCGTGGGCATTTAATGCATTATCACTCACGATGGATGGCGAAGTGGGTGAAACGAGGTGTTTACTGGGTAGCTTTTACAGTTAGTTATTGATCAATAAAAAATATTTTTTTACTAAGCTGCCGAGTCGTGTTTTTTTTTAAATTATGCGCCGTTTAAAAGGCGATACAACTGCAAAAGTTTTGCAAACAATTATAAAATCGTTATTCGAAATATTTGTAAAAGAAAATAATGCGTTACGTACACATCACTTTATTTACTGTAAGTGTTTAAAAAATTCCAAAGCTTAGATCATAATCTATAATTTATTATCATACAAGAAATACATAGTAGATGTTTCATATCATAAATTGGTATATACTTCTATCGAATTTAAATTAAGATTATTTTTCTTGGAAAACTCATTATGAAAAATAGAACGAAAAAGAAAGAACTTATTTATCCAAATACTAAATACGAAAAATGATTGATTATCTGTCTTTTTTGTAAAAAATAAATTATTGGAAGTTTAAAGTTCATGCGTTTTCTTTACATGAATTTATTTTAATATTTGTGAGTATTATAATCAATTATAATGGTAAATAAATCTATTTCGTGGAATATTATAAAAAATGGTACCACACACGATATATATACAAATCTAAAACAAATTTTCAAAACCGTTATTATAAACATCATTAATTAAAGTAACAGGTTACCGAATTACTCACATCAGTAGAAATTAGCTCGTATAACGCAGGTTTGCAAATAAATATTTAGTGAAAAGCCGGTGTTAGTAAATAATTTAACATTTTACCTACCTCCAGATGTATGCCTTAATTAGTAATAGTAAAATATTTATTAGGACAATGGGAAGAAGATCTTAGATACAATATTAACACAATCTAACAAGGTAAGCAAACGGGACGTCAGTATCTAGTTAAACGTGTAGTGTTAACTTACTTGATGCGTGGCAGGCTGGTCTCTGGGGGTGACAGCATCAGCTCCAATTCCGCTGTCGGGTGAGGGAAGATCGACGGTGAGCCCGGCGGCCGCTATGACACCTTTTCCGTGATACGGAGGCCTCGGGTACCTTTCAACGGGCGGTTCGCTTTCGTACAGCGGTCTCTGGTAAGCGGCCTCTCCCGAGAAGTACTCCCTGTAGTAGGGCTCCGAGGAGAAAGCGGCCGATCGTGTAGCCGCGGAGTACTGCGGAGGATACTGCTCTCCGTAGGGCGTCGGGCTGGGAGCGCCGGACCCGAACATCTGTGTGGCGGCGTACATCGCTGCCGCGTCGTCCTGCAACATCCAGTCAGCGTTGCAGGCTGCGGCGGAGGAAGCTCTACTCGACCCCCCGCCGCGAGCCGCAGCCCGCCCGAGTATAGCCTCGGGCCAAAAGTTAGCCACGGTCACCTCGGAGGTCGCCCCCCTGTCTGGCCGGGGACGCCGGCTCGCGGTCAGCCTGCGGCACGCTCGCAGCCCGCCGTCCGCAGAAGGCGACCGGTACAAAATTTTTGAGCCCTTGTCTTGACGAACCTTCAAAAGTCAAATCAAAGCTCGGAGTCTGAGTCCACAACTTTTATTTGACGTAAAGAATCGCAGTCATAGGGTCAAGCTCTTATGCTGTCAAAGATGACGTTTAATCTAAATACTAGCGTCCCGTTCGCTCAAATTGAAGTTAACGCTGAATCACACAGGATCTTATACAAAATATAAACACTTAATAAGCAGATCACAGTTCAAGAGTTTTAGTGAAAGCTTGTTCAAAATAGATCTTGTCCTATATTGTCAAATAAATCCACTTAATTTAGTAAGAATTTGATTAAAACTTTTTACTAAGCCAATAGTGTTTGTTAGTTGGTTATCACAGTGTTGTTTATAAATAATTCACATCAAATCACATTGACATAAACACAGTATTATAAAGTCATTCATTATTACTACTGTTTATATTAATTTAATCGTTTTATCATTCTAGAAACAACAATAATGATTGTAATAAAAGTTGATTGAAAAAAATAATATACAATGTAAACACTTATTAAAAACCACTATCAATTATGACGGATTTGTTGTTTAACGGTGTTTCGATTTCAACGCTTCATTGTTATTTGGGTAGACACAATAAAAACAAAAATTATTTCACTTTAAAAAACCTCGATGTTTATTGATTCACTGTTGCAAGTACACGTCGAATTCCGCACCCGTTGGCGGGTTTTTGCGCAATTTTAAATTCACTAAAATAAGCACACCCGAATGCAACCGTTTGTTTCAGGCAGACGTAAATCCATCGCACCGCGTCAGACTCTCGTCAATGTCGGACGAAATAAATTTATTCTGTGCTTCGGACGGTAAAAATAATTCGAGAAAAACTGTCATGTCGCAATCTTCTTAACCATGGAAAGTGCGTAAAACTTTTTGGTAGACTATCAATTTTTATTTTGATTTACCAATATGAAACTAGTCAAAATATATATTGTATCTGTCGACAGATGTTTAACTAAATTATTTATGTCTCAAAACTACCTATTTGGAAAAACTCCAAACTGCTACTAACACTATATTATTTGATATGCCGGCATAGTAGAATATAAAACATATCCTTTACACATTTATCCAAACGACCACCTATGAAAAGATGTGGCGATAAACTTATTTCATCATTATAATCAGCCATCAATTGATCGCCCAGTAAAAACTTAATTTTATTATTATTTGAGCAACATATTTTAACTTTGGATGATTATAGAAGTAAATATTTACATCGGATAAATGTTCAGTCAATCATTCATATAAATCAGTCATGTGAGAAAATTTTGTTATTTTTTAAACTTGATAAAAATATTTATGGCATTGTTATATGTAAGTTGGTACCAACTACCAACCAATATAAATTATAATATTGACATGAATATTATAATGAATATTTAAATTTGGTAAGATAAAAAGTAATTTATGCAGCACTGAATTAAAAATGAAATTACACAAATGAACGAGTTAATTTTTTTTTAGATCAAAAATATTTTTTGAAATTTGTTTTTGAAAATGCAGTTCGCTTAATACACAAATATTGATTTTCGGTACGAATTAATTTACAATTTCATAATATTTATTTATTCAAAATCTCTATCCATATTATTCTGCCACTGATAATAAAACTGTTATAGAAGAATAAAAAAGTCATTGATTTTTTTATGTATTTATTCATATTGTTATATTGTGCATGCATTATATTGAAGTTCAAATTTTTTAAATAAATTTATTCTTTTTATAAGAATTGGTATCACTGTCAAATAATTATGACGAAGAATCACTATTTTATTCCAATAATGTTAAAAAAAAACTATTTTTAAATTTAAAAAAATAGTTTAGTAACTACCTATCAACAATTATTTTAATTGAGAACCTATGTAAATGAAGATTATTCTTCCTATATTATTAATTAGATAATCAATTATCTACGAATCGATCAAACGTTTATTATGTATATAATTATAACGAGTAAAAATTATTGCAAAATAGTTCCAATTTAATAGCTAATATCATTTCAATAGCCTATAATTACTGACTATGTATTAATAATTACTTCTGAAACTAATAAATATCTATTATGTGCAATGATTCCACTTTGTATATACGTTTAACTTTCCATGATTTTGTAATATCACATACACACATGTTTCATATACTAATGACAAATGTCATTTGTGTTATTTTGTTTTATTTCACAATATTACACGCCCGGAGCGTAAAGTAATTTCACTTGCAGAATTGCAAAATTTTTGTCACTAAATTTCACTAACAGTCCAATTAACGATCAACTGTCATAAACACCTCAGTAAAAAAAAATGCACACCCAAATGGTTATTTTTTTTATTAAAAAAAATCAACAACTTCGTAGCACTTTATCGAAACACTGTATAAACAACAAATCCACCAAACGACAGTTTATGAAATAATTTGATAAACGCTGAAACAACAAATCGCGATAGATTTACAAAAGAATAAAAAAAAACATTCCGATCGTTATTACGCGATCCAAAATAGCGTGTTTTGAGTACCTTATGTCAAACGTAATTCTCGCGGGAATCGCGTAGTGTAAAGTATGGTTATAATTTTTGTTCGTGTCGTATTAACGCACCTTGCTTCGTTGGGGTGCGCCGGGCGACTGATCTACCTGTTCCACGACTTTTCGGCTGAGGTCTTCAGGCTCGCGTTTCACCAGCCCCGCGTGGAGGAGTCCTTGCAGCTCTGCGCCCAGCTCCGCCCCTTGCCCGCGCAACCTGGTGGGAGAACAATTTTCATTGGTTAGTATAACCGCAGCGTACCTCTTTTGGTGGGGGGAAATTTTACTCTATCACACCTGAGCGAAAGCGCCTCTAGCGGCAGATTTACGCGCCAGTGTTTTTGTACAAATGATACGAAAGAGTGCAGCGACTATCACGTCAGTAGGGCGACATCAGTACTTGTAATTTATTACATCATTATTAAGTTTCTGACATTTGAAGACCATAATCACAATTTATCCTTTAACACAATTATATTATCTTTATCAGGTTCAGTTTCAACAAATTTGTGAATAAAACAGTAAATTGTAAATATAAATTCAGTGGGTCCATAAACCATAATATAAGTAGAAGGTATTTTAAATTAATTCTAAGTATAATAAAAAAAATACTTTACAGAAAATACTTACTATGGGTATTTTTTCAATTCATTCAGAAAAAAAAATGTTGTTTTCCCTCAACTAAATTTCAAAAAAACGTACAAATTATAGCGCCTCCGAAACGAATAAAAAAACACCAAATTTAATGTTACAATTATTTTACTATTTTAATTACAAATCAATGCAAGCATCGTATTATATTTCAACGACATTTAAATTTAAAAAAATATTGACTGTTTTTTATTGAAAAAAGAGAAAACGTATTTCAGTTAATCTGAAATTGGTTTATTATTATTTAAATATACAAAAGCGTTAAACACTAAGAAATAAAAAAAATAGTAAGGTATTTAAAAAAACTCTATCATGTCGTAAATAGGTTTTCCCATCTATAAATATTTATTTTAAAAATGAGTAATGACAATATTTGCTTTATTATTTATAAAACAACCTTTGTTATTACGTTGTAAATTGAGCAGCTGATCCTAATTATATTGACGTGATCATAGTCATTTCTTTAAAGGATGTGATACAGACGCGATCTTATATTTTTGTGTGACGAAACAAATTAACAATTTTGTTTTTATTTTTTGCACTTTTAAGCATTTAAACGGTTGATGGGTCGTGTGGCACGACTCGGGTTATTCGTACGGTAGCGTTTTCAGTGGGAAGAAATCCAACTCGTTATCTTGCATAACCGTCTTTATTGACAGCGCTATAAAATATTTCACAACTAATGTACGGTGTTTTTATGAGCCTACCAATAAATAGTATTATTGAGAGGAATCAAACATTGAAAATTACAATATTTCGAAAATGGAACAATAGCTATAAATATTTTAACTTCAGATATTGACATGTTAAAATGATTTTAAATTTGGAATAACATGATTTTTACTGTGAGTAGGAAACATTTTATCACGACAAAATGACATTTAAATTTAGAACATGAGCATGATACACTTAAAGTTCCATTCTTCAATACTTCACAGTGAGAATTTTAAATTTGGAATTGTGAGATTAGATACATATTGTTCCATCTATTACAATTTTTATACAATTATGGTAGACACGTACGGAGAAATATAATAATAATGACGCATAGATACACAGTTAAATGCCAAATCTTAAAATATTAATGCTAAATGTAATAAAATCGATTTAAAAAAAAAAAATTAATTAATAATACTCACACGATAAACCAAAAATAATAAATACATTTAATAATCTTTTAAATTGAATTTATTCGTCAGTGATGTCATATTTCTTGAAATGCATCACGAATCACGATAGAGAAATTAATAGGAGGGTACCTGCTAATTATATATGATGAAATTTAATTTATAAAATTATAGGAATTATTTAATAATAAAATGTTTTCCGGCCTAGCCTGGAGTCGTTTGATTGCTATCTGTAATATTTTTATGAAGTATGATTAATTTAAAGATTTATTGCTAATCAGTAAATTCAAATGTGTTTAATTTAGTCCGTTTGATAACGCTAATAATTAACAAAATATTTTCACATTAAGAATTGACGATAATCACAATTTTATTTTATATAAAAAAAATATTTTTTAAGAAATGTTATTTCATATTGAATACAATTCGTTTTAATTACATTGAGTTACGTATACTTAAATAAATATTTAAAATAATATTATGTTATATTTTAAAGATTTTTGATAATACTCCTTGTAACCGACTACAATGGAAATATAATCACGTGCACAATCTGTATTGATGTGTAATTTATTCAAGTACCTACTATACATAATAAAGATTCTTATTTTTTAAATATTATCAGTATCTAATGTGAAATATAAGGTTTGTTATCTAATACGTACATCCATAAACTTGCAATTATAACAAAATGCATTATACGTACCTGGATAATGATAATATGTAATAGCTAGGTAATGAATGCATTTTATTAAAAATAAATAATAAACAACATTAATGCAAGTGTGAATCGTTGTAGCAAGAGTGTTCAGACATGCATTTACGAGCTCATTGTGTTTGAGAGGTCGCCAACCGTAAGCTTGAGAGTAGTATTTTATTATTTTATGTTTTATTTCTTCGTGAAAAAAATATTCTTGTTAAAAGCAGTAAATACATTGAGGAGTTGACAATAATTATTAAGATATATATTAAATTATGAATCAAGTAAAATAATTAAAACTTATTTGTTCTATATGTTATGATTCTAGTCAAAAAAATTATCGCGGTCTTCAAGAATGACATTATGTATTTTTTTTATAAATATAATTAAATTATTCTCGAATGAAAATGATATTCGTGTTTCTGTTATAATAAAACAAATTTATCAATTTCAACTATACACAAAGACACTATTTGAATCTTTATACAATCAAACAAAATAAATTTGAATGTCAAGCATTCCTAAATAAAGTAAAATGATTTAATGTTATTTAAATTACATTTTTTTACAAAACCTGTGAAGTATTCAAATAAAATTAAAATTAAATTGAGAAAACTTAAGCCATTCAAATTTAAATTTAAATTGAATTTTCATCAAGCACCCTCACACAGGAATTTATTTCCTATACAAAAATTCACCAAGAGAACAATAAAGTTATCGTTTTTAATTTACATATAAAAATGCATTTCTAAAAGCTGTCTCAAAAAAATGTAATATATAAATTAAAATAAACTAAAAAACAACTGAAATTAAAATTGAAATTATTGAACTAAAATATAGAGTGAAATGACGATGTTACGAATAAATTCAACAAAAAACTAAATAAATGCAATTGTGATAATAATTGATGTTAGCGTTGTCGAGCCCTGTCAAATCTCATTGTCCAAAGAATCCTCCCATTTTTATATCCGTAGTATGTTATTAAATTTTCTAAGTACAAATAATTATTATGCTGTAATTAAAAAAAAAAGAGTGAATTATCGTTAAAATAAACTAGTACATAGATGAGCACTCGACGAGAAAAAAATGTTTTTTTTTCACAAGCATTGTTCGAATTAAAATTCATGGTCAGGTTGTTTATTGTGTTCTTAAGTTCTTTTGCATTGTTAGTTAAAATTTATAAAATATATTTTTGTTAATTGATGTTTATATGTGTGTTAAAATTTAAACATATTATTTTAAATCATCAGTGAGTAATATTCTTGTATATAAGCATGGTATCCAATTGTTCAATTGTTAGTTTCTAAATACAACACAATATTATTGAAATGTTAATAATCTAAAAAAATAGTGATCAATTTTAATCTAAAATCAACACCAAATATTTTTACGGAAGCTCTTAACTTAGCGTAAAACGTTCGCGACACTCTTCGGCCACTCAGGATACTTGTATCCGAAAAGCACATATTTGATGTGCACGCTACGCTCCAAAAACAATACTCTTATGTTAAGAGAAGTTGCTTTTAATTTATGCAGATATTTATTTTAATAATAAATACTCAAAACGCCGCTTAAAAAGATTACTGTATACCGTCACCTAACTTTGTATTGTAGTCGAATTAAAAATATTAAAAAAAAATAGTAAATTGTTATCGTGTAATTCTGAGGAAGCACATTCAAAATAAAAACTTAGATTTAGATATTAAGCTTTTGAGTTACAAAACACTCAGTTTTATTTCTTTCATGAACGGTATAAAGCTTCTGTGAGGGATGCCGCTTTAACCTATGTTTAAATCATCTTGTTTCCTTCATTACAGGTGGTCATTTTGATTAATGGATTGACCGACAAACCCGTTTGCTAACTGCTTATTAAGATTTTAGCCTTTTTTCATAAACGCTTTTTAACGCGAACGTATTAACAGCTATGGTTATGCGCTGTTAAACGTAAAATTATAACAATATCGACAAAACGCAGACCAAAAAAGAGTTATATTTTATAGGAAGAAATTCTCACAAAGAATGGGTGTATAATAAACTGTATTTTTTTTCACCGTAAATATAAAGTTAAAAAACAGCCGTGTAAAAAAATGTATGTATGCATACGATAAAATCTTTTTTTATCCATTTCTCCCCCAATGTAAAGCATATGGACTCCTAGTGGAGATATCTTGTCATCAATTTTTCTACGAGAACTATTTCATACTCAGTCACTCAACCTCTTTTTTCCCAAAGATAATAGAAGGGATAGAAATATAAGGTTAGAACAGGACTAGTGGTTAGCTAATCGCTCTCGCTACGCTCAGTTATTAAAGGATCTGTAGAGTGGGAGGGAATATTTAAACATAAAAAACACCCATTCCTTCGAACAAAAATCGATAAATCGATCGAAGAAATGCGGTCCGTACTGGGACTCGAACCCGTGAGATCCGGCACGGAAGTCAACAATCTTAACCGCTGCGCCATGGGACCCAACTAAGTTTTGGTGAAATGCTAAAAATTTTGTGTAAGAGATATATATAAATAGCTTAGGAAAATATAACAAAAAAGCTTATTTTGTCTACGTTTGGCTAACCCATTAACTTTTCCGGTTCTAAGCTCAAGAAATGCGACCCCAATACCCACATTTTCTTAAATATCTATTTTAATATGGGTGATACAATGTTTATAATTAAGGTATTCTTATATCATAGTTTTTTGGACCTTTTGTAGTTTATATAATTACGCGATGCGATAGCGAGATAAGCGCCCGCTTATCAGCGATCGTTTGTAAGATAACTGCGCTGAACGCGTCAGTTGCAAATTTATATTTGTATTGGAATGTCGTCTTTTTTTACGCGCAACTTAAAATATGATTATTTATTAAAAAAACACGGATTTTTATAAAAAAAATGTATGAGGATTGATGCAGAGAGACATTTTGAAGCCCTTAGACTATTTTTTTTTTGAAATTCATAAGAATAAGGCCAATAATGAGGAAACCACTGAGGTCCCTAAACGACCCCCATCGGCAGAGAAGTATTTTTCTAGTCTCCTAGCCGCGAAAGTTAAGCAATTTCAACAGTTACAAGAAGTAAACAATATAAAAGAAAAAAAATGGTTGATATGCTTTATTAAATAAAAAAGACAGAAAGAGTAACATGTTAAACAACGATGTTGTGTGAAAAAACAATTCCGTAAAAAAATCGTCACAATTACTTTGGAGAAATAAAGACATTAAAAAATTCGTAAGTAGGAATGAAAAAAAAATTGAGCAATAGTTAAAGTTAATTAAGATGATAATAATAGATTAGCAATGTTACATATTATTTAGTAATGAAGTTATGTGCATACATATCTAATTATTTCATTATATAATGTTACTATACTTTACTTTAGTGAATATGCTATTAATTATTTTACTGCAATGATTTATTTACTTTCAACAATGTAAAAGGTGAAGTATAAAATAAACTGCTTTTTAAGCTGACACTAAAGAGTGTATCTTGTCTTATTTTTATAATATCATTCCATCAAGGATTTAATGTTTTAATATTAAAAGTATTTTATCAAGGTAGAACAAGTGAACTTGGATATACATATGTTTATAGTTTATGAATAAATATTATACCTATCGGATTAACGATGTTCATTTCGCTATTATTTTTAATATTAATAAAGCGATCATCAACTCTAGGTCAAGTTAATAATACCAAAGGTTTTTTTAAAGCCATAAGAGGCTCGTTAAAAATATGAAGAAACTTTAATACAATAAACCGACTACCTGTTAAAAAAATCGACACTTGCTGAAGGTGATAATATGTGTTTTTTTTTAATAGTCCAAATCTCATTGGTAAACTGGTAAAATACGTTACGTCCAAAATTTACAATACTGCTCGGCAGACTATCATAATAATTTGGCCTATAAGAGCAGATGGGTAGCACACTACATATCTGCTCTGCGGAAGAAAAATCGTGTTTTAATGTTTTTTTAAAATAACAATATTATTTTATACGCATCTTTGAGTGTGTCCCAATTGTTGGAATAAGTAATTCATCCTTAAATTTGAATCGTTCAAATTATGTACACTCCCACAGATTTTGTCACTAACGACCCGGGTTTCGCCTTTCGGCATCTTCAGGCGTTCAAGCGCACGGATGAACTTGAACTGACCCTTGAACGCCTTGAACGCTTGAAGATGCCGAAAGGCGAAACCCGGGTCGTTAGTGACAAAATCTGTGGGAGTGTACATAATTTGAACGATTCAAATTTAATATTGAAATTCCACCAAGCACCTTCAGTCGAAATCTTAAAAAAATTCTTCCTTACACTACTATTCAATAAGTATAGTTTATACAGTTATAGGGTGATTAGCTTACAACAAGTCTTTTAATATTCATCTTTAAATGCTGTAAACATCATTTCATTAAATTTATCACTGCTTTAATTTTCAGGACGTATTTTATAAATTAAAAAAATCAACTCCTTAGTCATTTTTTGGATAAATAAAGTTGATAATATACTGTCTATCTTTAAAAAATGGTATTATATAAATGTAGGTAGCAAACATTAGTAAAGCCTTATGAAAAATACAATTTATTTTCACATTATGTCTGCGAAACACGTTATTAAAGACAATTATTTATCAGTTACTTCAATTTGTAAAACACAACAATTTACGGATTTCGGAAAAACTGTGGCTTTCCTAAACAAATAAATTCTCTGTGCCCCTCGCCATTGAGAAACCTTGGTAAAGATAACATACATAATATTTCTCTATAAGCACCATATAAAATTGTCTTAACGGTTTCTATCCAAATACCAATATCGGCGTGTAAAAGTATGATGTAAGTACAAAATCAATCAATCATATTTGAAATTCGTTCACACGCAAAATTTTAATTAGCAATGTCTTTTATATTTTTTTTATTTTGTCTACCGATCAGCTGCTTGATAAAGAAAATATTTCTCAAGAGAGTGACTTAATTACGTCCAGTAATCAATAAACGATTGCATCGCTTCTGCGTGATTTTAGTAGCAAAAAAAAAAGACTTTTTGCTATCCGTAATTTTTGACCTATTTTTTTATAATTATCTTTAAGTGCGTCGTTGAAACGAAATTTTATTGAAAGCAGTAAATGAATGGCCTTGCATCTTTTTAAGTACCTATTAAGTTTCAATTAATACATTTGAACAGCGCTAACGCGTTAATTACTACAGTTTGAAACTTAAATATATAATTATTATGACGACGTATTGTTGGATAAGTAAGTGTATTCAATTCTGTTACCAAGTGGTTAAGACTCTAGACCAGTGGAGGAGAATCTGCAGCCTTTTGATTTGAACGGTCAATTCTGTTAATTTTTGTAAATTCTTGGGATTTTGGGATCGAAAATTTTTGGAAAAGCTAATAAAACAAAAAAATAGCTCCTGCACTTGTAATCTGGGCAAAACTGTACATTCTTGTTAGGGATAGAAGGATAGGGCTAGGACAGGACTAGTGGTAAACTTATCGCTCTCGATACGCCCGTTCATAGGATATGATGGGTGGGAGTGGGGAGTTAAAGACATCACATACATCCATGCCTACGAAAAAAATTCATAAATCGATCGAAAAATCAATTTATAAAACTGTCCGCACTGGGATCAAATTATTAGAAGACCTAAAAAAAAAGTCCAACGCTAGTAGTTTTGGAAAATCCGCAAATTTCTGGGTTTTACAAATTGACATGAAGTTGTTTCAAAATCCCAAGGTTTTTACCAAAATCACCCGGGAAAATAATCCGGCTACCGATACTCTAATGTCAACGTTTACTTTACTGCGGCCTTATGTTGAATCAGATAAATGAATGTGGCCTTTAATAATAATAAAAAGTTCCCCACCCATTCTCTATACTCTAAAAGAGTTCTTTGAAAGATTGTCTCCTCCATGGAACATTAAAATTTTTCTTAAATTTGTTCGATACGCCACATAAAAATGTAAATTAAGATCGTATACAATGACAATTAAATTAATTCATGCTTTTCATTTAGTACACACGATAGATAAAAAAAATGTACTAGCATGATTGAATGTATATGCACAACCGGTATTTAAAAATAACGGTATTGCTATATTTATTCATAATTGCAATCCCTCCCTACCCGCCAAGTTAAATCACCTGTTTATACAATCCGTAAAATGCTTTTGAATTGAACCCAATGAAGTATATCCCGGATGCTTTCAGTGCACGCTAAATTGAAAACATTTACAGACTTATAATATAAATTGGGTGAAAGTGTGAAATTTATATCACTTTATTGCCAATTTATATTTATCTCTCAGGCAACACAGTGTTAAGCGTTTATAAATCGATTAAGGCGGATTTTCACCCAATATTTTAATAAACAGCGGTGTGTAAATATTGGAGCTGTATTTGCTACATAATTGATATAAACCTGTATCATTGAAAAAAAATGTGCAATCATATTTTGCCTTAATTTTTTTTTTTGAAAAGTTGCCGGTACCTAATAATTATTTACTTACTTTTACAATGAACAACAATTCGCATTATTCGTTGACTGTTATAACAGAGCTGCGAAGAAGTGAACAATTATATCGGTACATGTTCTTTGACCAAGTATTAATATTATATCAAAATCATGGTTGTAACGAGAACTGCTTTCCAGTCAATTGATCAAGATTTTTTTATGAAACAAAGAACAAAAGCCGTTTAATTTAAAATAACTTTCGATCATAATTGCTAGTATGTATGCAGTTGCAGGGTCACGGGGCTAAATCAGCAAACGGTCACATTTATATTAATTAGTTCAAACGATTTATGATTTTTTGTCTATGATGCATTAAATTATTATTTTTACAGTGACCTCTTAATGTATTTATAAAATAGGGTGCAGAAAAAGCGATGTCTTAATAAGAACTGCTTTTCTACACTTACATCATCTATCATTTCCCTCTGCAAAATCAGAGGTTGAAAAATTGATTGTGGTTGATGATTAGTTATCTTAGAAATAAATTGTCATGATTTTTACTAGATGGGCGCGTATACTTTTCCAATATTGTTATGATGACTGAATAATTAGATTTATTTTGATTCTCCACTATTCTTTGATTATTTTGATTCTCCACAATCTTTATCCTCATCAGATGCAGATATTAATACTCAGAAAACTTTTGCTATTTATCATTTAATGGCATATTGTTATTTTCTTCGGATAAGTATGAGCATTATAATATTTGAGATGATTATGCTAATCGTAAACTTGTATATGCGGAGTTTTACTATTTATTGAACAATTACACCCAACGAAGAAAACATTTTCGCTGTTTCCTTATATACGACTTTAATAAACTATGTATTTTCCAAAAGACTAAGCAACCAGTCAAAAGCAAATGCATTCTGGACACGCATAACGCGACAAAATATACGCATCTCATTGTGGCGGACGAGATAAGCGATAGCAATATTGTTCGACTGGGGGCGAATTTATGATAATTGGAAATATGTATGCTTCATAAGTCAACTAACATAGGTGCTGTGCGTATGTGAAATTATTTTGAGGGATAGTGTTTTGTGCATACTCGCGATTATGTATAATATATAAAATTGTCTGTCAGCGGAAAAATTGCGGCGGTCATTTAGGAATGACGAAGAAAACATTTTTCTGAAATATTTATTATACAATGTTCGTGCTGTCGAAATAATTTACGTGTAAATCTAATATTCTTACAGATTCTGTCACCAATATGTTTCTAGCTGTCATTAATTTTTAACCCCCTTATATTCGACATTATTAATTTTACGAGCATTTTTTCTAACTTACCGACATTGTCAAAAAATTATGTGATTAATAAAAAATATTCTAAAATTGCACATTTTTTTAAACATATTTAAGCTCTTGAATTCGACATAGTGATGTCAAACAACACTATCTACAAAACCCTTACTTTTCAAGAGAGAAGAAAAATGCTTTTTTATTATTTTTAAACATTACAAAGCAGATGTAGATTTTTATCATAATGTTCATATTTTATAATTTAATGTGTTATGTAGGTTTATATTTCTTATGGCGATGGTAAAATTTTATGTTTTGATATTAAAAAACCATCAAAAAAAGAACAACTTTATGTAGTTAACATAAAAATTCACTAGTGATTTAAGAACAAACTAGAAAAGACTGACATAACGTTGTTTGACTATCATATTGTCAAGAATAAAAAAATAACGTTATCCACAAAAATACGAAAGACACTTTTTTGTAGATAACGTTTTTGACTTTTATTGTGTTAATTGTTTAATAAATTTTTTTGATGAAAAGACATTTTATTTAAAACAAAAAAATATATATATTGTGCCATTTCAAAGAAGAAATTATAAGTTAATTGTATGATAGTTTGAAATTGTAGTATTTTTATTTATTAATGTCAATACAATTAATATGCCAGTTTCTTTTGGCACAACAATAAGATGATATTCCAATGTTGTTATATTGAAATTTCACCAAGCACCTTCAGTCGAAATCTTAAATAATATCAAGATGATATTCATTTTTTTTATCAAGAGTCAACATTGTCTTGTCACGTAATTCAATTTTTGCATCGATGTTGGTAGTGTCTGTTAAAAGACGCTCAAGTACTGCAAGCAGCAAAAGTTCACTCTCATAAAACTTCACAAGACATGAATATTTACAAAATATGCAAAACACTAAATGCAACACGACCCTACGATCAGAATTAATTCACTGGCAAAAGGTACGGAAGCTGTCGTGAATCGATCAAAACTCAAAAGTACAAAATCGAATTAACAATTATAATATTTTATTATGCCTTTCGCCCAATGTTTACTTAGCACCCTTTACGCATGATAAATCGTACACAGGCTCAATCTAACGGTTAAGGAAGGGTTAATATTGTAACAAATTGCTTTATATCAAAAACGCCACGGCATTTTAGTAACAGTCGTGTATGTTATTTAGACACAGAATCCTTTGCTCGGACTTTTTATCTTTTGAATAAAATCTCGAGCGATGATGGGGTATCGAGATCATGTTTCTGAAAGATTTCTACACTAGATAAGGTGTGATCTTCCCTTTATTACTTGAGTAGGTTCAAGACTTAGGGTGATACACCGTGTGCTAAATGCGAGATTCCGCGGGAATCTGATACGACGCTGTTTGGCTCTGTCGGCATTTTTTTTCGAATTATTTAGTAAAGAAATATATAGTGTAGGTTGCACGTTATCTAATAAAAAGTGTTGGATATCTTTATTTTATTGCTTTTAAAGTCTTTTTGGATGTTTTATAAATATACTCATCTTTTTATAAGAATACAATAGAACAATCCAAGCGAACAAATTATAGTTTAAAACGATAGTATTTTAGATTGATTGTCATTGGAAGTCGATGTCAGCTTTCAATGTGAAGGTATTTCAACAAAAACTTTTACGAGAACTGATTGTTATTAAGTTGCTCAACCTCTTTTTTTGTTAAGAGAGTAAGGATATAAATGGTAGAGTTAGTATAGGACTAGTGGTTTTGCTACCTTTTGTCATTTTTAATAATTGTATTTTTAGACATTACAAACATCCATGCTTTCAAACAGAAATCGATTGAAAAATGCGCACTGGGATTCAAGCCCGTGAGATCCATCACAAAAGCTAACGACGTTGATTATTTGCTACATATATAATATATTTACTAGTTATGAGAAAATGTTTTGACACACACGTACAACTTAGGTTTAATAATTATATGGTATATTGATTTCAAGTATGCAGCGATTCCAATGAATCAATAAAAAAACAACTTAAACAAATATAAATATTGATGTGTGATTGGATGGTCAGGCCCTTGAAGAACTCTATTCAGCTAATTAAAGTTGAACTCAAATTAACGCTGCATTAATTTCTTCATATAGTCTGAAAAATCGTAGGAAATCTAGCAGAATCAGCTTTATATAAGCTCACGATGAATTGATCAGTTGATAATGCTCGCCATAATCAAAAACAGTCCTAATAATATTAATTAAAATTTGAATTAGTGCAAATGAATATTTTATATTAATAATATATAACCTTTGCACCAAGTATTGGCAATAAACACCTAAAAGGTGATAAACCAATTGCTTAATTGTTGTTTGGTAAATTTCTATTATTTTTGTCAAAATTATACATTGGTGGAAAATTACTTGTAAATTATAATAAAGTCTTTAAATATCAACGTACTTTGGTTCTGTAAATGTTATTTCATATATGGTTGATAACTATTTCAGCTTATGCCAATATATAAAATAAAAGTTTTAGAATTAAAATACTTTGATATTTTTTCAACTAATTTACAATGGAGTTCTATTTACAAATTACAATGGAGTTCTACGAAGTTAATGCCAGTTAAAATTATAATTGTAAATTCATAGCAGTGTAACGTAATCGTCAGAAAAACGTAAGCGTAATTCATAAATTTTACAGAAGAAGGTTGTTTTTTTAACTTACTATCATAATAGTCGCGTAAAAAGAAACTTTAATTGACCTAATTTTATTAATCATATGTAAGAAAATATTTTTGCAAACTTATTACGATAGCAAGTTAATACAACTTTTTGTTATTATTAAAACTTGATCATTCCTGTAAAATTTATGAATTGTCGCTTACGTTGTTTTGCCGATTATGGGTAGATATGAAGGTAATATTTGCAAACATGGCTCATTCCAAAATGAAAAAATGAAATTCATGTTGTAAAACAATATATGTACATTTATAAGTATTCTTAGTTTTACATTACTTTGGAATGATATTTTGTGTATTATCAAGCCACGCCTGAGAATGATTTCTAAAAATACCTTCAAAATTTATATGTACTTACTAAATAACATTCATGGTTGATGTTTCAATAATTTTGGAATAAGCCAGGTTTGCGAATAAAAGCTTTATATGTGGTATTTGTGACAAGTACTCTCGCAATTATTATAAATGTATCGAAGTTCAAAATGCATTTGACTATGGTAAATATTGTTACCGCAGAGAAACCGCATTGTCATATTTATTGTTATGTGACTATCCATTGATTTGCTGACAGAGTTTTCAAAAAAAAAGTTGCAGAGTCATCCGAGAGCGTCCTTCGCATAAACTGGCAGATAAGTACCTCCACAAGTTACTGTCTGCCGTCTGCGCGATTGTTTTTTGCAAATTTCCCCATGTTTGTGACACCTCGCGGTTTTCGGCTGTCTCACGTATGAACTAATGGAAAACCGGTTATCAGCAAAGTCGTTACGAGAATCCAACATAATACTCTCTCACACATGTACTAAATTGTCAGCTCTAGGGCAGGGATATGCAAGGCTTATTTATTCAGCCATGTAAAACATATAATTACAGTTTAAATATTATAATATAATACTGTTTTCATTTTAGTACAATTGAAAGTCGTACAAAATAGCAAAATGTAAAAAAAATGTAAAATATAAGACTTTTAATAATTAAGATAACACTAGCTTAATTTATAGAAAATGTTTTGAAGCAGTAAAATATGTTTGGACAAACTTTTCGCAGGTTAAAATATTAAAATTGAAATCCAACGAAAATATTAAAATTGAGCTGTCGAGAGGTGAAGTGAGCCAACTAGTAAAATGATCAAACTTTTCCATCGAACTTTTAAGTACAATCACGTCTTTACTTGGTGTTTGGTGGATTGCATATTTTTATTTTAGGGAAATAAGACTATTGTGTGCATTTACTGCATCACTTTTATGATACTTTAAGACATGTAAAATATTTTAAAGCATCTTACTCATATTTTCTTAAAATACCACTTAGCTTACTTCACCTTTTAGAGACTCATATATTCTCGACTTAATTTTGACAGTTAGAAAATAAATAATACACATAGACTATTGAGGATTATTCAGGCGCATTATTATAGTTATTTTCACTGTTAGAAGTGGAATTACGTTTGATTGCAAAAGCACAACACAATGTTTATGCTATGAATTGATTTAAAAAATGTACATATATTTACATTCTTTTTTAAGATTTCTTCTAGATCTTAAATCATGCATAGTTGTATTGATTACACAATTGCAGTTATATATATGTGGATGGATTATTTTTAGAACATATACACAAAAACTTACGTTATTTTTGTCAAAGATGTTTTTAAGACTATAAAAAATAGACAAGAAATATGTTTTCAATACCAAAAATAGTACTGAATTTTAATCAATTGAGTTGTAGGTAGTTTGAATGATATTTCAAATTCTATAGAATTTTCACATCATTTATTTATACTCCGTGAAGACTAATATGTAAAATGAATATTTTTGTATATTGCATCGCGTTATATTTAAATACATTCAATCATTTATAGCTAGTTGAATAACAAATACAATATAAAAACTACTTTCTTTTCAGCTTTTCACTGTTACTTCTTGGTTGTAAAGTATTTCAATTTTTAAATAAAAATTGGACCAAATTTGTTCATTATCAAGGGAAGCATTTTCATAATCTAATAACTCTGAACCGATCTTGATATGTATTTAAAATTGTGGAATGAATACAAAAGTGCTTTGTTTTTTAATAAACTATTTCTTATTTTACTTCGGTTTTTCTGCCCTGGCGTAGGAAGCTTTTTTTATAAAGGCATTAACCTTAGAATATATTTCATTATACATACGAATAGATCAAAAAGGTCGTAGTAACCAATTATTGAAGTGGTGTGTGACATTTGGTAGTGATTCAACAAAATGCCATCGAATTGTTTAAGAGATGTTATCACATGTTTGCATGTTTTATACGATTCTCTTTATTGACTTAGATTTAGGATTTGTATTTTAATAGCTTTTTACGTGAGATTTTTTGTGAGCCATCGGTTTTAATGATATAAAATTATTTTTATGAAGCACAAAGTCTTTTTGTTAATTGATTTTGTATCTGATTTGAATTTCAAAATTAGCAATATAAAAACTGCTCATTTTAATAACTTCACTATTTTATTCCATGATATGATTGCTTATTTTGTCATAGCATTATATACATTCGTCAATTAACACACTTGAATACTCTGCGGACATATTAATTACTTGTATTTGTACAACTATAACTCAATAATTAGCCGTAAAACACATTTTTAAAAATCATAATTGGTTGTTTGCTATTCAACGCTGTTCAACTTCAATGAAAATTCCAAATTTTCATAGTCAAAATTATAAGTAAATATAGAAACAACAATCATTAAATTATGTATACTTTAAGATTAGTTTGTATTCAACATAACTCACGTATTCAATAATCTTTCAACAAGCAAGTCAAAAACGATTTTTTTTATAAAGAAAAACTTATTTTTCCTTCAAGTATACACATTTTTTTTTAAATATATTCCATCTCTCATCTGAAGCATATGAGTTTAAAGTTTATATGTTTAACGAGAATATGTTTTAAATATGAAACTCATTTTGCTTAATGAATTTTTTTTTGAATCACACAGCTTGATTGGTTTAACATATATTTATTTGTTTCAGAATAAATAAATAAATATTAAATTAATGATTTTATTAAACATATGTATATGACTTTCTATCATGAACGAACATTGCATTATAATATAAGCTAAAATTTTATTTATTTTATTACACAAAAATATTTTATTTATCATTAAATCAAAGAGATCTCTCGGTGAATTATTACGATTGACGATGTATAATTTCAAATATAAAACAAAACCTATCAAGTTTTACGATAGTAAAGCTTCTTAGTATCCCTACTAATCTATTTTTAAAGCTTTATGCGCTATACTTTATTTTGAAGCTTTTTGTTTATCCTTACAGGGCAGGGCGACCATAAAAACAAGAAAAGTTAATTGGAGCATTATATTTTATTTGAATGGACAAAAATAAAAAAGTTGAACGCTATATTTTTTTAAGCTTGCAATAATTTCAAATGATTTGTTTTTATTTAAAAGAATTACAATTTTGTTGTCAATTCAATTTTTCATTTGAAATTATTTAGATTTGAAAAGATGTACAAGTTATGAAAACCGGCGGAAAGCACTTTAGTATTCGTATATTCATATTATAGAAGCTAATATGACCAAGATAAGTAAATTAAAAATAATTTATTAATGTGTTTTATTTACTAAATAAAAAATATCATAAAATCATTAAATAGTAATTTATTCATAAATTTGTTTATTTTTGATGAAAAAGGTGGATATTCAACATATTTTCACTCATGATTGCGTTCATTGTCGAATAAAGACGATATTAATTGAAAATGTATTTCTCTTTTTTATAATCAGCGATGTAGTTACATATATTTTAATATCTCTTATGTCATAGCTTTAAATTTGATAGACTAATTAATTTGAAAAAAATAAAAATGACAAAGCATTTATATATTTCTACAAAAATTAATTGATGGATACTTTGACATCAACCCATCGCAAAAACATAATTTAATTACAACCAATCATTTAAAATTTAAAAAATGTAGATTTTGCTTTAACGAGTGCTTTATAATTTCGTGTATGCTCCTTTTCCTCAAACAATTAAAAACAAAACTATTACAATTTTAAACGAATATAAGGATAAGACGATACAAATATTGTCTTTTTTTTCAAACAAGTATTATATGTACAGCTAAGCTAAATTAAAATGAAATATAACTCTGAAGTTGGTGCAAAGTACATCAATCAATCAATACAGATAATTCTTGTGGAACTAAATACTATTTTACTTTAGAAACAAAATTTTGATCAGAATTCAAATAAATTTTTGGTCAGAATAAAAATATTATACGGTCAGATTTTATAACCACTTTGGTAAGGCTAGGTTAGGTTAGGTTTTTTTTATTTTATATAAATTCTGACCGTTTATAATTTATTCTGCTCTCTGACACTGACCGATTTATTATGACCATTTAATATAAATTCTGACCAATGTAATGTAAATTCAGACCAATGTGATACAAATTATGACCGAAACTGTATTAAAATTCAGACCAGTTAAATATGAGCCTTTTACTTTAATCTTATTATAATGGATTTAAATACGAAATCAATCAATAAACATAATTTGAATTAAAAAAAATATTACATATTGATAAAATTTAAATTAAAGACATGCGTAACAATCAAAAATGTGTTTGTTGTCATAACGCATCAACAGATAGTCCCAAAACATGCGGAACTTTTGTGAATTAAAAATTCGAAGCGTTTTAAAATTTAAACAGATACCCCGCGCCACAATAACGAATATAAAGAATACAAAAAAAACTCATAGAAGAACCCCGAAGGGAGCCGAACCAACTTTTATATGACGGCATACGTATAAATAAATTTATTGCGTACCTTTTTCTTTTATTATTGTTCACGATCAAGAGGACGGGTGATAGGGCTGCCGTGTGGTCTACGAAATACCAGGCATTACTTTAAGAAACTTGCAATGGCGCTTATGTATATTACACATTTTAAATTTTAAAAATATAATTACAATTTCCGTGTTTTTTGTTAAACTTTGGATTTTATAGTGGGAAAATCGATTGAGAATAATAAAATTCCATAAAAAAATCAGAAGTATTTTGAGAATTAAGTATACTTCATTTAATATAAAAAATGCCGATTTCATCAAATAAATAATGAAATAACAATTCAATACGCAAACAAACGATTAAACATTTGCTCACCTGTCAAAGTAATATCACATCAAATAAATTTGAATGAGATACGCCTGTTTTATAATTCCAATAAATTTAATTAATTTATTGTTTTTATTGCAGGATTAATCACAAGGGGGAGAGTGGTCTATAAAAGAAGGATTTAATCTCAGATCGTCTATTATAAAGTCTGAATTAATTATATTATATTAAGTCATAACAAAAGGAGAAGATGTAATAGAAATGAAGAAGTTGTATGCAAAATAAATGATAAGGATAAAAACGACACTCAATTTTAAACACCAGTGGTCTTGTGTGATGATGATCGTAAAACTGATTCGTGATGAGGAGTGCTCACTTGGGTCACGATCCTTAGCCATGAGGTCAAGGATTAATTAATTTATAGTAATAAACATAAAATTATTCTGATAAGCAGTAAACTTAAATTAAATATATTAACTAGGTGTTTGCAAGTCAATTCGTTTTCAAAAACAGAAATTAAGATGACGGCACGATGCCACATATTTCTTTTTTTTTTAAATTTTGAACTGAATTTACAAAATAATACGGAATTATTTGTGTAACGCGTTGCAATGTTCTGAATAAAATTGTGGATAAAAAAAGATGACGTTTATAATACAGTGGAACCTCTCATAGCGAGTAATTCACATAACGAGCAATATAGATTGTAAAAAAAACTGCCCCCTTAACGAGCGACATTTCGCATAACGAGTGACACAGAGTTTTGGAAAGATCACTTTCACATCGTTGCTTGTCTCACGAGGATTGACAAGGCGTGGAAAGGGGTAACCAAGAGAACCCTCACTTCAGTTAAAAGAAGCTTTGCCAAGGAGCGTTGTCGATTGTGATTTTGAGGGGTTTGAAACAGTACCTGTGGAGTCTACATTCAACGAGATTGTATCTTTGGCCAATACCATAGGACTGGAGGTAGATAAAAACGATATTGATGAGCTTATGAAAGAGTTACAGTCAAGAGCTGACTACCGAAAAGCTTATGAAGTCGCATTGTTTTTCACAGCATGAAGTTATGGAGTAGAGTTTGTTGGTAGAGGAGGAGGAAGTAGCAGAGCAACAATCTTCTGGCGCAATAAGAGAAAAGCTGAAAGCATGTGAAACTGTTGCATCGTACATTGAGAAGCATCGACCTGGGATCCATATTTATCACCATTAAAGAGGTGGATATGCGATTTACAAATTCATTCAATGATAATGCTGTCAAATTTTTACCAAATTTTGAAGCATTGGCAAAAACAAATGTCTGCTAGTAAAAAAGAATTAATTATTTGTCATGAATAATAAACTAGTCGATTTTTTTTATCGTTTTTTGCAAATTTAAGGTTGTTACACTCCTTAAGTTAAGGAGTGTAACAGCGGTGGGCTGCCAATATCTTAACAAGGGGCTCGGTAAATGTTGTCCATTTTTTTATCCATGTTCGCTCCCTATGTCGAGCATATGGCTTCCTATTGAAGGTATCTCAACGAAAGTTATTTTTCTACGAGAACTGCTTGTTACTTAGTCGCTCAACGTCTCTTTTCTAAAGAGGGTAGTAGGGATAAAATTATAAGCACGACTAGTGATTAACTAATAGTAGCGCCCAGTTGAATTGAAGGATCGGAAGAGTGGGAGGCAATCTTAAAACATCACAAACATCCATGCCTTCGAACAGAAAGTAGATAAATCAATCGAAAAATGCTTTTCCTTACTGGGACTCGAACCCGTGAGGGCCGACACGCAAGCCCACAGCGCTGAATGAACTATTTTTCAAATTTATCCATCTACAGAAATTGCAATTATGTGATAATTTGATTTAAGACGAATGATTTTCTTATCTTAACAAGGGGCTCGCCGACCGCGCCGAAATTTAACAAGGGACTCGCGCGAGCCCCCCCGAACCCCCTCCAGCCCATCCCGACCTTAACAATTTATAGGTATGTAATTTTACTTGAATACGCGTTGAAAATATAAAAAGTGATTTTTTGTCGGTATGGAACGCATTATTGTATTATACATTATTTTTTATGGAAAAAAATGTTTCGCATGACGACTAAGATTCTGGAACGAATTAAACTCGTTATGAGAGGTTCCACAGTATATGTAGTATATATAGCATCGAAATATTTTGTCCACTATTTTGTATAAATATTTAATATAAATAAACTGTAGTGGTCACATAATCTCTCTTAATATATTATATGTACTACTACGGCTTTGGTTATGTAATAGCCAGTTTTGAAACCGAACCTCATCGCAAGTAACAAAAAAGAATTTTTAAAACATTCTACTTTTATGGCGTTTGAAATCAAATTTTATAGTGTGTGGTGAATGAACCTATATAACGTAATATATTATGATGTTTTAAAAATATTGTCTCACACAAAATGAAAAATCATATTCATAAGAAACGA
The DNA here is from genome assembly GCA_031772345.1 of Himalopsyche anomala. Classification (NCBI taxonomy): domain Eukaryota; kingdom Metazoa; phylum Arthropoda; class Insecta; order Trichoptera; family Rhyacophilidae; genus Himalopsyche; species Himalopsyche anomala. The sequence continues at coordinate 34,222,018 of CM062821.1, forward strand.
TAACACAATTTACTTTATTAAAAAAAGTTCAATTTTTAGTTTATTAAGACTGAAATTTAAATTAACCATACAATTTCGATAAAAAATATTATATTCTATTATAAAGGTTAACCAGCACCTGCAATATAAAAAAGTGGCAACCAACTAAAAATATTTTTTAAACCATAAAAACTACTTTAAAATAATTAATTTGTAAATATAGTAAAACCCCCATTTACACTATAGTCGGGACCGTGTAATTGGGGGTAGTGTAATTGGGGGGGAGGGGGTGAATCTCATACAAAAATAGGGATTTGATTTATTTCCGCGGAAAACGCAAAACTAAAATTTCCCTTAGTTTTGCAAAAAAATAAAATATGGACGAAATATTTAGTTTTTGTTGTAGTAACTATGCGTGTATAGCCTGGCACGTGTTGAATACACAGACGCTAGCCAACATTTGACTGTATGCGCGGCACAGACGACCGTCTCGTAGTAACGACAATGGAATGCGACCGTGCAATTGGGGGATTTGCGGCGAATATTTCAAGGCAGCACGTAATTCGGGGTAGTGTAATTGGGGGTCCACTGTACCTAACGAAATAATTTTTATATTTTACTAGTATCTACTAATATAAACATAAATATGCGGTGTTTTGTTGTATAGTGATTGAGCTTAATTTATAAAAATCTTGGATAATTATTTTCAAATACAATTTATTACAGTTACGTTTCTGTGCCGCCTCCTGACGTAAAGACGGCGTGCATAATCGCAACAAGTAGCGGCACCTCCCTGTCAGTCGACCGTCCTCTCGCCTGTCCTGTCATGTCCTGCCCCATCTCATTTTCTTGCGAGGACAATAGAAAGCTCACCGATCCGAAATTAGCATACAAAGGTCCGCACGGACCTCTGAGTATATCTTCGTGGCGTCAGGTTGTGATAGACTTATTAGAGTAACTAGACGCGTTGGTTAAGATTGTGATACTGAGATATCAATATCTAAATAGATAAATAATAAGATCGAAGTGATACTTAAACACGAATCTAATTAAAAAAAACATATTAATATGTATGCAGTAAACAAATGCAGGGGTCAACTAATTGCGGCCCGATGTCTATTTCCCATCCGGCCTAAATCCGGTCAGACTGTGCGTTGATTGAGTCACAAATCATTTGAATGATAGGAAATACTATCATTGAGTCCCAGTTTGATAAAATATTATCTAAAAATATGAAATTAAATTATTCACATTGGTAATATTATTTTTATTATTGTGTTACTTAGGTATTTTAAACAACAACATGTAAATATTTTATTACAAATGTAAAAGTATTAATTTTTCGCAATGTAATAAGAAAGGTAAAAAGATTTTTTTTTTATATATACAAGCTGGATAAAGTTTTTTTTCCTAGTCAGTCAAGTTACGAAAAACGTTAAAAATAAATACGTTAAAATAAAAATAATTTAACGTTAAAATAATTATAATGTTAAAATAATGCATAATTTGTACAAAGTTTTTTTTATTAATATAATGCCTTTCCACCAAGTATTGACAATGAACACCCTAAGAGTGAATAAAGCAAATACTTTAACTAAATCATTACAAATAATATGTGCCCTCGAGAGGTGAAGTGAGCCAACTAGTAAAATGGTAAAACATGTTTCTTGAACTTTTGATGGATTGCATATTTTTATTTTACGGAAATAACACTATTGCGTGTATGTTGTATTAACTGAGGTTACTTCACCTTTACGATACTTTAAGACGTGTAGAATATTACAACGCGTCTAATTTTTTTTTCTCAAATACCACTTGGCTCACTTCACCTTTTATGCGCTCATATAGTGTATTCAAGTTACCTTGTAAAAATTGTCAGATACTATCAGTACTCAGAACGTTAAGTCAAAAACAATAATTTCATATAATTCGAACATTGAGTAATTTTGAAAAAGGAATTTGAAATCCGCATGAGCTGTCATGATACACCATTCAAAATTTAGGGTTAACACATATAGATCATTCGACAAAGAAATACGCGATTTTCTTCGGATTTTTTTAAAACAAAATAGTTCAATATATGTATTTTTTTATTTTGATACATTTTGAATGTTCGCTTCATCAGACAATCATGACATCGCGATTTGATCGTGTGACGAGCGTGTAGCTACTTTGCATACCCCTTTTAAGCGAATGCAAAATGTTATTGAGACTTTTTCTGCCCCATTTGCTTCCTTCTATGAAGTTGGGTTGTTAACAACCTCTCCGCGCTTTGTGCGATCTTTTTTAGGTACTTTATATTCAAAAAAGCGCGAAATACGAGTATTATACTTTTCTCCGTCTTACTGAAAAACTAATCTCATAATAGGGCTGGTAGAACTATTTTTAAAAGTTGAAAGTTTTGTCTGTGTATTTTAAATTAAAACTCATTACATGGATTCATAAAAAATGTTTATAAAAATAAGTGTCTTTATTTCAGAAGCATGAATATATGATAAGAAATATGATTAAATAGTAAAATAAATATCATCAACAGAGCATTTAAAGAAACAATCGTAAAAACGATTATTAGATTTTATTATTCACGTCTACTCCCAATTTAGAGCACATGCTTTGTAAGGATGGTATCTCACCAGAAGTTTTTTTTACGAGAACTGATTGTTAGTCAGTTTTTTTCGAAAAAAGTAAGAGATTATTTTAGAAATGATAGAACTAATGGTGGAGAGGGGGGGGGATTTTTAGACATCACAAACATGTTTGTAAGAAAAAATGTTGTTCGTACTGTGGTTCGAAGCCAACGACGTTGACCACTGTTCCATGGACCGGCCATGTCAAATTAATTGATATAATTATGTGGGTAATATATTAATAAAATATTCGCTTTACAGTATACATTCATACATAGGTATAAGCCTAATCTATTCTCACTAGATCGATGAAATATGTATGTTCTGCGAAATCGTAAGGCAGTGAAGTGCAGGTTTAATATTAAGAAGTTAAAAATGTCAATCCTGCAAAAAGTTTGCAAATGCTTTTATGATGATCTAGGTTTTTAAAATTAAAATAATAAATTGTGAAAATTTTCACAACCCTTGTTCAATGTTTAAGCCCGTCGCGAAACTTCAGCAAGACGTCGTTATCGGATTCCAAATTTGAATAAATTTAAATTCGGGCGCGTGATTTATTGAGTATTTAATTTAAATTTTTATTATTTGTTATTCTTAGCCTGCCCTTTTGTACGGAAGGAATATTTTACCTGTACTCCTATATCATAAGAATTTTATGTGTAAGCTGCAATAGGGTTGAAGTTTTATTTCTATGCGTAATCACGGCCCGAGGCTAACGATGCGTGAGATAAAATTTTACCCGTTCGTTTTATTGAATTTTACTCAATAAATTTTTGATTATTTGTATAAATTTTGCAAACTTCTTTCACGACTTAAGAAACCTTTTCTGAAAACAGTTGTGGATCAATTTAAAATCACACTAAATATTGTCTATTTCAAAAGAAAAAAAAACATATGAATTTTTACGTTTTGTAAATCTCAATATAAGATTCTTTTTTCAGACATATTTTTTATTTCTTGTCGATGATTATTTATTAAAATACAGTCGAATATGGTCATTACGAGAAAGATGGGACCAACTGAATTTGATCGTTTTAAACATTACTCGTTACAAAAGAGAATAGATATTTTTAAATGCTTACAAACATACCCATCACGTGAAAACATGAAGTTATGTGGAGCGGTTATATTACATAAAAAATCGCAATTCAAGCAAAAATACACAATTAGAATTTATTTACACACCCGTTACACACATAATACATTTTTCTGTCAATTCAATTTTCTTATAAAATTTAAAATTGATGCTTGTTTCCACTCTCATTGGTTTTAAATTTCCCCTCAAAGCACTCAACCCATTAACAGACCTTGGGTGGTCTCAGTGCTCTGTGCATAAAATTCGACTAGCTCGTCCAATATATCATGAGCTCTGGAGATCGTCATATTTTTGCTCGTTATGCTCGAGAAGTAGCTCGTTATAAAAGTGAATAAATGTATGGAGAAAATCATAAACCAAAATGTCAACTCATTACATTTGAGGTCTCGCTATTTCCGTGATCGTGATAACCGAGTTCGACTGTGTTTATAATGAATGATAGATATAAACGATTTATTAACAATAAAAATCAGATTAGTAATATATAAATAATTTCGTGGTCGTTCATGTGTGCGTCACACTTTAAAATTGGGGGTGTAAAGAATACTTTTTGAAAATTTGATAAGAAGATAAAAAGGGGTGATATCAGTAAATATAACACGTTCACTATAACAAGTAATGTAATAGTAATTAATCTATAATGACATTGAAGAGACAATTTTAGAAATTTATATTTTTATCAGTCGGAAAATTTATACAAAGATATTTTCTAAATCAAGGAGAAAAGCGTTCAGTAATGAATTGATATAAAAATATTTATCCTGATACTCACGGCCAAACGTCTGCAAATTTGCCGTCTTTGGTAGTGATGATCTGCTGCGTAGAGTTGGGCGGCAGCGATGGTAGTTTGTAGTAGTCGTAGAGCAATGTAGGCGGGTCACTTTGGCCTCCGCCTTGCCCGCCCTCAGAGTCCAATAGTGTCGGTGTTGAAGAGCCGCCCAAGGAGTGATCGCTTCTCCACTCACCAGTCTGCATCACTCGGTCACCGGTATCTCTGCGACGTCTGTAAAAAAAGAATTTGATGTCTTTATGCTTATTATTTGTTAAATCTCTTTAGTCTAAGAAACAGGGGTGGACTAAAAGAGGCTCGCGCGAGCCCCTTGTTATTTTTTACTTAAGCCGGCGAGCTCCTTGCTAATTTAAGAGTAAACAATATTCTCAAATCAAATTATTATATAACTGCAATTTCTGACTTATATTATCTATGACAGCTTCAGTATACACAATAGTACAGTTTTAGTCATTCGGATTGATAGATTTATGGTAAATTGCATATTGTTATATACTATAAAACTATTAAGTTACAACCGATTGCTTATTTAAGTATTGCATATAATTGCATAAGAGTTATAAAAAAATCACTCCTTCCCCAAACACTGAGAATTGCTTTGATACTAAGCGAGCCGATTGTTAATGAATTGGTAGCCTACCGCTGCTCAGAGAACCGATTTATTGACACGCTGATAATGAATTTATATCCTATCAAAATCAAGTTATCACTATTAACTTGTACGTATCATATAAAACTCAAATTATTATGAACATAAAAAATCCATGATATGAACTTGACGAGGCTTAAAAGTACAGTCTTGACAAACAGCTGTAACCGCCATCAGATGCTTGTAAGAATAAAATAAAAAAAGTCAAAATACTGGTAGTATTTCAACATTCAATTGTTCTAGAGTTATATGGTTATATCAGAAACAGTTCTGTTACATGTTACGATACTTTAAATATCTACTAAAAAATATTATAAATATATAGCTTTTCCAGCAAGAATTTCCAGTTAACAATATTAAATATTATATTTATTTTATGCTTCGAAGTACGCGTGCTATTTTTTTAATTTTATGAGCGGTAAGAATAAACGCTACAAGCGTTAAGGAAATGTCAATAACTTAAAGCTATCCGACTAGTGGTCTTACTTATTCCTTCAATTGTAATAAGGTGAAAAAACAATAAAGTATTTTAGTTCTAAAAATATTATTTTATATATAGTTGATAGCTGTTTGGTCGTATGTTTTCATCAAAACAAGATATTTGTTTGGTTTGACATTTGTATTTCATAGACAAGAAGAGTTTTTTATATATATAAATAACCTCTATTTTGTATGTTATAAGTGTTATAAACCATATAAACGAAATAATAAACACGTATAAATGATAAAATTTCTTATGTTCAACATCAGTATCGAAATCAACAAACATTAAAAATAAAATGAATGTGGTATATTTTATGAGATATAAGCTTCGATTGCAAGTTTGTTTATTTTATTTTCATTATCACATCAAAAAATTAATTATTCACGTGTTTTAGTGTTGACCTTAACAGAATATAATAATTAAAAACGAACATCGCATAATTATAAAAGAACAAACTCCGGTTTCTCTCCACAGGCTATTTGTCATTTTTCTGGTAATGAGGTAAATATATAATATTGACATTTTCAAAAAAAAAAAAAAATACACTCCTGAACATGTTATAAAATTATAATTAATTGATTATATAATATTCATTAAACGTGTTGATAAACAGTATTTAAAAACACATATAAATTAATAATACACATTTTAATAAAAATTGTAGATAATTATTCAAAGTTTCTGCATTGGGAAATTGATAAAACGTTTTTGAAGCAGGCTATTTTGAAACGTGACGCCATGTTTAAAATATGTGGAGATTGTTTTAATGAATTTGGCTTAGCAATAGTTTGTAATTAAAACACATTAAAAGATTAAACAATTTATTGTATTTAAAACCACGAGAATAATGATTAATTTTTATTTATCACGATAACATTTTCTTGTCCAATAGGAATTTATAATGTTATAAATTATATTTTAGAATAAATAAAACAAATTTATCTATAGAATTTTTTGATCTTAAGTACGTAGGTTACATATGTGGTCAGTATAGCTGAGATGGCAGATAATCGTTACTACTTTAATTTGCCAACTTTTAATGAATAATAAATTTTAAAGAGAGCGTCTAACAATGTTATGAATGAAACTATTTTCTTATAATTCTCGGAAAACGATGGACTAGAAAATTTGGATGAAACTTCAAACTGACGATAAAAAAAAATGACAATATATATTCCATATTAATGACTTTTGTTATTGGTAATTTAACCAAAAGTTTCGTTTTATAATTAATGACATCCTATCCTGTCCTAAGGAAAAAGTCAGTAAATGACTTCAACAAACTCACGATGAAAATTACGAATTCGATGAAAAATTTTAGTACTGCATTATAAAGTTTAAGCATACAATGCATTCATTTTGTAGCAAACGTGCGTTAACTGATGTTTGGCTGAGGAAATTACAGTTGCTGTCTTTTTGATACGAAATATGTACAATTAATACAGATACACATTTAATAATACATAATCATTCACGAATTATTTTAACAATACTTCACAGTGATTGATTATTTTTCTTTTATAGTGAACAGCAGAAATAGCTTTCATAATTATCTATCAAATGACATTCATAACTAAATTTCACAAATTTTACGAATTAGTGCCTTCTGCCTTGGAAAGGAGGCAAGTCTTAGAAATATAATACATTATTAAAGTATTAACACTTTTAACAAACATTCAAATCATAAAAAGAATTGTTGTTATTTTCAAATAATGTATTATTAGCTTTAGCCAAAAGTAATTGTTTTTTTTGCATAAATTGAATATGCTGTTTATTATATAAAACATATTTGTAGTGTTGGTCTAGTAATCAACATTTCAATTACCGTATAAAAAAGTAACGTTTCAATAATAAATATAACAGCTGCTAATTTTAGTTGTGCTTGAAAACACTTGATAAAATTAATGATTTAATTTAATAATAAATAAAATAATTAATTAAAATGGTCGGAATTTCACAATACGACACAAACAGTAGCGGTATGTGAGAACAAGTTTTGGTCATTGCTTAACTCCATGATAATCATTATGCTAATATATTCCAGTGTAAAATACTCAATAAATATTAAATTCACAGACATCTCGTTATATCACAGAGAGTATAAATAATGTTTTTAACAGTAAATATACGTAAATTATATTTAATGGAAATCACTCCACAAAAAAAATATTTTACTTATTCAATTAAAATTTTCTAAGAATGTAATTTTTCATCAGATGTATTAATGTTAATTAATATACAATAAATATATATTTGGGATTACAGAATATGGTCAATGCTCTGGTTAAAGTTACGTTTGATTCTTAAATTACTTAAGATACATTTTGTGATAATATATTTTTTCATCGTATATAAAAATATATAATACTTTTCTCTACAATGTATAGTAGGAATTACTATATGGTAATGTATCCTATGCCAAAAATGTATTGTAGTATTTTTTTCAATTAATTTCTTGACAAGAAGTAAGTTCCAGCACCTTTTTTTTAAAAAAAATACCACTTGTGTAAGCTGTTGTTAAAAGTTAAAATATCACAGTGAACAACTAAGTAAATAAAATCCACAAAAAAATGACATCAGTTTATAATAACATTGAATGCTGAATGATGAAAGTTGTATAACCTAACTAAAAATGGCAGTCAGAATGACAAGTGCAAATGTCACGTCACTACTGTTCACCGTTTAAGATGATTTCTTGTGACAGTCAAACAGATACGTGTTCTGTTTGTTAATATAGATTTGACAAAGACACTGGTATAACGTAACCAATTATGATTAAATCTTTGTCAAGTGATAAAAAAACAATTGTTTTGATACCTATAAAGAGATGTTGACTTATACGCAAAACTTTTCTAGCACATATGACAAACAACAAAACGATAGTTAATAAAAAAGTTATCTTGCTTTTAAGATGAACTGCGTACCATGGTAGTAAAATACAAGTTAAACAAGCGCATCAATCTTTACCAAGTAAAGAATCTGACGAGAAGATCTTGCCATAATCAAGTTACTTTTGTCATACATAAACATCACACAGGTATTTCTTACTGGGATTTAGTTTTAAAAAATGTCGATGCTTATTTCCAGATTTTTTAGTCAACATATATGATATACTGTTGAACCACGGATAGATTAAAACGCATACAACTGGAATAGTTAGGTTTTAGCGATAGTACTGCATTATCGTTAAGTTGACGTCACTGACTGCGTTGTTGTGACAGGGGAAAAGGAATTGGTGTCTTACTTACTTACGTATTTGTCTATAAATGTATATAAATTAATACGGACAATTTTTTAGTAATACATAAATATAGAATTCATATAATTATGTTTAACACGTTGTAAATCATTGTCATATTGTCATATGAAAGAAAATATGAAAATCATGACTATACCAGTTAATTCAACAATGAAAAAATGAAACAGATTACAATCGTGCTAACACTTTGATGTGTCAACAGTGACGTCAACAGTTGCATAGATCAAGCATATTAACGGAACTGTTATGTTATGTAGACTTTTTTGTAATAGCTATTCTTTTTCAAAATATATTTACTAATATAAACTTACCAATAGCTTAAATATTTCATCATTTTATGACAGATATATTGGGTTTTTAAATATTTTAAAAATTTCTTTGCTTAGTATAAAACTGATTTTTGTCGTATTTGTAAAGATTTATATATTTTAAAAAGACTATACGTAAGGATACGCAAAAAATAATAATGATATTGCATTTACAATAAATATAATTACAGTCTTAAAGAAATAAATAAATTTTATATTATTTTTATTTATTTAATTAGTGTAAAACAATATTTTTTTTTCATTAATATAAAAAAAATACAAAATTTGACGAATTATTCATTTTTTTAACATTATTGAAATAATATTATTATTTGTATAGGTGTCCAAGCTATGAATTTGTTTTGGAAATGATGCTGATACTTAAACCACACAAAAAACCAAATAACAAAAAATCGTTATGCAAATATAAAAATATAAGCATTTTGTTTCTTCAATTAAAATTTGAGATTTAAACAGATAATTGAGTAAATATGTTCAACAGATCTATCCCAAGCATTTAAAAGTATCCATCACTAAAACAAATATAATTGAAGTGTTATTTTTTACTCGATACATAAAATAGTGATCACTTAACTTATTGTTGAAATAAATAAAAAAAACTTAATAAACATGTTTCATTATAAATAATCCTTAATGATACTGGATAACATATTATAAGGAAAAAATATCAATACAATATGTAAATGAGACATTCGAAAATATTCCAAATACACTTGTTCGCGGATCGCTAATATTAATCACTTGGCGCATTGTGTAAATGTAAAAAAACCAGTTGGTTCGCTACCCCTGAATTTGAATACACGTGCTTAGCGGAAAAACCTGTAATATGTCCGGTGCAAAGTTGTTTTTAGTCAAACTCCAAAAACAAGTTTTGAAAAAGCTACCGGGTGCAATAAACGCATTCTAACTGCATCACTTTTATCGATGATTGTTTTTACAACAACAAACTAGAATTATTATTAATCCTGTTGCGTTTCTTAAATATTTTTTTACCGTTATTAAAGATCGAATATAAACAAGGAGACACCTTTTATTCCGTAGTATCATGAAAATAAATATCAGTTCAATAAAATGATGTATTAAATGAAATATTAAATGAAAAATGATTAATATTTTTTGTTTTATATACCTCTTATATTGAATAGACTACCTCAATTCCTAGCACTTCATTAAACATTATAACATTTGTTTTGACAAAATTGACTGTGACGTCATACACATATACGGTACTTAATCATGAAGACTGAAAATAAATAAAATTTAAATACTCTAAAAGATTACAAGAAAACAATTTTCACGATGAATTTTTTCATTGCTTCAGCTAATGAACGTTCTCAGTATTTAAAACACAATTTTTGTATCGTAATCAGTACAAAAAAAAACATTTTATTTTTATTTTGGTGAGATATTTATTAAAAAAATGTGTAATTTATGTTGGCTGCGTGGTCGATTATGAACGTTGTTGACTGAGAACATGGAGGTCACTGGTTTAAATCCCAGTACGGACAGTTTTTATAGATTAATTTTTCAATTGATTTATGGATTTCTGCCCGAAGGCAAGTATATGATGTCTTAAATTTCCTCCCACTCATCCTATCATTAAACGGGAGTAAGGAGTTATATCCTTCTATGCCTAATTTCTCCGAAAAAAAACGGCTTAGCGACAAAGTAACAAGCAGTTCTTGTAGAAAAAAATCTGTTGAGAAGCATTTATTAGGAAGTTATTTGCTCCAAATTGGAAACGGACATAGATTATTTATTTTATGAACTGATTTTATAATTCACATTGTATTTTTATAATAAATCTCAACGTCAGTTAAATGCTGCATTAAATAAGATAACTAAATTTATATCCTTCTCTCGTTTAAAGAAAATACTGTTCTATAATAAATAATTAGTTTTTAATATATATCAACATTAATTAATATAAATCTATAAGGCGTTTGCCATAAGATCAATATAGCATTTCCAATTATTGTTCGGTAATATAAATCATTAGTCACATACTTCAAGCGAGCAATTTATCTATTTGACAGGCCTAATAAAATTATTATAATACAAATATGTTTAATAATTCAATTTTCGAATTCACCTCGGTTTACTTATCGACTCCGATTTCGGATTCAACGTGAGTGATTCGTTTCGCGCTATTAGTTGTGAAGTGAGGGTGCGCACTATCAAAACTGGCGTAATATCACATTGTACAGAATAAAATAAATATAAAACAGAACAAAATTTATCATAAACGATAATTGCAAATATGTATACCAATTACTAAAGTAAAAGTCATATTTTCAATATAATACTTAGAAGAGGCAAAAATTGGTGGATTATATTTCATTGATTAAATTGAAATTTTCTTGTTAGAGCTCAATTTTTCTAAAAAAAACCATAAGAAATTTTCGAGACAAGAGAACTGCTTCTTACCTAGTTGCTCAACCTCTTTTTTTGAAAAAAGGAAAGATGGAAAAGATTAGCGGTGGGCTGCCAATACGTTAACAAATGGCTCGCTTAATATCAAAGCAATTTTCGGTGTTCTGAGGTAGGAGTGAATTTGTTTATCACTACTATCCAATTACGTGCGATATTTAAATAAACAATCGATTTTTACACTATTAATATGTAACAATATGCAATTTACCGTTAACTTACCAATGTAAATTGCTAAAAGTGTACCACTTTGTAATGAAGCTGTCGCAGATAATACATAAGTCAGAAATTGTAGTTGTGTACTAATTGGATCTGAGAATATTGTTTTCTCTTAATTTAACGAGAGGCTCGCAGGCCTTAGTAAAATTTAACAAGGGGATCGCGCGAGCCCTTCCGAGCCCCTCTAGCCCACCCCTGGAAAAGATAATGCTAGAATAGGATTAATTTTTAGCTAAGCGCTCTCGTTATGTCCTGTTCCTTTCGGAATGTAAGCAGGGGAGGTAATTTATGGAAATCACAAACACATATGCCTTAGATAAAACAATTGAAATATAATAAGGTCAAAAATAGCAATGCATTTTAGTTACATTTTTTTATTTAGTTGATAACTATTTTGGCTTTAGGCCCTCGTCAGAATTAGAATCTCGTCAAAAAGTCAATGGTAAAATGGATAACACTTTGTAGAACTCTAAATGTCATTGAAATTTTTAGTCTAATTAAATTTTTCAGGCATAGTTTATATAAGTACTTTTGTGACGGTTCTCTTAACATAAACTTCCATTACATATTGTACAATCATTCAATGGATTTTCATATAGTTTATTTTCTAGTTTAAAATTCAATGTGTTAAATACGCGATATTTATATGTAATCCAATTGTGTTGATAATATAATATACACACATATATAGCGAGTTTTACAATCTGATGACCGGGTCGATTGCTTCACTGTCGTATTTACAGCAAACAGCAGCTGTATTGACAGTGTGAGTTGACTAGACAGTAGCCGACCGGAGCCATTTTATTTGACAGATGCCGATAATTAATTACATTACTCGCCTTTCACACTTCTCAGCGATATTTTTTGCATTCAGGCTTACACCCTACACAAAATTAACTTTAAATCACAAATTAAAATCTTTTGAGACACAGCAGTAAGCACGCAATACAAAATAGCTTACAGCGACAATTTTTATAATAAATAATCAATTTAATCCCAGACTTGATTAAGATCGTTTTTATGTTAATATGAAAGTAATTAATTTTTTTTTTTTGCATTTCGAAATTGTTATTAAATATAGCAAACGTGAATAAATAATAAATTTTGAGTGTAAAGATAAGACAATTAATTACAAATATGTTGCGTAATAAAATTTTGATAGCAAAAAAAATTGAATAAATAATCTAAACGAAGACTGGTTGTTAGTTTTTTCATGAATTCTATTCACCCAAGAATAAAGTTAAGTAGAAAAAATATAGTTTATTATATAAACTGTTTTAGTAATTATTAGTAAAAATATTTTTTTTTGTATTTCAGATAAAAAAATAAGCTTGAAAATTTAATTTAAGAGAAATTTTTTGTGTTATTATGTTACATAATAAAATAGATTTTTAAATTAATAGCAGGCAAACATGGCTACAGAATTGATTACCTACGACATGTAAGTAGTATCATAAAGAATTTGTAATTATTCTATTATATATTTAACAATAAATAATAATAAAAAAAATTAACGACTTGCGTAATTTTGTTAAATTATGTTCAACCGCGTAACACAGTTATATCTATAAAATTTTAATTGATAGCAAAAAAAAAATCGTGAAATGTCAATAAATTTGCAAAAAAGGCAAGGCATTTTTTTCAGCATTATAATGATAATAATTATTATAATATTTCATTTAATTCTTATTTCATGCTCATAAATTAATAAGAATGTTGCAAGTGGCATCCTATATACAAGATATGACATCATTTCCAATGCATTTCTCTTATAATACAAACTTCAATAACACATCGATCATAACAGACAGGTGTAAATTAATGTAAGTGATTTCTATTCAAGAGTGAGATATGAATTAAATTTGATATATTTTTTTTAAATTTCAAATAGTTTATTGAAAATGTTTCTACGTAAGATTTAACCAGAGAATAGCAAATGCGTTTTTAATTAAATCAACAAAAAAACGATTGGTTTGTCAAATACAGTTTGAAACAATTCCACAATGTTAGGGAATGAATATAAAAATAATATTTTTTAAAACAAAATTAACTTTTTAACAAAACATAACTTATTTTCTTAAATGCATGTCCGATCCCAATGTCAAACATATGGCCTCCTAATGGAGGTATCCCAACATAAGTTTTTCTACGACCACTGTTTGTTACTCAGTTGCTTAACTTCTTTTTTAAAAACACTTGTAAGGATAGACAGAATATAAGCTAGGATTGGTCTAGTGGTTAGCTAATCGCTATCACTACGCCTTGTTATTTTAAAATCGGAAGACAAGGAATTTTCAGATATTACAAACATCCATGCCTTTTAACAGAAATCGATTTAAAAAATGCTGTCCGTACTGGGATTTGAACCCGTGAAATTCGACACGTAAACCAATGACGTTGATGATTGCACTACGGACGTGATAAACTTGGTTAAATAGTATAAAACGTTTTCTATGTGTTACTCACTGTAGGAGTGTTTGATATTACTTCCTGGTGATGACCGAAATATTTATTGAATTATTAATTATTCGGATAAAGATTATTTATAATGATGATTTTTTTATAAGACATACCAGCAATTTTTAAAAAATCTGCCATTTTTATACGAAAGAAAAAATATGTATTAAATCGCACTTCCTTGACGTCGAAGCGTTCAGAAAAAAATATTCTAAGTCACATAGCTTTATTAAAGTAATGCTATAAAAAACTTAAAAATATATTTTCTCATGACTCGTACCTAAATGGTATTATCTCTACTGATTTAATTTTCAATTAGTCGTCAGCTTGTTACGTCAAATGACTTCCCGTGCGACAATGCAAATACGATGTCATTTTTTTTATTTACATACATTTTGAAGACTAATCGATTTATAAAACCTTATGTAAACGGAACAAAAAATACGTCATGCATTTTTTGCACCAATGTATCCTTCATACTTCATATTAAAATATTATGAGTTTTAAAATATATTTCAATGAAAATATCATATTCATGTAATATATTTCACATGTAAATTATCAAGGCAATTCTTTCAATAATATTAATTAAGAGCAAGGTCGCTTTATAAGAAGATTATAAACATTAATTATTCAATTTTCGTTTTGAAAATCGATTGGGATTTGGTAAATTTGCTAATTTTTTGTTATTACAAAACTGATTCTAAAGTCTTAACAAATATTGTATTGTAAATTGTGACACATTTATGTATATTAAATATTTAAAAATATAAATAAGTATTAGTATTCTAGATAGTCATATCTTGAAAAAGCTTACACCTGACATCTCTTAAAACAAAGATAATTTTACAGGAGAAGATATATTTTTAATTATTCTGAAATAAGTTCGCAAAAAGAATTCATTAAATGTGGTAAGTAATATTTGGACAATTATAATTTCTTCTTGTGAACCTACTTTGAGAGGGATTCAAACAAACTTTTCTTGAATAGTTTATGAATAGTAATTTACGTTTTTGTGCTGATTACGGGTCGTTATATTAACAGAAAATAAAAAAAGATTTAAAATGACAAAAAATAAACAAAGCATTTTGTCAATTTTCAATGGAAACTGTGCCATTGAGTAAGTATAATAATCATCAAATTCCAATGGTACTAAAATATTATATTATACTTTACAAGATTCAGGTTGTGTTTTCATCAAATATTTTAAACCTTTTTCAGGTAAAATATTATTTTAAATATACCTGTGTACCTGGATAAGCATAAACGTACATATAAAAATATTATTATTTATTGACTAGCCAATAGTTTTATTATATTATATTACTAATATTACTACATTCAATTATCCTTCATAAAACGGACGTTTAAAAAAGACACTTATATTTTGAACGGCTGCATCTTTTGTAGTTGTTCTGTGTGATCATAATGGGGCAAAGCACGTGTCACATTTTGTAACATAACAAATTTATCAAATTCAATTTTATAATAAAAATTAACTTTCTCAAAGATTCCACCGAATCCGTCGACAATATAAATGAGCTCTATCTTTCAAAGTTAAATATCAAAAAAATATATACGCCGAATTATTAAATTATTTTGGTACTCAGTACAAATATTATTGATAACGATTTCAACACTACAGCACCTACGAATATTTTTATGTAAAAAAAATCATTCTCATCGAATCACATTAGTATATATTTTTCGTGTAGTACTGATCCGATAAAATCCAAAGATGACTATCAAGAATCAAGTGAAACACGAAAAAATAAGTTGCAAAAACCAGCCAGGAGTCAACAAATCTATAATTTATTTTAAGTTATTATAACACATTAAAGATTATTAATTAATTAGATAAGTACCATACCAATACTATCGATATTAAGAAATTATGATAAGAAATATAAATAGTCAAAAAACCAAAGGTTCTCAACTCACTAATAAGCACTTAAGTATTTTTGGGCTTAGATAATGTTTCTTAGAATTCAAGCACTATCATAATACAGAATGTTCCACAGGTCGCGCAGTATAAAAGAAAAAAATACCGCTTGACTAATGGCACCTATTAATCCAACCAAGACTACTTTGACATCAAAATTACATGTCTATTATTAACCGTTTTTATCTTTCTGACTCCCGGAGTCTTTATTAAGTAAATCATATACATTTATACTAAAAGGACCCGTTGTGTAGAGAATCATGGTTAAGCCGTAAATAATGACAGTTAATAAAACATGTTTGTTCGTCTTTCAAACTGATATTGTTGTTGGAATTATTTTTACTTATGACATATGTATAGTTTTATTAGACACGTTTGCTTCAAAATATATTATATCGACTGTGAAAAGGAAAAAGGACGTAACCCACACATATCAAATTTTACAGGAGGCGCAAAAAACGTATTTTGATGATTTTGGGTCATATAAAAATTATGAATTATACACAACCTTGAAGTGAAGTGGAGACTTCTAAACTGGCGTTTAATTGATATAATCTAATATTAATTAAAGAAATTATTTAGGAAAACCTTTATTTGTCTTTTTTCTTGGTTTTAATTTTTTACAAGGTTATCTTTTTCAAACTTAAAAGCTAAATTTAGATACTGAATCGGTATTTGTAGCTTGCATCCTTTTGACAGAACGTGTACGAAGTTTGATACATTGTGATTATAGAAAAAAGCTGTTTTTAAAAAACTGTGGGTTACGTACTTTTTCCTTTCCACAGTCGATATGAAATCACATAGACTGGCTGTGTCAATCTGTTTATTAGCCCGTTAAAAATAAAATAATAGTGAACTTCTTGTCAAAATTGATTATAAAAACGTTTTTATAATGAACACTTAATGCTCATAAACTCATTTTTTGTGAAAATTACTTAACACTCCTTAACAGCATTTTTTGCATGACAATAAAAGCAAAGATTTTAATTAACACAGAGGTTAGTTAATTAAATTACTATTACACAGCTCGCTTTAATAGTGACAACGTTTCAATTGGTTAAAATTAAGAGTTAAATAACCAGTTAATATATTTTTTATTTAAAAACATGTATTCTCTGACTTTGTGTATATGTTGACTTTAAATAATGCATTTAAACATTTCCGTTCAGATACTGAAAATATTGAAGGATAGATAGTTTTAAGGTATTAACTCTTTCAATACTTTTTGTTTAGATATATTTGGAAAGGGATAAAATAATTTCACGTCTCATATATAAATATACAGCTTCTGATTCTTTACACTTGATCTTATATGCATGTATGATGTGAACTCACTTGTCTATGGCAACTGGCAAGATTAAATTAACAGACTGGTTTTTGCATCAGTTAAAAATGATAACGGACAAAACGAAATCAGTAGTGATGGTAAAATTAATTGAGTAATTTTAACGTTAAGGTTTTGAATGTTAAATGATTCGAACACGAGCTTAATTAAAATATAAAAACTATTTCAACACTCAATTTATTAGTATAAAAACCTACATACAGATCACTGTTTGATATCAATGAATACATACCATCAATCAAACAAAATTTACAAGTATATTACACGAGTGATATATTGTTATGAAATTGATTTCTTCTTCTCGATCGCTTTTTCTAATTTAATCTGCTAAGTGTTTAATAAGTATCGTCTTACTTACGCATTCAATCACTGACAAAATTAGAAACACTCTAGCCGGATGGATATATTCAAATATATAGTATAATACATTCTGTCTGGTTTGTGAATCAGATAATATCTTTTCCATTAGCTACCGCTTTGGTTTGTAATACATATCAATCTTTGCCATTTACAAACTGGGATTTCCTTAGCATAGACAACCACAAATATTTGACATTTTAATCAACGAGACAACTGTACCAATAAAGCAGTCAGACTTAATCATTGTTAACACGTAACTCAAGTGTTACCATTTATAATATGATAATTAAAAATAGTTTTTTTTATACCAAATTGAAAAAAAACAACTATAAATTATAAAAAAAATATAACTAAATGTGAAACAGTAATTATTTATACAATATAACTAGTAAAATGTTTACAAACAAAAACCGCAATTAGTAAATGGAAAATTTAATCATGTTAATAAAGCGATTTGTTTTACATAGAGTACTATTTGGAAGTTACTTAGACGTGAATTGTTTTGACGATTGCGAGATGCTGCAAGAGCTCTCAACTATGTCATATGTTAATGCATGTATTATATAACTTAATACTTTGCCATGGTTTATCGTTTGAAAACAATTTCCTACTTAATTGATTCCGATATAATCAAAACAAATAATGAGACTTTAAATAAATCAATACAAATATTGAAGTAACTTGATTAATATAGAGAAGGCACCTAGTAGCCTTTAATTTAGGAGAAGCAAAGTTTTATAGTTCATGATGATATATGAAAAGTGTCACTTAAATGAAGATGGCATTATCAAAAAGAATTAACCGCTGTCCATAATATGTACCCAAATTTAGTCGTGTAAGGCCAAATGGTAGTTTTAAATGACAATTTGTCACGCAGTAGTTGTTCTCAAAGCTTCTTAGTATAGTTTGCTGGAATGTTTTGATTTACATGACAGGTAGTATTCAAATAAATCGATTGTTTTAAGTACTATACGTATTTTGTTTACAAAAAATATTGACTTTTTAAAAATATTGATTTCGAAAGCAAATAACTTTTAACGAAGTTATTTGCACTAATGCACAAAGTTTCTTTAATTATGGGTTTCCAGATAACTAAATTTAATTAATTACCTATTTCATTGGTGTCAAAAAAACAACGTTATCAATCATTTTTATGGTGTAAAGCTTACACTTTTACCCTCCAGGGACAAAACCTTTCTTTCGATAAAAAAAATATTTTTTAAGCCATATTATAGTCACGGATAACTTTTATTCCTAACAAAAATTTAAAAAAAAACGCAAAGTCATTGTATAGAAACCCCGCATGATTATATGGTCATGCTCATCCTTTTATTACCGTGTAATATTGTGTACGGAGTAAGGACAAAAGTGACCGTATGGACACGAAAACATTCGGGGTTGAAATATAGCTAAACGTGATTTTTTTTAAACTATTTACAATTTGACCTCTTTAGATCAACATAATTTCAATACAAATATATTAGCAAAAGAACTGTAAATAATTTGATGTTTTGATAAAAAAATAGCTAACAGTTTCAAAAAGTAAAAAAAAAAAACGGAAATTCAAAAAATCGCATGTGCTTTTGGTGGCCGTTTCAGTCCCCGCGGCTGATGACTTACTGAAGTCTGAACCCTTCTTAACCAAATATCAGTGAAAGCAACGATATTCATAGACAACGGTGTACTGTGACCATATGGTCACGCTCGTCCTTGGAGGGTTTAATTGTCGATTATTGGTGAAGATATAATTCATACTTATTATCAGTTAAAAATTTTAACGATGACTAAAATTCATATACCTGATATGATATTATTCTTCGTTAATTTGTTAACATGTTAAATTTTATTAAATTTATCAATTTTAACATAACATGAAAAAATAAAAATAATAATAATAATTAACATTAGATATGTATTTTTTTATTATCAGTTAGAAAAAATTAATCGGATTGATGACATTAAGTAAATAATAAAAAAAATAAGACTTCAATAAATTCAAAATAAGGAAGTTTTTTTGATCTAATATCTTCATCCATTAATCGATCGAGAAAAAAGAAAAACATTTAAAAAATCTTGTAATTAGTACATAAAGTAAAACCACTTGTGGTTTAAATATGCAATATAATAATAATGTGACACAACGTCATTAAAAATGTTTTGTTGATTTTTCGAGTTTTACGGTTAACTCCAATAAAAAATTGCGTCGTTTAAATTGGACCGAAAATTTACACGAGAATCAAAAAACGCGGATAGCTTTGTGAAAACTTTAAGGCACTTTTTCACTCACAGTTTTACAGCAAGATTAATATTCATGTCACAAGATTGCTTTTAGCCTTAATTACGCCTTGTGCGTAAGACGGGACGTTATCTCTCGAATAAAAAGCGTTTAAATTATACCTATTCGTAAAGTCTTCTTAACTTATCGATAACATGTTGAAAATATCGAATAATTGACATAATGATAGTGGAGACATACCTTCGTCAATTATTAACTTCGTTAATGTTCAGAGTGGTCACTGCTCTGACTATGCCGAACGCTGTGGTGCAGTTGTAATGTAAGCGCACATCTGTTCAGTGGTAGTATTAGATCAATTAAAATTTATTTTTGCTAGCAAATCTAATTGTGTAATTAAATAACGTTCACTGCTAATTCTTGATGCAGTTACAATATATGTACAATCGTTTAGGTATCCCGAAGCGCAATTATTTCTGATGATCCTATTTTCGGTTAACAAAAAAGGGTCGCAAAATTTATGCCTAATCTTCATATCACTAAATATGTATATATTTTTTTCTATTTGTAATTCATTTTAATTATAGATTTATAATTTTTATCGAATTTCGGAAGGCGTTCATTGGAAAGCATGCATTGAAAACATTGTAGTAATTATATATTCAACAAGTTGTTGCGATAGTAATTTAAAAAAATTACACGTATAATAAAAATAAATATTGGAAATTTGAATTGTTCAAATTATGTATGTTCCCACAAGTTTTGTCACTAACGACCCGGGTTTTGCCTTTCAACATCATCAGGCGTTCAAGTGCACAGATGAACTTAAGCTGAGTTCAAGTTTAATATTGAAATTCCACCAAGCACCTTCAGTCGAAATCTCAATAAAGTATGTGGGTTATAAAGCAGTTATTTTTAAAGTTTTTATGGTTTGGAGACACTTAGAACGCAAATTTTGAGCCTATGGTGTAATCTGACGCACTGCACACAATAATAATAAAACAAATTAATCTTTAATCTATATTTAATTTCCGTTGTTTGTAATAACAGTCTACTATTATATCATTAACTTAAATAATATATAATAATATGATAGACGCTACGCATAAATGTAAATTGTATCTTAATTGCTTCCATGTTGTTATTTCTTGTCCACATCGTTGGTGAAATGCATTTGCGAGGAGAATTGAAATGCATTTATGTATTTGGTCCAATTTACCGAGAGAAATTCAATAAAGAGTCCGCTTTTGGTCAAAACGCAGCGGTTTCGGTATCTCTTAAAAAGTATATTGACTTATATTATATTTTTATATCGAGTGGCAACATATGTGCTTAACAATGTTCTTGATTGGTCGATGTAACTAAAAGGTTCAGTTAAATTGTTTTATATTATATTATATTATATTAAGGGCTGTGTAAAAATTAAACCAATATATCATTTTTGTGAAAAAGTTAAGATAAAGAATTCAACATAACTTTATTTTAATTTATCTTAAATGTGTTTTATTTAATTTTCATCAAGTACATTTAAATAAAAATAAACATTTATTGGGCTTAAAAATACTTTACATATCGTATTCTGTAGTTTAAAAATATATGACAAAGAACCGGGGTACATGTCAAATTATTCAATTAACAAAAAAAACTTAATTTATTATAATAATAATTTGAGATTCTTCAATTAGAACAATAAACATATCAAATTATTGCCTGCATATAATTGACTAAATCTCTAATTGTCGTAATATAAATTAGTAATATTTTTTTCAGAGTACGCAAAAATACAGTGCGTTATTTTAATAAAAATCATGTAAAATGACATTGTGTTTTTTACTTTTCTTTAAAAGAAAATTGAAAAAATCATTCAGAATACATCCCATGTTTCAACAAACAAAGTTTTGAAAGTGAATCATTTTGGATAACTATTTTTGATATACCATCCCATGCTGATCAAATGTAAAATGGAATTTAAAGTATTTTAAACGTTATATTTTAAAGTAAACGATTGTAGAATAAGAAGTTTGATATATTTATGACAATTGGTAGACAGTTAAGAAACTCGTTTCATTTAAATGGTAACCATATCGTCAAATAGTTGCATGAGAACAAAACAAAACTTACGCAATAATCATTGTAGCTTGTAGCTTAAAAAAAGAGCCGAAATGTACATTCTTTATAAAACTCTGATGTGGTTAATGATACAGATGTAGCCTTATCTGTTTAAAGCCATCTTTGGAAATCCGCCATTCACTTACACAGCTTTTCTTTGCGAAACTCCGAAAAAAATAAAACTCGCTTTGTATTAAACGACATTACCACCGATAACAATTATTTACTGTTGTATGTACCATCCAGAAAAATCCGTTACATCATTGAAGCTGCTGTGCAATTTAAGCAAAAGTTATTTATTTCTACAATAACTATTTCTTTAAACTTAAGTTGTATAGGTCTTGAGTTAATGTTTAAGGGTCTTAAATATGTTTTCAAATCGATGCTTGAAAAATAAATTATTTAATAATCAAAAAATATGTTGAGAAGATCTCGAATATCTTTTCAATATAAGCATTAGACAAATATTGAGCGCTATTGTCAAATTCCTATTTAATAAAAAAAAGGAAAAATGAAGACAAGTGGTTTGAAAGGAATAATTATTTTTTGTTTGTATTTATGGGTATATCTATTTAAACGTGCTAATTCTTTCGATATGAGGAAATTGTGTAATACTCAATGCATTGTTAGGGAAAAATAGCAAAGTATTTAATTCTACAAATGTTATTTTATAATATACATAGTTGATAGCTATTTCGGCGTATGTCTTCATCAGAATTATCAATGCGTTGTTCACGTGAATTATCAACAGTAAATAATTGAATTTAAATATGTACAATATTTATTGCTTTTTTAACCAAATGTAGAAAAGTTTTACCAAAATAATGAAAACTCAATCGATATGCGTAACTGTTTTAAAATTTATTCACATTATGAATTGAATTTTATTGATATATTTTCTATCGTTCACGATTTTTATTAATCAAAACAATGAAACAATGTAAGTTGAGTCAATGCATCAAATACAATACACTGTTCAATTTCCCTTAATATCAATTGAAAGCATCTGCCAGCAGAAATAATTAACATATTTAGTATGACGTTTGTTCCATTACTCCAGCTTCACAACATAGAGAAAGTCTTTATTAATTACAGCTCACGTAAAATTATCTTATCTCTCGAGAAAACATTTCAATCACATACCTCTACGAGACAAAATGCCTGTTTTTAATTTAAGAGGCTATTTCGAAGTGACTGCTTACTGTTTGGTATAAATTGATGGTCATTATTGTAGTAAGCCAACCTTTCGTCAGTAATAAATACATGTAATAGAAGCTTTTTGTTACACCGTATACTTTGTCTCGTAAATAATAAACCGTTTTATTGTTTATCAGTAGTTTTGTGTTTTCAAAGTCAACATAACAAGTTGTATTTCGAACAAATAAAACCATTAAAACAGCGCAAAAAACTACTTTTTTTATAAATCTCGCATTAAAGTAATGTATTTCTTTTTTTTAAATTTTGCCAGTAGAATTTCCTGATTATTCCTCTCCTTCATAGATTGCATTGAAATATTTTTTTTATAATATTTTGCCTCACTTTTTTGAGATTAAATTAAATCTAGATTTTTTATATGTACAAACTTATTATTGTATCATATCATTATCAAAGCTATTACTTATAATTATTGACTTTAAAAAATAAATAATTGTAACCAAAGGCTTACGATAACAGGGGATTAACAGCTTGGAAATTTGAAAAAAAAACAGTTTGGAAATTCCATAGTCAATATTTTAATAAAACATATTTATACCTCGTATATATACTATAACTGTTTACAAGATACGACTATGTATATCTGATCAAATAAAATTATGATGCTAGGAGCACAAAATTAAATCACTTATTCTACAGTAGTGCACTTAAAACAGTGTTTTTGTAGATAAGCTACTATGATCGGTTTTGATATTCTGCTATATTGTTTTTAAGTATTTGAATAATAGCCTTTAGTGAAGAATATAAAAAAATAATAAATATAGTTTTCATTTCTTTTCACACAGTCGTATGTACATGAATTTGTGTTTTACACAAGCGATATTTAAAAGCATTAAGGCATACATTAACATTTCAATTTTTTATGAAACCTAGGGCCTTCAGCATTATTTTGGCTATATGACTTATATTTAATTATTTGCATACAAGAATACTGGCACAATACCGAGTCCAATTTGCTTCTAACAAGTGTGTTTTTGTTTTCAAATTATTCCAAAAATTTTCTACCCGATTCGAAACACGTCGCAAACACAAAAGCACATCATTTGTAGACAGCATTCTCTCTCCGCATTACCAAGTTGCGATGCAAATACAATCGATCCGGAGCACATGAGATATCTTACTTTGAATCTGAATAATCTATTTTCTCGTTTGGCTGACTGACGCTTGACGGCCGTGCGGCCATAAAGTGACAGAATGAAAACTTCCAAGATGGAAAGTTTCGCAACGAAAATACGAAACGCAATGTATATGTACTATGTATATGTACTATGGTGATAAAATAAGTAATTCAAAAACAAAACCTGCAATACAATACTGAAGTATTTAGTTTCACAGGAAATGATAATTGTAATATATTTTTAAACATAAATTAACTGTATCACGTGTATTCTTAAATGATAACTTGAGCCATGTTTTCCGAATTTTTTCAGATTAGATTTCCCAAATTTTGAGTCCGTGGTGCAACGCCAGAGGTCAACAAATACCTATTGCTCTTTCAATCTTATCACAACAGAGAGTAACAAGTGCGATTAGTTAACTACTAGTTCTATTTTTCTATCTCTACACTCTTAGAAAAAGAGAAGTTGAGCAACTGAGCAAAAAGCGGCTCTTTTATAAAAAAAACTTTCATTGAGATAATTCAATTATGAACCCATATGATACACAATAAGAACGGACATAAATCATATAAAAATCGTCCCAATGACCATAAAGAGTGTTTATGAAATACACTGCTCATTTCAATTGGTGAAAACCTATACAGAATTCTGTCAAATATTAGATATAACCGAGTCCCGACGGATTCTAGCTGTTGATGATGAACAATTTTAATTTATATTGGGAAGAACAGAAGACAGATGTTCCAATATTGGAAAACCGGATAGAAATGAGTAAAACAATATGATTAATATTATGAGTAAGTATTGTACTTGTATTGTTTGAATTTATTAATCTTGTGAGTCACTTCTTTCTTAATAAGTTACTTTAAATTGGGTTTGATTAATACTACATATCTCCATGCTTCATCAATAATTTATTCTAACAACTTTAGTAACATAAGTTTAATAATTGAAAGATTGATATAAATACTTCGATGAAGTGTTCTTTTTCTGAATAGACTTTTCAAAGAAGCAAATCAAATTAAATTAAATTTGTTAATAATTTACTACCAGACATAGAAATTTAATGAAAACATTTCTGACTCAAAACTTCTCGAATATATGACACCGGACCCACTTTTTCAGCGCAAGAAAGTCTCTTACGATTATAAAAAAAATATACTTTATAAAGGCAAGTAATCAACTGCGTGGAAGTAATTGGGCCATTCTTCTTTGAATAATCTTTGATTAAAAACAACTGATATGCATAAATTACATTATACATGAACGTCAAAACGTTTAAGCCAAAAGATTATCGGATGAAGATAAAACTTTCATGATCTGAATAAAATACAACGATTATCTTAACATTTTGTTTTTAAAGCCGGAAGTAAAAAAAAGGTAAAAAACCGAATGATTAACATAATTATATGTATTTTATCTCTAACAAAAACAGCGAAAACGATTGTTCATATATTTCACATGGTCACAGTATAAAAAAAGTGTATTTTGATTGATATTTACTGGGATTAACATTATTTTAATAATGTAAAAAATTGCAATTAATTATGTTACATGTGCCTATCATAATAAGTATGCGCTTGCTTGAAGGTAATAAATATTTATAATTTTTTTTCTATGAAATAAATTATATGGTAATAGCTATGCTTTTTGAGTGGCTAAATTCTGTTATATAATGATATTGAGAATAAAATGTACATAGATAACTACAAAAGTTTTTTTTTACATTTTTTATGAGGATTTCAATAATTTACATTATTCAAAAATTAAAGTTTTTATATAAACAAATTTATTATTTATTGAGCTTATATAATTATAAAAAAGTAAATGATAGAATAACATAAGTCAAACAGAAACAAATATATATAAAAAAATACAGTTTTGCTGGTTATGGTAAAAACCTTAATCAAACAAGGTTTTAAACTGTTATAATTAAATACTATTTAAATTTATACATTTAAATTTAATTTTAAACTTTCAGTATAATCGAAATCATTGGCGTATAAAGATCACTGAACTTTGACGTGTGACAAAAAATATAAAAGAAAAGTTTGATTTCGGTCTCTGTTAGTCCATTGTCGAAATCTTTAAGAACCCGATGTCAAGAAATCAGTCGACCTTACAAAATTATTGACTGTCAATACACTATTATAAAATCGAGTCCCCCTTTGGCTCCGATCCTGGGGCAAATAAATCTTTTACGGGGCAGGTAAATAAATATTGAACTCCGTGATGCAATTTTTCTTATATTGAAATATGTCACTTATCGATAACCTTAAGGGGCACGGTGTGACCCAATATAAATATTCAATAAAAAAATACGCGCAAACAATTGAATGTTGTTTTTTTTATTGTGGGAAGCAATAATTCATCTCTTTTCTTTAAAAAACATTCAGCAATATTTTAGTGCAATTATTCATATTGCATAACTTAAAGTGTATGTACATTTTGTAATTTAAAAAGAGATACATTATTGTGTTTTGTGTGATTTATTACTTGTAAATAAAATAATTTTAGACTCGAGAATATCCGTTTTTAAGCTGAATTAATCAAAAAACCGCTGAAATACAATGTAAATCCATTTTCGTTTCATATTGATAAATCTTTGATTATATCCTATGAAATGTTTCAAAGGTTAAATTACTTTATATATTGACAATTATTGAAAAATTAAATTTGCGTTTGTTTTTGCAATTTTTTTTTGGATATCAAATTTATGGAGCTTCAAGTATGCAGTTTAAATATTATGTAAAATTTTTCGTTACGTACATTTGTTGTCAATTGTATTGTTAACGTTAACTTCCACGTGCAGTATTTTATGTTCTCATAATAAACCATTTATTTTTTTAACGAGAAATGGTTTAAAGTTAATGATTTAATTTTTCTAAATAAAGAAAGGGTAAAGATAAAACGATGTGTATAATAAAATACTGATAACTCTATCAACATCACGTTTTTAAATTAAATAGAGTAAGTAAGCAGGAATGAAATCACAGATATTCATACCATTGAATACAAAAACTGCAAAAGCTATTCGACTTTCTGTTGATAAAAAATGCAATATAAATTAAAATCTTCTAACAATACCACAAATCTGATATTATTGAGTCGTATGCAGACTATATCACAAGTCATTGTTTTGATAAATAACATTGCGGCGTAATCAATAATTACGACATGATTTAGAACCCATAAACTAAAAATGTAAACAATGAAAAAATATGATGAATAGACTGGAGAATAAAATTCAGAGTTTTTCTTTAACAACATTCCGTTGGTATATTCTGCTACCAAATCAAACAGTGCATAATAAATACGTTATTATCGTTTTGTGTTCCAATAAATTCGTTTCGAGCCGTATCTACAAGTCCAAATACTTAGTCTAAATCACGATTATAAACCTTTATAATGATTATTAATATTTGACTTGGTGTCGGCGGTGTTCGAATCCGGTAGAGTGTTCATTCTTTGGTCTCCGCGGGGAGCCAGAACATTATTTGTGATAGAACGACGTTTAATTAAAATCATTTTATTTATTGGCGCGTGTTTGTTTTGTGGAGAACCTTATCCCGTTTGCACGGAAGGACTAGAATAACAATAAGCGGCAGTAAAATATCGATAATGTATATAAATATAGCGGCTGTATGCTTTAACTACAAAGATTTCTTCATCTTAATTTACAGATAAATCTTGCTTCTATCGTTTTAGTAGAGAAATGCAAAACCCTCAACCAGTACACCGCGTGTGGTGCAGTATAAAATATATAACATACCTGCTCAGATTCTCAAGAACATTTTTTATATCGACCAACTAGAAGTCTATCAATAGCTATTTTGACGTCAACTTCGGTAAATGTTCTCAAAAACGAGATATGTGTTAAAAATAAACTTATTGTCTCATTATATTATTCAATGCAGATGAAGTCTGTCTATGTATTACAATCCTATATATCTAAATAAAACGATTTGTTTATTAAAAGTATTGAAATAGTTCAATAACTTTTATACGACTTCATATTATAGACTCGTAAACAGAGCATTAAACGTAAAGTTATTAAAAATATATTTAAGTTATTTGGTCATCAGATAGAGTTTATAATCTCACCCAAATGACTTACTTTGCGTCTCGTTTTCAATATATGAAGACTCAGTGGAAATTGACAAAAATCTTTTTCAAACGTGTATTAGAATAATAATTATCAATAAATTAATACACGTATGAAAGTTTCTACTTGGCAATTCCAATCATTGACAGTGCAGATGGAACAACATCCTATGACATTTTACTCTTAACTATAGTGTAGTTAATAATGTTTAAATTAAATAATTAACTGATACAGGGCAGATTCGCTTTTGTCTTCAATGGGAAAATCATTTCGGTTACATTAAATATATATATATAAAGTCGAATAAAATTATGAATAGAAGTAACTTCAACATTCTGTCAACTATCAGTTTGATAGAGATTCAATATCACACTTCATAGTAGGATGGCTGTAAAGAAATTATAATGGCGTCGATCGGAACAAATAGTTTTGATTTGCAACATACTGTTTCTCACATCACTTTTATTTGATGGACAGCGGTCTCCTTTTAAGAACGATGTTAAGTCCGTTACATTTAATAACAGTTACCTGCATCAGAGACGTGCTTATTGTACCATGCCGAGAGGGATTAAAAACGATATCAAACTTTTTTATAAGCGTAAACAAGCTCGTGGTTGTTCATTTCAAATATCAAATACAACATTTTTAATTTAACGTTCAGTGTTATTTTGCATTACACTTTTTTGCTTCGAAAAACGAATAAATGATCTTTTAATTATTGAACTTACTGAATAAAACACGATTAGATGAAAACTCTTTTGCGAATACAACAAAAGATAGAAGGACATTTTTTGTCTGTATAAAATATGTGGGCGTAATGTAAAATTTTAAGGAAACAAAGAATTACGAGAACTAACCAATCGCACTGACTGAAATATTATAGAATCAATATTAGAAAATTACACATTATCCTTTTAATATGTTTCTTCTTTTATTTAATATGAATGATGAATATCAATTCGGATATTTGTTTGACGATTTATTCATAAAATATTATAACTTTTAAGGTGTTCACTGTCAATATTTGGCGGAAAGACATTATGTAAAAAAAGTAAAATACTTTTTTGTGATAATTACACTCTTATTTTAAGCGATCAGGACCGGTTTCGCTTATAGTGGGCATTATCAACTGATGTTGAAAATCACTTTTGTTGAAATTGATCGTCATAGTTTTATTTTTTAATATAATGTCTTTCCGCCAAGTATTGGTAGTGAACACCTAAAAAGTGAAAATAGTTTATCAATAAATCGTAAAACAAATATCCGCATTTAAGGAATTGATATTCTGATAAATATCAAATCATTAATAACCTTAAATCCTATCAAATAAAAGAAGAAACATATTAAAAGGAAAAAGTTTCATTTTATATTATTGATTCCGTAATATGTTGGTCAGTGCGATGCGCGTGTCCCCATATTCCCTTGTTTTCTTTAAATTTTACATTACACCCATATAATCTATAAATACAAATATTTTCAATGGAGCGAAACACGTATCATAACTAAATTAGTACCACACAAATTTGTATTTAAAATTTTAGGATTCACCAAAAATAGTAGTTCCAACCTTTAAATTGTATTTATTCAGAATAACTTATTATATACACGCCACTGCGTTTCATAAGGTACTCATTTAGTATGACATTTTTCTGGTCATCAAACAAACGGCGCTTTTGATTGAGTGACGTGCGCTAGCATGAGAATTATTCTATTATTCTGTTGATGAACCAGATACCACTAACGCGTTGCCGTAAATGAAGAAAAAATATTTAATCTCCTTATTTACGCTTAGCAAATATTCTTCGAGTTAATTTGTCAATCATCAAAGCCATTAGCTCACTTCCTGAAAGGCAGTTTTTTTTTTATAATAGAGTTTTGAGTACACAAACCTGTTAAATAAAATAATGTGTGTTTTATCTTATTCTCTTTAATATTCTTAAATTAACATTGTCATTTCGAAAAAAATTACCTTTGCATGAATTTTTATTCGGCAAGCTGAAAAAGCTTTACTCATCACCAAAAATGTCTTATTGTATATGGTCGTTGCTCTTGACAACGCGGTGATTCAGATTTATTCAGATTTCTTCAGATTTACTACAGGTCGATTGAAAACTTCATCATATCTTAATTATAAGTGCGTCGTATTTATTATTTCAATTAAACTACAAGTGTCTTACAAACAGTATACATATGTGTATGTACCCTTCTATTTAGATTTTTTGAATGTCATAAACTTAAATGTTAGTTGGATATTTCATTTGATATAATGTTGCATATATATCGACTGTAGAAAGGAAAAAATACCTAACCTACAGTTTTTTCGATAATCACAATATATGGAATTTGATACACGTTCTATCAAACGGATGTAAGCTACAAATGCCTTAAATTAGTATCTAAATTTAGCTTTTAAGTTTGAAAAAGATGAGCTTGTGAAAATTGAAATCAAGAAAAAAGACTGAAAAAAGGTTTTTCCTAGACAATTTCTTTAATTAATATTAGATTATGTCAATTAAACACCAGTTTAGAAGTCTCCGTGCACTTCAAAACACGTTTTTTGTACCTCCTGTAAAATTTGCTATGTGTAGGTTACGTCCTTTTTCCTTTCCATAGTCGATATATATACAAAGTTATAAATAAGTATCTATTAAGATACAAAGTATTTTTATTTCTCGGCCAACGAATGTTGATTAAAAGTAAATAAACGATGAAAAATTCCAGTTACATGTATTTGAGTATCGTATAATATAATAGAAAAAAATGTTAAAATATGTGTAAGAAACAATTAAGAATGTCTGCAACGAAACCGGTAGGCGTCTGTCTTTAGATTATTGACATTTTTGTTAAATTGGATCTCTCGCATGTCCAACGTTTCTGTCATATGTCATATACAAATCATAAAAGCAATTATTTTTACAAACATGTTGCTGTCATTTCACTGCATGTCAATACTACGTTAATAATTGAGCGTATTTTTTTACTTGGAATTGTCTGCGTATGCTGCGGCAATAAAATTAGGATTGTGTAATTATGACCATAAAAATACTTTTGTATTGAGAATATTTTATTGCCATACAAACAATTATTCTACTATGATTGAGTTAAGTGTAATTGAATATATGTATATGTAATTTAAAAAGGTGTGGTTTAAAAGGGGCTTGCTTAAAATACCATATTTGGTAAATATTTATTTGTACCAAAATAAAAGTCATATTTAGTTTGTAATACATATTATCAGGGTTGTAGAGTCGGGTAAAAAAGACAACTCTCTAGTTTTTAAAATAGATTTAAGTAGATTTCACCTATCAATTTGATGAAAAGACTAATAATTTTACAATATCTTTTAACTATTTTTGTCCAACTCTACCTCAGACAAAATATTTAACTCCACGACTCCCGACTCTGACTCCACATCCCTGCACATTATTCGTTGCGGTAGAAAAAGTGTCTTAAATTGGACTTTTTTAAAATTTAATTTAGGTTCGTATTAGAAAAATACATAACACTGTCAGCTTACTAAATACTGTTTTTATTTTTTTGTTGTTTGTTTTTCATTTATTAAGTTTGACTTTAATAAATGAAAAACAATTATTTAGTATACCATCAGCGCAACATATTTTAAATAGTGATATTAGTGTAAGTGTGTTTTACAATAACTAAATATTCATATTATTGTTATGTTTATCATTTTTACTGAAACACTTTTATCTGTTGGTTCAACTTTATTCTGATAACATAATTTTACACTGTAATTTACACATAATTTTACACATAATTTAGTTCTGACGATGGCGTAAGCCGAAATAGCTATCAACCTTTAACTTTTTAAAAACTGTAGAACTGAAATACCTTGATATTTTACCCTATTAAAATGGAGTTCTACCAAGTAAATGCCAAATCAATAAATAATTTTACACTTTATAAATCAATAAATCGATCTTATAATCAAGAAGAAAATCGTGTTATTGACAGGTTGCAATTGTTTTTCTATCCTACTGAAGTTTCATACTTCAATTGTTTCATTCAAATGCACGAAAACCCATTTGATAATAGAATGTCATAAAGAATAAAACAAAGTATGCTATGGTGTTGAGTATACATAACATTATATAAAGAACATTTCAATAAAAATGAATAAGCGTTGGAAAAAAAATTCTAATACCCATACAATAGGTGTGATTTAGCTACAATTATTATGAATTAAAGATCGCATATATTATTTGATGTCAAATCATTATGTGTGTTTTCAACCTCTCCTTCGTGATCATAAATTCAACTGTCAGTTCAAGTTCATCCGTCCACTTGAACACATGAAGATGCCGAAAGGCGAAGCCCGGGTCGTCAGTAACAAAATTTTTGTGAATGTACACTATTTGAACGATTCAAATTTAAAATTTAAATTCCAAAAAGACACTTTTAGTGAAAATCTTAACAAATTTTCAAGAAATAATTTGCCACTAGAAAAAATATCGTATATATAATAAAAAATCGATTGTGTAACATTTACTCTATCCCATTCGTCAAAAATCAATACATCGATCAAGTTCGTTAGTCAGGCAATTCTAAATAAATATCAAAATTTTATTTATCTATTTAAAAGTTTACAGTTAAGTGGACGTGATACAGCAAAAACAAAAAAAAAACATATAAATGCACATTTAACTACAATTTAGATTTGTTTGACTAATGAGCTGAACGAATCGCTTGATATTAATTTTTCCAATCTCTCTTTATTGAATAGGAATTTTTAATTCAATGTAGTAAGTTAAGTCATAAAAATATCATATATTTATAAAAAAGAAGCTACAATATACAGATTATTACGGGTTCAAAAAGTATGATCGTATTCGTAACAAAATAATGCCGATATTTCTCTAGAATGTAAAATATAAAGTTCAACAAATAACTAATATCGCGGCATATTGACAAAGCTTCCAGAGGTAGCAAGTAGCAACCGCTATAGTACGTACTATAAAATAATAATAAATAGCTCTATCCTGGGCTTATGATTTATTTGCACAAGCTTTTGCATTTCCTATATACACTTGATAGGTGATTAATAACATTGGCTCACCGAGAAGTCCAGCATTTCAAAACATTGCCGGTAGGTAGTGTCTATAATAAAAGCTTAAATTATATAAATGTAAATAAATACGGTTTCTTCGGCTTAGTGTTAAACGCTGTATTTTAGCGATCAGTTAAGCTTGGGTTCATGTTCGGCAAGGTCAATAGGAAATTTTGTAAATTCTAACCTAATGAAAGTTGATGTCGCAAAATTTCAAAAACAAAGATCAACATATACAGCACTACAATTATATTATATTATGATAAATTTAAATGTATTTTTACTGTAAAGTTTTGTCACCGTTATGTAATATCGAAAAAAATGTGCTTTGAATTATTTATCTGGACTTTATTACTTAAATGCTACCATTTGAAGCTTTTTTATCTGAAAAATGCTCGATGCAAAAATTCTTAAAAATTAGATTTCTATCAAAAAATGAAATAAATCTTTAATTACTCAAAGACCATTACTTCGAAAATAGTTAAAACATGGATAAAATATTGTACTGTATGAGATTCGATACAAAAATATCAAACATGGATTATCTCAAAAAGTTTTTAAAAATATTAAAATATTATGGGAGGGACGAAGCTAAAAATTGTTATGGTACGAATAAAAAAAACAAGCCTAAATTTGATTCATTTATTAATTTATTAAATGTTAATCTGTTTGTAAAATATTCAGAAGTCAAGTTTTCATTAATTCTGAAATATCTTTATTTTTCAATATGTAAAATTTTAAGACTCAAAAAAACTGATGTACTTACTCAGTAAAACAAAACAAAACTATTTACTCACCCTTAACACACAATTTAATCAACATAGTTCTATCTAAAAAATCAAAGTTTATGTTCACTAAGGTATTACATATATTGATTCTAACATTATAATTTGAGTGGTAGATATACCAAACCGTATCTTGTAAATCGTTATATGTTATAGGTATAGCTTGGTGTCACTACTAAATATAAATATAAAATTGTATTGGCAATGTCGAGATTGAATCAAAATATTATATGAAAATAACTAAACCATTTTTTTCCATTACGGTGCATTATAGATTTTACAGCCATAAGTCATTTCCCTGTGTTCAATTAATCTTTTTTACGCAGTTGACAATGAACCATATCTCAAGTGTAAAATATGGTATGTGTACATGTGGTAAACGTGTGTTAGTTAGTACTACTTCTAAAATATCATCAAATCAATGTTAAATGACAATTTATTAAAAAAAGCAATCATTATTATTCAAATTGACATGCACGATAACAATACACTATTAAAAATACAATGATATTTGACAAAATTGGCTTTCTTGATTAACTGCGTGTATTCGAAAGGTGTTTTATTATTGAAATGTGGCAACACCTTTCAATGACATAAATGATTTGAAATAAAAATAAAATAATAACCATAAACAAAATGGTCCGTAGACAAAAGAATTGATATCGTTTCTCATTCGAATCATATTTTTATAAGTCCAATTAAATCAAAAACACTGCGGTTAATTTATTAAACTAGAATTCAGGGCGTGTTAAGGCGTAGTCTACTGGGTAGCTGAAATATGTGGGTGTAAATACTGTATGGTAACGATTATTTTAACCTATATAAATTCCACAAAATATTTTAAAGAACACAATATTTCGTCATTTTTCTTTTCATATTAATCTTTAAATTTGTTTCGATTCCTATCACTCTAAAGATAATGTATTAAACATGTTAAACCGACGACAATATAAAGACTCTTTTGAATGCTCATATGCTTCACATTGTGTGCATGTCATAACAATCCTGAAAAAAGATTTATCAAATCTTTTAATAAATGTATGATTTTATGAAAATGGAGGTTGTGTGACTAACTCGTAACACATTCAAGTAATACATCTTCTATTAAACTAATAATTCATAGGTTGCTCATCAGGATCGTTAAATAATATACACCTAAAAATCGATTTAATTAAGTTTCTAAATATTTAATTGGAATTTAATTTAATATCGTTTTTGCATTAAAAATTACTTTCCATAAAACTACTGTCTAACTTCGAACTCATCAGAATCTTTTTTAGTAAATGTATCATATATTAAAAAAATAAATCACTTATTTTTAGTAAATTTACATTTATTCAACATGATTCAGGCCGGTTTTTCTCATCTCGAGTATTTTCAACTCATAAGAATATACATTAAAATATTTTTTAAAGAATATTATTATCAGTTAAAAATGCGCGAAATCGGTCCTAATCGTATTAAATAAATGTGTAATTACTAAAAAATAATGTTTTATTTATTGAATATAATATTTTTCTACTAAGTATTGACAGTGAACACCTTATAAGTTATCTTAAATATGTGTTAAATTATCATTCTTACCACATTGGAAATTCGCGTAACAGATATTTAAAATAATCACATTGACCCATTGACGAAAAAGCTTGAAGTCCCTGCACTAGACAGTGTCCAATAAAAGAGACGTTTATAATCTCAATATTTGAACGTATGGTATGCCTCCATTGAGCGTTGTTATTAAACTTTTTTATAAAGATTATTTTGTAGGTTATAATAAACGCTTATTTTTAATAAGCTGTTTCCTGGGGCTATTTACATAAACAGAGCTATCAAATAATCAGACAGTAATATAACGAAGTATTTTGATTATGCTCTAAATATCAGTTCAAAGAAAATGTAATTTGCATAGGGTAATAACTCGATTGTTAAGAAACTTGCAAATAAAAAATAACAGACGATTTAAAATATCATGAGTACATATTACATTATCCACTTTTTATTCATTATATTGTTCAAATAAACAATACACGTATTATGTATTGCAAGTATTAATATTTAACAAAATATCAACGCAATTAATGTTACTGGTAAAGTAATTTATTTTATATGTCTTTTTGCTTTGTTAAATTTCCTTATGTTTATAATTGTAAAGACACAAATGTTTTTTCTTTAGTAATTATTGGTTAACTTTCAATACCAGTCAATGCTTGAAAATGTATATTTAAAATTAACATATACGTATTATATAAAAGAAAATACAGTAAACTAACACTTTGAAACTGCTTAATAATTGAACTAATTTAGTTTACAATTTTTCAGAAATCTAGTTATAAGACGATTAAAACAATGCTCTTTTTAATAAAAAAGTCAAGTATAAATGTTAAGTAATCATCATGTTTTGTTTTTAGCCGGTAGCTAAAATTTTAATTAAGTATGATAATTTTGTTATTCCAATTGTTCAAGTCCATTCATTAAGAAAATACTTCCACAAAGTTACCGCCGAATCCATCAAAAATATTATTTTATATAAATTATTATTTCCCCGCAAGAATGTTGTATCTAGAAAAATTCTCATTATGATTTTCAAAGTTAAAATAATCATAAATTAAAAGACATTTTAATACATCGAATAGCTATATATTTATTATTTAAGTGTTTTCCTTCATTATATAAAATAATACAAAATGCTGAAGAGCGAGAGATGTAGTTACTCTTAATCTTTTTTATTTAAAAAATAGTGTATTTCAAATTTTAACCAGATATTTTTTATGTGATTAAAAATTACTTTAGTTTGCTACAAAATGACAAATTCATATAAGTCTTACGTATCAATTAAAAACACGATCCTGTTATTGGTACATGGGTGTTGTATGGAAGTATTTTTTTCACAAGTATATTATAAATATGTTTATTGTTGCCATATTTGTTATCTGTATCAAATGTTTAGTTATGTCTGTAAATACTATACGTTTTCTTGCAAAGGTGTGCCAAGTTGCGATGAATCGCGACCCGAAGCCTGATAGGCATGACATTACCCACTGAGCTATTTTAATAACAATTTCACCTCGTATAAATTATTGCTCACTGCCAACAATTTCGCTGGGCCATATTATTACTCATGTTCGTGTTTGTGTGCATAACGGAATTCGCGATTAGATTTTTTTACATACGTATAAATTCGTTTAAAAAAAATTGGCAGCGCGTTAATAATGATTGCTGTTTGCCAGTAACATGAAAACGTTTCCAGGCATTGGAATTATTGACAATTAAGTGTTTCAAATTTTGTATCGTATACATATATTTATTTATTTACCTATGATAAAAAACAAGTTAAGTATAATATATTCATAAAACTAATAAATTCCATCCGGAAAAAAACTTTAATTTAATAACAAATTACGTTTAATATTGGTGTGCATTTTTTTGTACATTCACCATATCCGATCTTTTAATAGAGCATAAGCTTATTATTTTTCGTAGTTCCCACTATTTTTAAAAATCTTTTACGTCCCATATCCTCATTCATACTCATCAATTTCCGTGTTAATAATAGTATTTTATTATTGAGATTAATAAGAATGAAAATCTATCGTAAACATTGACGACTGTATAGCCAAAGAAATGTTTTCTTAAGTATTTCTCTGTGTTTATTAAAATCAAAATGAATACTATTATATTTCATCCAGTCAGCATTTTATAACTAATTAGTTATAACATACATTGTTTTTTTTTTAAATTATTATTTATAGACATATCTATTTGCTACAATGCAGTACACATATGTTACATTCTTCTGCACATGTGCATGTCTTACATTCGTGTCTGCACATGTGCATGGAGAGTGTGTCTGTATGTGTAAATGTATGTGAGGGAGAGAAAAAGAAAGAGAGTGTTGCAATGTGTGAAAGATTTTTTTTATGCGATAACACTTCTGCATAACAAACTTTTCTTTGATAGGTTAAACCTAGAAGAAAAATAAAACATATGAATAAGTCGTTTTTTTACCAATATTGCTATTGTGGTAGTTTAAACTTTTTTTGTCATTTAAAATATGTAGGTATATTCAGAATATTTTATCAAAACTTATTTAAAACACTATAATTGTGAATAATAAAACCTTTTCAAATAGCTTCGTATAAGAGACTTCTTTCTTTTGTATTAATAGCTTCCAAACATTTTAGTATTATTTTCGCTATATTATACAAAAGATATCAAACAATAAAATGGCTTGAAGCTATACATGAAAAACTTCTGTCTAATATGAATAAAGAATTCAATAAAGCAATGCATACAACAAAACTTTATCAAACAATGCCTTTATGTTCGACGCATAAAATAATAATGGTTTTGATATAAAATAGTATATTTGTATAGCGTAATTGGCGTGATGTGATAAATTCAGCAAGTGTCTCGATGCCAAAATCAAGCCTTTGTGTGAGAAACAGTGAATCAAAATTTCCTGCGGCACCGGTGACGTTTTTATATCAAAAGCTTCTTTGTGCTTTTAACCGAAGTTACAATAAAAACGATTTTATGACGAGCGATAAAAATATTCAATTAATATCGTTGTGAAACGAACAGATAATAATAAGATAAAATAGTGTCCTATGATACGAATAATAAAGATACCACATAAAGCTATCTTATAATTTTATTTTATTCACTTGAAAATTAAAATATATTTGAGGTAATTGTAATTTGTAATAAGACATTCTGTGTTAAGTAGTTATTTTCAATGTATATCTTAATTTATATTAAAAAGTATACATATTACATTATAGATATAAAAAATGGTTTTCTAAAATATTTTTGAGAAAATAAACGTAGTCAATGATAAATAACTATGCCTTACTCACAAAAAATGAGCAAAATTTTCTTTAGATAAAACGATAGACGGTCGAACTTACAAAACAAATTATTCTATTAAACACGAGTGCTGCAAAAAGTAGCCTTATGATTCAATAACAGCACTAACTGCTTTCTGACCTATGACATAACAACTCTCATCGCCTATGATCGTTTGACCTCAAGTAGTGTATTTGAACATGGGTATGTGGCATCAATGTGATCAATTATGTATCGACGAATTCAAAAACGGTAAAAAGACTTACACTTATTATTGGCACGTTATCACGATTTTATAAAGTTCATATTTATTTTAGACCTTGCAGTAATAATAATATTTGTAGACCGATTTTTTAACGACGTAGAACAGGGGTTCTCAAACTTATTTAACCCTAAAGCTCATTCTAAAATATTGTTAAGAGAGGCGGGCACCACTTATTTTTTCTAGGTTAATTTATAATTATAATTATTTATTTTTTTACAATGTCCGCTCCCAATGTGGAGCATATGAACTCCTAATGGAGTTTATCTCTACAGAAATGTTTCTACGAAAACTGCTTGTTACTCAGTTGCTCAACCTCTCTTTTTCCAAAGAAAGTAGGAATAGAAGGAAAGGGCTAAGACAGGACTAGTAGTTAGCTAATCGCTCTCGATACGCCCCATTCATAGGATGGGATGGGTGGGACGGGGGAATTCAAGACATCACATACATCCATGCCTTTGAACAGATATTCATAAATCGATTGAAAAATCAATTTATGAAACTGCCCGTACTGGGATTCCAACCCGTGACCTCCGTAGCGGTAGCCAACGACGTTGACCACACGACCACACAGGTGGCCAAATTTATAATTGGACAAGAATAATAAATAAAATATGCAAAATAAACATTTTGTAAAAACAGTATGATTATTGGCACTGCATTTCATTGGTCAGCGTCTCATAATTAAGAATGTATGTTCTTATCAGCAAACAATCGTAAAGATGCTCATCGGTTTTATTTTAAGTTCATGTTTGAAAATAATGATTCGCAAAGATACGTCGAACGATTGTTACGGGCCAATGTTGTCGGGCGCACAAAAATCAATAAGCGGGCGCCATGGCACCCGTGGGCACAAGGTTGGGTATCTCTGACGTATCTTTGTTCATTTTTAATGTATCAATTCTTGGTGGAATGAAATTATATTCAAATAATACACTACTCATCTGTATCAATTCCTACTTTTATTTAATAATATCATTCCTCGTTTCGCTCACGACGAGTATTATCAGCTGATAAGAGTATACACTATTACAATATAATTTATACAAAAAATAATAATAAGGCGTAATAAGCAATTGGTATTGGAAAGAATTGATAAATAAACGTATAAAATATGAATAAGTGAAACTTATGTGAGAATTAATACTAAGTATTTTATTTTTTGATTATTATGCTTTTACACCAATTTTGACAGTGAAAACTATAAAAGTGGAAGACATTGTGTTACAAACTAAAACATTTTTTCTCGTAATAAGGAAAACCAGCCCAGATCTTTGAATATGTAGTCCAGTTGATTAGAGCTTGCTCTACCGACCAGGCGGGACTGGATTCGATTACCGGAAAGGTCAATGTCAAATTTAGATTTTTTAATTTAAATTTCGGACCTAAAACATGGGTGTTTGTGATATCATTTTACCACGAGTTGATCTCGAGTGACTTACAATAAAAAATATCGATTTTTTCTCGTATGATCGTACAACTCTAAGAATATTTGGCTTATTGGCATTAGCTGTAACGCCAAATATTTATTTTTAATTAAAAAAAAAGTTGTTTTAGTTTTTTTGAAAGTTGATACACATTTACATTGTAAGACATAATTTGAAGTAAATAGGATCTTCTTACGTTATCACTTATGGTTAATAGAAAAAAATAACTATTTAAAATAGTTGAAACAAACATACATTAGTTTATCACTAACGATTATAAATTAAGACTACACAAATAAAAGATTATAAATTTTTCTAGACTCGTGTGATAAAAATATTTTTGAAAAAAAGCTTACGACTATTAGCCATTAATTACTCTACAGAATTTTTCGATAACCTTTAGCAATATCAATTATGTTTATTTTGTATTAATTGTTTTTAATGTAGTTTATTTTTTGAATATAAATATGACCCAAGTGACTTTGAAAATAATTCCGGTAAAGGTCAAATCAAAATGTCGTTTTCGTTAACAAAGCATTCGATCAAATACCGACAAAATTATTTCAATTATAGATATAGTCTTCTAGATATGATTTGCAACTTTGTTTGAATAGAAAATAATCAATTTTATATTTAAATTGGATTGACAAGATTTGATTGAGAAGAGAATATTTTGCGATCCTTAGACCGATTTTGATAAAATAATTAATTTGTATTTTAATATAAAATGAAATACTCTACAATACTTTTTGTAATCATCTTTCTTTTATTTTATATGAGCAGGAATGGTTTCGCTCATGTTAAGCAATATCAACTGATTAGAGAATACATACAATTTTTTATGGTTTGTTTAATTCTTTTATATAATCCTTACACCTGATTCTCTGCGTTTCCCGGAAATAGTTTAATCGCCGTTTATTTAATAATTGTATTAATTTAAAATCTGTTTATAATTACATTCGATTTTATTATTAGTCAACACTTTAACTGAATGAATCTTTGAGTTTTTAAATTATTCATTGTTTTTTAGAGGTAATAAGCAATTCAATTATAGTCAATTTAGTGCCACTGATTCATTTATTGTATCTTTCTTTACCTGTAAATTATTTTCATATTTAAATTACCATTTTTTTAACACTCTAATAGTTTTATTTTTTTCTGTATAAACAGCACTGTAATATTGTATTCTCAGTTTATCAGGCTCGTCATGCGTAAATTCGGTCCTGATCATATAAAATAAATGTAGACTTAATACAAATAAGTGTTTTTTTATATGATGCTTTTCCAGTATTGACAGTTATTTGTATTTCGCAAAACTGGAAAAATGTACGATTTTTTATAACACAAGAGTATACTTGTCATATAATCAATGGTAGATCGTAGAAATAAAAACATTTAATTGTTTTTAAAAATTAACGACTTGTAAAAACAGTATATTTGAATATATTATATATTAATTCAGTGGAAGGTAGTGCAGTTACTGGTTTATGTGCAGCAATATATTACAATAAATGATTGTATAAAACCTCCAATTAAATCGATATTTAAACGATCAATCAATTCTAAATGATACTAAACTAGAAATTAAAGAACAGTTTTAAATATTGCACATCGACTAAGCTGAAATTGCGAGGTATATAATATGCCAAAAAACATGTCAATTGGTCTTAATCAACGGGTAATAATATAAAATCTAATCGTATTTCTAACATTGATTACATAGCGTTATGCAAACGACCAATGACGTGAATAATTGGCAATATTAAGATCCTGATTGGCCAGGAACGACAGGTCTGCAGGTAAAACTTCGGTCGTAATTCCGTTAATTGCGAATGAAGTATTACAGAAGATCAAGTGGGAGTCAAAGATACCTTGGAGCTGAATACATACCTATTCAGCGAATCATGTATATGCAAAAATGTACAAGCTCATTTCATGTCACCTTAATCATTCTCTATTTTATAGGTTGTTTGGTATTTTTAGTATATTATTCATCGTACATGGTTACATTTGAGATATAGATCATTAAATAACATTCCTCCTGAGGCCAATCCTTTACGTTTTAATCTGGAATTAAATGCAGAATTAATTATAAGCTACATCTTTTCTTATGCTTATACAGTATATTATA
The DNA here is from genome assembly GCA_031772345.1 of Himalopsyche anomala. NCBI lineage: Eukaryota > Metazoa > Arthropoda > Insecta > Trichoptera > Rhyacophilidae > Himalopsyche > Himalopsyche anomala. The sequence goes on from CM062821.1 coordinate 34,265,279, forward strand.
ACGTTTCGCGTTACTGTATTCTGTCTGGTCATATGTAACAAATACATTTTATTTGACATTTAACAAGTTAGAAATCAATGTGTTCAACATAAATAATATATCATATGAGCACTCAAGTGGTGAAGTGAGCCAACTAATAAAATACTATAACTTTTGTTTTGGACTTAAGAACAATCACATCTATATTTGGTGTTTTGGAAGATTGCATATTTTCATTTCACGGAGATAACACTTTTGCAACGTGTATTAACTGAGGTTACTTAATTTTTACGATCTTTTATACGTGTAGAATATTAAAACGTATCTAACTTATTTTTTTCTAAAATACCACTTGGCTCACATCATCTCTAATGGGTCCATTATATTATGATTAATTAAAAATAATAAGCTATCATTTAAGATTTTGACTGAAAGTGCTTGGTGGAACATAAATGTTAAATTTGAATCGCTTAAATTTTGTACACTTACACAAGTTTTGTCCATAACGATCGCTTCAGGCTTGAACTGACAGTCAGTCCATGTTCATCCGTGTACTTTAACACCGGAAGATACCGAAAAGCCGTCAGTGACAAAACTTCAGTGAATGTAAAATATTTGAACTATTCAAGTTAAGAAAGTGAGCAGTTTAATTTAGTAACAGGATATTTAAAAAGTCATGCTTAAATTAATGTATACTCAAATAAAAAAATTGACAAGCTCTCTCTCATTTGTCTGGAAAAACAGTTACTATCGCTGATATAAAAAATCATTTAAAAACTTCTAAGCACATAAAAACTAGTATATCCTAAGTGAAATGAATTAACAATTTTGAGTCTTTGAAACTGCATTCATATGAATTTATCCTTGACAGTTTTGATGATGCACATCAATAAACCTTCAACAACAGTTTGGTTTAAACAAGTTTTTCCCAGATAACGGATTTTTTTGTCGGAATAATTATGAAATCACATTTATATTATTTATTCTACGATTTTCACATAACAGAGTAACAACGCGAACAAATGAAACGATTGAGTATTGATATAAAATAAAAATAACTTTGATTATTCCACGTATTGTGTATCAAAATGTGACACGTGTTTCGCCTCTTTCAGAGGCATCTTCAGACAACTACTTTCGCAAATTTTTGCTTAAGTACGAATGATTTTAATTTTACTATTCTGATATATTATAATAAAGATCAAAATAAAATGGAAGGGGATGATAGAAAAACAAACAAACGATAATGGTAATACAAATGACATTTACATTAAGAAATGATTATCTAATGAGTTGGATCAATTAGGACGGGTTAAACCGATAGAAAATATATTACTATTTTGATATATTATAACAGAAATCAAATAAAAATGGGTGGCAAGGGTGGGGGGGGGAGGGGGGAAACAAACAAACGATAATGGTAATACAAATGACATTTACATTAAGAAATGATTGAAACAATATGTGGAATAATCAGAGTTATTTTTATTTTATATTAAAATGAACTTCCACAAAGTTACCACCAAATCCATCGAAAGGATTGAGTATTGGTTTGATGAAAATATTATTTATTTAAGGTTTTTGATTAAAAATAATTCAAAATTATATAAAATATTTGTAAATAATTCGTTTAAATGTCTACTAGACAAGAAGGAGCTGAGAATAAATACTTTTTTTAATCTGTTTTAAATCATCAATATCGATTTCATATATGAGGATCTCAATTTCAAAACTTACCTAAGAACCATTTTTGATTTTTTCAAATTTTGATGCCAACTTGTTCATTATTTCAATATCTACACAAACAATAAATTTCCGATTTCAAAAACTCTCTAAATACAGAGAAAGTGTGTTTAGTTTCAAAACCTACTCAAATCCAAAAATCCCACAGCAGTTTTTTGCACTTTGAGAAAAACAATTTTGGTTTTTGGTGTTAGGTAGGTTTTGAATGTAAAGCGCTCATATATGAATATTCCAAAATATATTGAGTAAATAAGTTCAAGACAATGTTTAAAATATATTTTAATCTTTACTATTTTGTATATTATTTGTCATAAAGCGATTATTTTGCTTTCCACTGTGCTACAATATTTTGCGCAATCCTGTCGCTCTCAATAATAATTGAGAGACTATCATTAACGTACGCCTACGAAGCCGGTGTCAGGCTCAGTAGGCAGTTAGCTTCTCCCTGCTCGACCAATCGATAAATCTACCTGTCACTGAACTTTTTCTTAATTGGTAAATTTACACGGCTACTTCCTACTACTGCGACACTGATAAAATCCTCTCACTTGGCTAATAACGATTTGCCATTTTGTGAAAGGAACTTCAATAGATTTAAGTTGCATGAACAGTAATATCAAAAAATGTAAAGAAACATAATTTTCACTATTGCTGTAAAAGCGCCTTTTAATACGGGTAAGATAGTTACTTGAACCTTACATATAAAATTTCCTTCGTATCGGAGAGTATTTAGGACCAAAAAATACTCTTTAAAATCCAGCAATCACTTATCCGCGGGACAACAATACAAAGACTCAAAATCTTTACTTCGTTTGACTTTTACGAATTTCTTTTTTGACAAATGAAAATTTTTTCAAAAGTTAAAAGCGATGTTGTATAACTCTAAAATTTGAAGCTTAAATTTATTGTTGTTGAAAGTGTCTGTCAATAGCAGAAGTAATTTATCAAAATCTGTATAATTATGCAAAAGCGCAATGAAAAACTTTCAACCGTCTTATAAATAATTAATCCTGTGATTGTCATCTTTACCACTGTTAAAATAACAATTTTTGTGAACAACTCGCAAATAAATTTAAAAACCACACACTTATAATATGTATAGACTATTAAAGATTTTATAATATAACTTAATTTCTATTAGGCTAAAATATTTTTATTTATTTTCCTTGTACCAATTATATGTTCACATAAATAACCAACTCATACTCATGACTCGTTGCAATTATTTCTTAGTATCCTTGTTATTGAAACTTTTTTTACAATCGATAGTAGATTGGGTAGAAAGTCAAATTTTAGTATCAACATTAATTTTGATTACATAAAATAATAAAGTGTGGGTTATTTTTCCGAAGATGATGTGTTGGTCATCACATTATCAAAATTTAAATAACACACCATTACCCGTCTGTTACAGAATGTATTTTTTTTATTGTTTAAATTAATTAAAGTTTATAGGTAGATAGAAATAACTTTTTTTAACTGGTTAAAAAACCATTCATTTTATTATGATGTTTGAAATACAAGAAAAAACGAAAAATAGATGAAACTGGTTGCTTCTTATGTTGCCAAAATATTAATATACATGAAATAATATATTTTCAGAATTTATCTTTACAGGATGAAATTGGCATATTTTCAAGCAAATAATCGTTTAATTATTTCCATATTTCTAGCATTTATGTGAAATTTGTTAAACTGTGTTGAAAAATAACCTTGAATTCGGTAAATTAAATTTTGTTTAGTGATTGTGGCTATTTTTTTGTAACCCTGTTCCCTTCTCATGATACCTGATTAATTGTAACCTGATTATTCTACAATAACTGTTTATTTATTGATTTGGCATTTACTTGGTAGAACTCCATTTTAATAGGGTAAAATATCAAGGTATTTCAGTTCTGAGGAGTTCTGAGGAACTGAAATACCTTGATTTTTTACCCTATTACAATAACTGTTTATTGTTCAGTCATATAATAAGATAATATATAAACATAACGATAGCACAAAGTAAAAATAAAACAGACATCTAAATCTTCAGACAGAAATCAATAAATGTATTGAAAAATCAATTCATGAAACTCTCTGTGCTGTAATTCAAGCACGTGAAGTCTGTAAACAAATTTAACAACGTTGACCACTCGTCCTCGAGCCTAGATTTTCTTCCTTATTTAAAAACAAATCCACTATGAGATTATTAAAATTTCACTCCAAACAGTAATTCTATTTGGAAACAAATTAAATGGTCAGAATTTAAATCAATTTTTGGTCAGAATTAAAATATGAATAAAAATATTAAGCGGTCAGAATATTTTATAACAATTTTGGTTAGTAGGTTAGGTTAGGTTAGGTTTTTTTTTAATTTCATTAAAATTATTTGTTCTGACCGATATATTCTGACCATTTAATAAAAATTCTGACCAGAAAAATACGAGCCATTTTATTTTAATTCATACCACCTGGCAAGTAATCAAGTGTTTATTAACCATGTGGACATGGACATAATTGCAGTTCAATACTCTCATAATTTAATATAATTTCTCAAGACTTGTGCGGTGCTGCCGATTGCCAAAACGGAATGCAAATTAATACAGATATCGATTTAATATCGCGAAGAAAGTCGCCCCTGGACGGACTGGACATTGGTGTGGTGGATTTTTTGCACTTTCGGCGAGAACGCGTCACGTAATAACGCCAGTGATTTATATCGATGCGTTTCGTCCTTATTTGCATATAGATGGTCTGATTATCGGCTGACCACTAAGCCTCGGAGCACTCCGAAGGAAGTACCTGGCTGATCTCTTATTTTGTAATGAAAAATATTATGCAAATATCCGCATATTTCTAAGGAGTGTTCATAATTTAACGGTAGATGGGTAAGCAAACGTATATATTATGAAAAAGTGGCTCTTTTATCTACGCATCTTTTCCAGGATTGTAATTATTCTCCTTCTACATCCGTTCTTTGCTGACTTAACGATCAACACAAGACACATTTTTCATTTTATATAACACATATTCAAATTTGATAAAATCGCAATTACTTAGTAAAATCATGCAACATTGTCATGTTTTTATATTATTTGATTCTTTCCTTGCAAAGTTTTTTTCATTTAAATGTATAAAACATGGTATTTCAGCAACAAATTTTTTTCTTTAAAAAAAAGCTTATTATAAAAACAACATTACTATTTAAAATAAATAGAAAAAGATAGATGTCAAAAATTCTATATTGTTTTTTAAAAAACAATAATTAATATATTTTTATATCAATGTCCTCTCTCAATGTGGAGCATATGGCCTCCTAATGGAGGTATCTCAACAGAATTATTTCTACGAAAACTGCTTGTTACTCAGTCGCTCAACCTTTCTTATTCAAAAAGAGTAGTAGGGATAAAAGAATAAGGAAGGCTAGAACAGGACTAGTGGTTAGCTAATCGCTCTCACTACACCCAATTATTGAAGGATCGGAAAGGGTAAGAGGGAATTTTTTAAACTTCACAAGCACCCATGTCTACGAACAGATATCGATAAATTGAAAAAATGCTGTTCGTACTGGGACTCGAAGCCGTGAAGTCCGGCACGGAAGTCCAACACGCTACCCGCTGCACCATAGGACCCGACTAATTGAAAATCGAATTGATATGATTAATTAAAATGTTTAGCGTGACTTTCATATCAACAAAAATGAATGCGATATTGTTTTAGTAAACGTTCTATTGGTTTATTTATGATTTTTAAATCACCATACATCCACTTTATCTGATCCTGAAAACATTTCGTAGAAAGACAAAATGGCTAAAATTCTGGTGATTTTCCAACCTTGTTATTAATCTTCTTAACTTCTTCGAAAGGAAAAGTTGAGTAACTATCTTACTTGTTGTTAATTAACTGAATTTGAAACATTGGCCAAACTTATTATTAATGCTTTCTGTTAGCAAGTATAAAATCATAATCTGTATTCTACTAAATCAATAAAAATGAACATTCAGAACTAGATAACCCAATTTGTATGCTATATCATATTTGCAAAAAATAAATAAAAAAAATATACAATTATTCATTTGTTTCGATATTTTATTAGTAATAATGTTGTAAGAGATGTATTTTTTGCATACGCACAAAAAACGACAATTTTATAATTTTTGATATATTGTAGATTCAAGGAAATGAAAAGCAAACGACTTGCATACGTAATTTTAATTCACCACACGTAAAGATGGCCGGTGTATAAATCTTTTTGAATATAATATTATATGCACATTATATATTATATTACATCAATGCAGTGGCCAAGAAAAAAATGTAACAATTTAGATCATGTATTTTTTTAATTTAAAAAAAATATGACGCAAATTGAATTATTAAATAATGAACTTGAAAGAACCCCTAAAAAGTCTCAAAACTGTAAAAATAAAAAACATTTTTTTTTATGTAGGTACAGTTATATTATTTTTTCTAAATTTGATTTCTTGGTAAATACAATGTTGAATAAAATTGTTTTTTTCTTAACACGAATCTGAATTGTATTGATAGGTGAACGGTCATCAATGAAACAAAAGAAAAACGATATTTATACACCGATTTTTTTAAAGCATGTTAATACTATTATTTGATTTTATTGACGTATTATAATGTAAATTGTAAATGCACCGTTTTTTATGTATTCTACATGTTTTATAAAGTATTTTTTTGCAATAATTATTCTATAACAAAAAAACGAGATGAAGTTTATTGCGTGACGCTACTGAATTACAAGAAATTAACATGACGTCAAAAATTCTTCCTTGCTCGACCATAGAAAATCGTATTAGAGTACACTGACGCCTGTCTACTGGTGAGGTAAGCTCTCTGGGGAGAGGTGATTTCACACTTTTCGTTCGCCTTATCTTCATATCTATCGAGCAAATTATTTACCGAGTACTTGGGCTTAAACTGTCAATTACATATGAGAAACCTCTTTGGAATTCTTCGAAAAATCATTATGATTCGTAAACATAAACGTGCTGTAGTTACGCAGATATCTTTATCCTAGAATGTAAAGTCCGTAACTTCTTTCGGCCATTTAATAGAAGAGTGTAAAAACAATTAATCTCTCCTGAATATGCAACGAAATCTTTAACCATAATAAAGTAATGATAACATTTTTGTTGGTGTGTTTCAAAACAAATAAACTGTCATTAACTGATCTGTCAAATGTTCATTATTAATAAACTCATATTTGGTCAGAAAATAAATGATATATTATTGCCAACACCATGCTAACGTTACGACCTTTTTTGAATGCTAGATATTATTTTAAATACTGATCGTTTTTTGTAAGTTACTGACCACACACATGGTGTATATTTGTAATACACAATCAAAAGTGAATGAGATACTGAGAAAATAAATACTGCTCATTAATAATTTAAAACTATGCCACAATATTACATATGAACTTAGAGAAATCGACTATAGCAATGTTTTTATTTACAATTATTGGTGTTTTTAATTACTACAACTTGTAATTCTATTCCAATAATTTCTTTAAATTTTAAATGTTTTTAATTGAATAATAAGGATTATAATTCTTATAATATGACTGGTTTTAGAATTAACAGATTAAGCTTATTGTAATGTAAGTAAGATACTGTCAAAACTATTTCAATTGTATACTTTATAATCTTCGTGACGTTTATATAAAGAATAGTATAGTATGTATACTGGTTCTCCGATATTGCTGACAACGGGAATTACATTGAACAGTGCAAAAAAAAATAAGGCGTTTATGCAAATTATAGGTACATGTAAAACCACATCAAAACGTAGTACTTACGTTAATTATAATCGTATACCATTCTGCACTATTTGTTTTGAAAAATCGATTAATTTAATCAATGTCGAAAATTAAATAATTAACGATGATTGTCTAGATATCAATTTAAAAAAACCCACTCAAAATTGACGACTCATAACGAGTAGGTATTCACCGAATGTATGTTTTGTTTAATGCTCTCCATCTCTCGAAATCGTGTCAAAACGTTTTTTTTTCAAGAGCTCTCTTGATAAACATTCAATTTAGCTTAATGTTTTAATTATGGAGTTGCGATTTTTTCGCAACGTTGTAAATCTCCGCAAAAATATGGACGCTTGATTACATACGTTTCATGCTGGACAGATCCTACGCATTTTAGATAAAGTGTAACAACCAATAATAATACATTCAAAACAGTGACGTCACTGTGATTGTCAATTATTTTAATTACTACACATAAAATATACATTTATCAATAGCTAAAAAATAGCATTGTAATAAGGTGAGTTCGCAAAACAGTTACTAATACATATCATATTTTTATCATATATGTTTGTGTGTAATGAATATAAGCATCCGTATAGATTAGACTGGGCTTCAATCCCAGTTCATTTTCAAAAAATGAATTTTGTATCAATTTATGAATTTTTGTTCCAAAGATTCTATCACAAAACGGAATGTAGAGAGAAGGATTAACTAACTATACATGTCTTGTTTTAGCTCTATTTTTGTATTCCTACACTTTTTAAAAATAACAGATTGAGGATCTGAAAAACAAACAGTTATCATAAAAATACTTCTGTTATTGAGAACTCCATCAGAATGAAATTCATTTACTATTATTTATATACTTTGCGTCAAAATTGATTGAAATCAGTATTTCTATTAAAAGTCAATATGTTAAAAATCAAAAGTAGATGGCTTCAAATTTAAGCAACGTTTGGTTGAGTATGAAAAAATAGAAATAAAAATATATCATTGTTTTTAGTCAATGGTCATTTATTTAGAAATTTCATTTTCCTTGAATACAAAACTAGATTTGGAAATATAATGTTTTTGTAACATGATACCTGTGATAGTTGTTAGTTAAACACTACAATGCATCACTTTTAGGGTGTTAACTTTCAATACTATGGTGGATAATTTTCACTTTTATTTATCAAGATCAGGACCAGTTTCGTTCATGGCGAGCATTGTAAACTGATAAGAAATATAATTTAACAGTGCTGTTTATACAAAAACAAATTGAAATGAAAAGGTGGAATAAGCATTTGGCATTGAAAAAAATTACAAATTACAGTAGAAATTATGAATAAGTGACTCTAATTTAACACAAATTAAAATGTTTAACACCTCTTACATTTTTTTTAAAAAATCATCAAAGTGTAGTGATACAATGTTAAAAATAACACAGTTTTCTTACTATTACTGATGTATAGTAGAATGCTAGTTTATTCATTTAACGATTTTTTTTTCGAATATTTTTTTTTGTATCAAAATATACAATTGTTTTTGTATCTACATATCTTATCAACTAAACATTTTTCCATCTAAAGTATGTATGTACCCTAATTTACGCCACTGAAAAAAATATACACAAAAATGAATGCGACGCATTCGCTGTACGGGCAATTTATATAACGGCACAAAAAAGCCTGATTATTATTCAGAAATACATTTATGGCTACTTACATGCAAATTGTGCCCGCCAGCCACTGCGAGGCACTGCGATAAAAAAATCAAGCAAATTTAATGGAGTTTCATTCAAAATCTATGTCATCATTATCGCCACCGATCAGAACGATACAGTAAACAAATCGATACAATCTGGGCTTCAAGGGTAATCAAAATACATATACGTACCATTATTTTATGCATTCAAAATTTTCAACCAAGTTTTAAAAGCTTAGAGGTTTGAAATGATGCATTTTCACATTATAATTGTTAGAAAATTGCTAAGAATTGTTATGATAAAAATTAACAGTAAAATTACCGCATTTTTTGATTATAAAAAACACTATTGATTATAAAACGCACCACAAATTCAGAGACGTTTAAATGAGAACAAACATGCGTTTTATAGTCGAAAAATACAGTTAGTACTTAAAACACAACGACATAGTTAAATAAAATTAAGAAATACGAATCTATTGTATTGAAAAGCTTCACCGAACTAAATGTTAATTATTATTTAATTAAATAAAATAGTATTAGAATCTTTTAATGCCGAAACATGAAATTATTGATCAACAAGTGCACGGATGAACTTGAACTGACTGTCAGTTCAAGTTCATTCATGCACTTCAACGCCTGAAGATGCCGAAAGGCGAAAATCGTGTTAGCTACTCAATTTTGATAATAGTGCTGGGCAATCTTTCAATCGTTTTATGAGTTCGTGTTCAAATGCATGCTGCTACCAAACAACACTAGTGAGATCAAACAAAAGAGTCGATTTTAAGATAAAAATTAAGAAATCCAAGACTAAGTTATAAAACAATGAGATATTTATTTTTAAATAATACTCTAAATTGAAAGAATAATTCTACTGTTTCACTTTTATTGATATTGCTGTGACTTCAAAGCATCAGTGGGATAACTAAACACAGGTTTAAATAAATGCAAAAAAATCTTACTGTAATGTTTTTAGTAACACAAATTAATCCATCACCGTTACTTGAACCGTTAAAAAAAGCTAATGTTATCATACATAATCACTTGAAATTAATCTGATTTGAATTGAAGACTAGTTAATAATTTTATAGTTGTTATCGTTCCGGAAACACATTAAGTCAATTAATAAATTTAATACTACATTTTTCAATATCAGTTTTCAATATATAGAATAGGTGAGAAGACGTTTGTTTATCTTTTCAAACCCAATGTATAATATAGCTAAGTTAACGTAAGCTTAAAAATATAGCTCTGATGAAAGCATACGCCGAAATAGCTATCAACTTGGTATATATAAAATAGTATTTGTAGAATGAAAGTACTCTCGTGTTTTTTTACCGTATTATAATGGAATATATATATATATGTATTATACGTTGTATTTATAATTATGACAAACACGGGTAAAAAAGTAAGTATGTATGTTTAAGATATAATATTAATTAAGTACACTGTCAGAAGCTTATGTTCAAGTTGACCATTCGTCTGCTCGCTGACTCTAGATCTGAGTAAAGACTTGCTACTAGATACCAGATCATACGGTGGAGATGGCAGTGAATAATTTCTACGCAAGGAATAGACGCATGGAAGATTAGGTTTGAAAAATGCCGGTCAAATCGGACGATTAGATCGTATCTTTGGGCTCACCGCAGACGATCGTATTATATTATCAAAAGCGCCGATCTGGCAAACCTGCGCATAGGAAAACTGACATCGGGTGAACTACGCTGGCGACAAAGTTACCGTAATATTCCGCTGCGTCGATTATAACGCGGCCTTTTTTTTTACATAATATAATTTAAAGGAAAATTAAGCGATTTATGTTCCTCACTTTAAGGGCGTTCACTGTCAAAGGTGGAAAAGCGTTATACTCTAAAAATAAAATACTCATTTATACTAATTCCTACTTTTATTAAATAAGATCAGGACTGTTTTTGCTCATGACGAGCATTATCAACTGATAATAGAATGCAATTTTACGGTATTATTTATTCAAAACAAAATAAAATGAATAAGGTGTAATGTACAATTGGTATTGAAAGGAATTTACAAATACATAAATCTACAAAATGTGAGCAAGTGACACTAAATTTACTAAAATTTAAATGTTCAATAACTTTAAAATTTAATTACAGAACTCATTTAAGAGTAGTTAGATTTAGCTTCATTACATTTGTAATGACTTCTAAGATGAACAACAACAAAAAATTAGCACTGTATTAACTAGGGCTGTGGAGTCGGGTGTAAGAAAACGACTCCAACTCACTGATTTTTTAATCATTTCCGTTTAATTTACATATTCGTATAGTATTTCTAGTACATTATATTATTCAGTTCATTTTACCAATCAATTTAATGAATAAATTAATAATTTTTCGAAATCCTTAAATTATTTTTCTCTAATTTTTTCGACTTTGACTACAGTTCTCGTATTAACGAAATTCAATATAAATCATTCCGCTTTCACAAATTGCTCTACAGTTAACCAATTCGAGTTCTACAAACGCCCCATCGTCAATTCCAAGCACCGGTTAATCACTCTGTCTGATAGAAAACCAAACTTTTTTTTGTTAATCCAAAACCTCGCGGGAGCTTTTTCTAATAATACTTATCACAAGTATCGCGTCCTTGTTTCGAATCTAGATTTAGAATTAACAATGTTCAAATTGTACTAGATTTTTTTATTCACTAAAAACTATGTTACACTTTTTATATTATTTTACTGAAAATATAAAACCGTAACATATTAAATATTATCAAAGGTGGGCTAGAGGGGATTTGGAGGGGCTTAAGCGAGCCTCCTGTTAAATTCAACTAAGGCTAGCGAGCCTCTTGTTAATTTAAGATAAAACAATATTCTCAAATCAAATTAATATAAAACTGCAATTTCTGACATATATATTATTATTATTTTCAGTATACACAGAAGTACATTTTTAAGCATCAATATTGACTAGCTGTAAGCCCGTTGACCTCAACGGGGGGATTTTTGTTGCATTTTTAAGAAGTCAGAAAATTACAAACCTATTTATTGAATAAGCCAGAAATATGAATAAGGGGAAATCCGGGACAATTTAAAGACGGACGGACATTATCGACTATTAATATATAGATAAGTTTATGGTAAATTTCATTTTGTTACATATTATAAGTGTATTTAATAACACTCCATTGTATATTTAAGTATTGCATATAATTGCATAAGAGTTATAAAAAAATCACTTGTTTCCCTGAACACCGAGAATCGCTTTGAACTTAAGCTCACCGCTGAATAATATTGTACACAATCAATTTAATTTTGATTTAATATTGACCTCACATGTCTTTAAACTAGGAACCTTCTGCTGTATAAGAGTTCTTAACGCGATAGTAACAAAAGCTACAAATATTTTTTAGCCTCTTAAAAACGAAAGATTAGACGCGTCGACTTAAATATTTATTATTAAAAGTAGATTATATGCAAACATGGTTGAATAAATAAAAGGTGAGAAAAAAAATCAATATATTTCTGATTTTTATGCAAATCCTCGGCAATTACAAAGAAGCTTAATCCAATTTTATCAAAGATCATCGTCAAGCGTAACGTTTTTTTTCTAGCACCAAATAAAAATTTGAATAATATGAACAATTTTACGCTTGTCTCTTTGAATTTTTTCGAGTTGCGTCAGAGGTGAGTTTGTTTTTATTATTTTGATCCAAGATCAAGCATTATGAGCATTAAATCAAAATGATTCGTTACGAATGAATTGATTTCAGAGATTTAACAATATAAGTGAGTAGGTTTACTTTTTTAAAAGCAGTGCTCCATTATAAGGTTTCTTAACACATCCATGCCCATGATGCAATCGTAAATAGTTGAGCCATTAAATCATTTAATAGTTCTCTTAATATTGTCAATAAGTATTTATAATTTTAGGTATTCTAGCATATATACATTTTTAAATTATTTTTTAGCTTCTAAAATAGGTTTAAATACTTTCAATAAACAGTGAAACTGAGATGACATCATGGCAGGGAACGTGATTTTTTTGGATGGCATGTTACGGGTTAAAATCGACTACATATATTTTCTCGACAATGTGAATATTTCAACCTCATTTTTTTCTTCCTAAGTAGTGGAACAAAAAAATAAATCAGAATTTAAAAACCATACAAAGCTTTCTCACAAAGCTAGTATTGTATAGTAAATATAATATTGGTATTGGCTATTTAACTATTTTTGTAGAATTGAAAACAATTTATAAAAAGAAAATAGTATCAATTGTTTAAATAATCATTTATTTACTAGAAATCTATTAAAAAGGTATAGCAAAAATCGATGTTTTTAGTTTGTTAATGAATTATAATAAATACAAGCAATACCAAATTAAATTTGAATAGTTCAAATTTAACATTTTTTTAACACTTTAATTATAATTACTATGTGTTATAGCCCTATCCTTCAATCATTACTCTCATTAATAAATAGAAGTTGAGCAACCGAGTAACACTCAATTATTTTAGAAAACTTTTTGTTGAAATAAGCTTCATCAGGAGTTTTAAAAAAAAATATATATTAAGAAACTACATTTTTACGAAGTAAGTATTTTACAATAGTTTCTGATATCAAAAATATTAGGAAAATTTAATTAAGTTAGTAGTAAGTCAAACATAGTTATTTGATATAAAATATGATGCCATAATTTTATATTATATGTAATTTAAAATATTGAAGCGATACGTTTTAATTAATTCTTACCAACTTTTAGATTTGACGTGAACTTTATTCATCCTTGGATAACTAACTCACCTGAAACAAAAAGAAAACAATAATATTAGCGATTAAAAATAATAAAACATATGCATATGAAATATTCAATATCTAATAATTATAAATCAAATTTATTACATTGCAATAATTTTTATTTTAACGTTGTACAATAAAGTATTCTTTGACACCTAATAGCTATGAATAATAAACTAAGTTTTACAGACAGCTTCTATAAATCATATTGCCAAAAAGTTACGATTATTATCTATTTATAATGTTCATCTAAATATTAACAATGCAATTTATAAAACAATAATATTTCAAAATGGCATTTAGTATGATGAATATCTCTTATTGTTTGGTATTAAAGAAACTCTATACCTAATCAATCGATATGTTTCTTTGGCACCAAGGTAAAAAAACATGGCATCATATTATCGCCGTAGGGAAAAAGTATTTTAATAGTTTAACACCTGTATCACTTTATCCTTTTATGCATGATACTTTACGTATTAAACATAAGTTACAATTTTTACGTCTAATATTCGTGTTATAGATAAATAACACTGAACGATTATTTCTTACTAATTGTGTTTATGTTTTACAGAATAAAATATATATATTTAAGACTTTTAACATAATATATTTCATTAACTATACGTTGACCATCAAAAAATATATTTACAATGCAAAAATGGACTTATGATGTATAATTTCAACAGAAGCACATGTAAGTACATCAATCAATGTGTTTTCCAGAGATAGAAAGATGGTATAAGAATAGAAATATACTGATAACTAATTGTTCCTTTCAATTATTTTATTAAAGATTCAGATATAAGGTTCATAAAAAGGATGTAAGCATCGTAGAGATCGATGCAGTAAGATTTCTTTTGAAACGATGTTCGTTGTCAATATGAGCATATGGATTCCCAATGAAACTTATTTAAACAAAAATGTCTGAAAAAATAGACATTAATATGACATCGCTGGTATTAAGTCAATTACAACAATTTTGATCATTCAGTAAGTTCGTTACAAACCATAAAAAAATATTGGAAAATGTATATAAATATGTATTATACTTGTTTTATTTGTACATAATGTAAATTGGTGAATCTAAAAAAAAAATTGATAACGTTCGATGATGCTCATAACTTTCAAATTAAAGGTAAAAATTTCGAATAGTAATAAGCGCAAATAAGTTACTTGAAGGTATTGACAACTTTCGTTGCGACAAAGTTTTTCGAAAGCAATTTTTAAAAGATAATATATTTAAATTAGCAGAGATTTAAAGACCACTTGTAATATATATTAGTTGTAAAAATGTCTACACGCCTAGTGAGTTTAGGGATTACAAAACTGGACGAATACCGGTATAAAAAAAATACAATTATTGAGAAAAAAAACAACCAAATAAAATAAAACTGATTGAAAATTCGATGATAAAATATTGACCTGTGACATTAAATTAACCTAAAATAAAAAAATAGCCATCTGGTGGCAAAAAAAGGATAAATATTGTAAATAAATAAAAAAATATGTTTTAAGATTTCGACTGAATGTGCTCGGTGGAATTTCAATATTAAATTTGAATCGTTCAAATTATATACATTCACACAGATTTTGTCATTAAAGACCCGGGTTTTGCCTTTCAGCATCTTCAGGCGTTCAAGTGCACGGATGAACTTGAACTGTCAGTTCAAGTTCAACTTCAAGTTCATCCGTGCACTCGAACGCCTGAAGATGCCGAAAGGCAAAACCCGGGTTGTTAGTGACAAAATCTGTGTGAATGTACATAATTTGAACGATTCAAATTTTAAAAAAATGTGTTCATTTAGATTTAGCTTAATTTTCAGCTCCGAAATGTTGATATTTTTAATTTTTAAAACCTGTATTTCGGTATAAAAAAAATTGACCGGTATACCAGAATCCCGGATTCGGTAATACCGGTGTTAATAATCCCTACGCAACGTGTCAAGTGCTAAGCACCTACATAGAAATTGGTTTTTTAACGTGCCACAATAGCTCGAAGCGAAAAAGATAAGCCCACAATAAATAATTCAGAGTTGCTTCGCTCCAAAGTTCATTACCAAAATTAACTGGAGCAGATTTCCGCCTAAGGGAAACACCGAACCGGATATATTGATTTCGCCCATTATCACCCAATAATAAAGTTATGATAAACCTTTTCTGACCAGGTACAGTAGTGTTTATTTGATTATTTTATTTGCAGAGCGTGTGGTGATATTTTAGTAGGTAAAAAACTACCGATTGAAAGTTTTGAAAACCAAATAATGTGTACTTGACTAGCTTTATATCGTGTATGTTATTCTATGTGAGCAACCGTCATAAATGAATCACAGCTTACTATATAAAAAAAAATGTTTGCAAAGACACATTGACTGCAAAATTATACTGATTGGTTTGGATAACGATATAATCACAAATTAAAGAAATTTACTAGAATATTTACTAAAATTTTAAACAGCTGTTTTCTTTTCATAGCAGTCTGCATTTTATGTATCACGGCAGTTTAGTGCAAGTCTCAAGTCATCGCAGCCCGCTGGTTGGAAACAGCTGTATTTATGTCAGTCACGTTTCTCTTCAGTGTTTTAATAATAAAAAAACATGACCATCGGAGAAGGAAGCTATTTGGAAACCTATAATTATAAGTATTAAGTCAGTTTATGCAAATTATATAGGTACAGCTCGTGCATCAAACATATTATAATATATTTGGGCTAGATGGTTAATACAAATTAATTTGGTTATAAAGTTTCCAAAGCAACATTATTCTCTGACGAATTACACCTTTTGAATTACAGATTTGTGGTATTTAAGGTGGGGTCGTCAAAAATTAGCAGAGTACGATATATTTGTTATATGAGCCGGTATCAAAGATTGTATATTTGATAAATAATGAGTTGTACCGAAAAGAAATGCTGAAATAAGTTAAGGTTTTGAATATAATCTAAAGGGAAGTTAGGAAAAATAAAAAAATGTTTTATTCTGAAATAAAAAGTGTTAATCGCCATTTTAATATAATTTAAAACACCACTGCACCTTTTTATCGATTATTTCTAGTGAATTAAATTACTTTCCTGTCAAACAATCTCCCATTTCGTTTGTTTGCTTCCAAATTAAATAGTTCAATTTCATTTTATGAGTACTTCAAGTTTGACACGTTTATGAGTGAGCTTTGGACATAAATCAGTTTTTTCAAAAATGTAACTTACACCTTTTTGACTTTAACTTGTTCATTATAGATACATGCGAGCCAATGGCCTGTAATGATTTAAATTAATATATTCTTCGCGGTTGTTAGTGAAATTACGATTGTATTGTAGTGTGCACGTGTAAATAAGACCACGCATATCAAAACATATTTAAACTTTTTTTGAAATTCTTCATAAGGAGAGGTAGTGGCTTAAAAAATCATAATGTTAAGCGTAACTGATTATTTTCTTAGATTTACGAATATTAATTCGAAAAAAAAATGTTTTTAAGCTTCAAAATAGTTTTATTACTTTGTTTATTTGAAAAATAAATATACAGCTTACGTAGAAAGTGATATAAATCACACTCAAACGGCCAAACCGGCCTTGAAAAAGCTCTGTCAGCCGTCACAGTACAAAAAGCGCTAGGATCGAGCTTCCATGAGCTACCGCTTCAGGCGCTTGATAGCGTAATTGCTAAAGTTTACTTAACCCTTGCTCTCAATCGTAAACAGCTAAGTGAGAAATTTATCGCTTGGTTTCTTCAGAAAGGTTCTATTTCTATCTACCAAGAAGTCATATAAATCATTGCTGCTTTTGCCAATAAAATAACTTTACTTGATCAGTGAAAGCTTACATATAGCTATCTGCGGTTGAGTATGTGTTTATTAACTTTCACTGTCGGTGCCGAAACATAAAACAATAATTTGAATTCATTCACTGAGTTTATTGAAGAGGTATTACATTTTACTACTGCTCGAGTCATCTGTTGTTTATTTTTGTAATATCTATGATAATAAATAATATATTATAAATAAATTTGCAATAAATCAGTAATCATAATAAAAAGAACACATGTTATTCAAGATAAAACTGCATTTGTATTAATTTGCATAACGAATTAGTGCGTATGCGGACTGGATATAAATAAATGCACATGAATATTTTTTTAATTACACCGATTTGAATATTGATTGGTCTTTTTAAACAAATCAATGATACAATTATTCTTGTAAAACAAAAAACTTTTTTAACCTGAATACAATATAACATCGAATGTAGAAAGGCAAAAAGACAGTACCCATAGTTTGTGATAGTTATAATGTACACAAACAATTTATACATGTTCTATTAAATGGAAATTTTTAATTTAGGTTTTATATTTGAAAAAGAAGAGCCTTTGAAAACTGTGACCAGGAAAAAAGATCTACACACAAGTTTTTCTAAAGTAACTTATAAAATTAATATAGTTTTAAGTTAATTAAACACTAGTTTGTTAGTTTCCGTGAACTTTAAATTTGTATACATTAAATATTTTCACTTTATCCCAAAACTATTGAAAAACGTTTTTTGTGCCTCCTGTAAAATATGTAACGTCATTTTGTCTTTATAAATTCAAATTAAAATATTATTAAATATATTATAATGAAGGTAATAAAGGTCATTTAACTGTTTAAAACAAATATTTCTGATTTGACATTTCTTTTAATTCTACTTTTTTAATCGACAAATTATTTCTAATAATTTTGGACGAATTCATGAATCCTCATTAAAAATACATTTAAGATTTGATATTTGCTTAAGCTGCCTTTTTTAATTATCAATTTCTTTATAAAAAAGTAAAATGGCAGGCAAAACTATATACTAAATCATTTTTAATTTATTACGCACCGTCTTCGTTTATTTATTATACATGCTTTATAACAGGTAAATATTATTACAATATATCTTATAGAAGCTTTTCAAAGTAACCTTACTTTAAGAAATCGAGTATCGTGATCTTCCCTGCAGTTAAACAATTTCCCTTGCAGACCACTAGATATCGCTACCGTTCACTTCTCAACATGAATGAAAATGCAATCTTGATTGCCTTGTAGCCTCTATTACATATTTAATGCAATTTGCGATGTATGAACATATCTGATACCTGTTTATTTACTCGCGTATTCAAACAAATTTATGTTTGCAAAAATTAACGATACATATTGTATTGATCAATCTACATATCATATTGCCATACTTATAATCGTCGTCTGCTCGGTACTCTGGTACTGTAAAATATTGAAATGTTTTGCATGACTTTGAATAAATATGCTTTACGATATTCAGTTCACAAGATGAAGATACTATAGCATCTGTGACTATGTATTTTAAAAATATTCTGAAGTCTGAATGAATGACAAACGATACAGCTTTTAGAATGGAACATTGATATAACTCTTCAGTAGATCACGTCGACATATTATAAACAGTATTTTAAATGATGTAACTGTTGGTTAACTTGTTTCTTAGTTGATCATCTTCCTCTTAAAAAAAGTAAAGAAAAACGACAAGGATTATACAGGACTGGTGGTTGGCATTTCACTCTTTCTCTTATTGTAAAGATTGCATAGCTAGAAGAGAATTTTAAACATTACATAAACATTAAATAATATCTTGAATAAAACAGGTGGTTCGCCACTGTTAAATGTATTTTCTAACGGTTTAACCCGTCCTAATTGATGCAACTTATTAGTTAATCATTTTTTAATGTAAATGTCACTTGCATAACAATTATCGCTTGTTTGTTTTTCTATAATCCCCTCTTTGCCTCCCATTTTTATTTGATTTTTATTATAATATATCAGAATAGTAAAATAAAAATCATTCGTACTTAAGCAAGCGTTGTCTGAGGATGCCTGCGTGTTAACACATGTAATAATCTAAGCTATTTTATTTTATATTAAAATGAACTTCCACAAAGTTACCGCCGAATCCATCGAAAGTATTACATAAACTCATTATTTTTAAGTTATTAGTCATCATACACACAAAAATTGAAAAAAATAATTGATGGAACTATCTGTATAGTGATTTAGACCCATGGGTACTGAAACAAAAGTCAATTATGTTGACCACTTTACAACAAACCTGGAAAATATAACTTACTATTCATAATTAAATTTAATGCATTCGGTCAAATAAAATTAATTTAGTTTTATAGTTCCTACTGAACACTTTATAAATCATGCACTCGTGTTTTATAAGTAAAACAATGTTATGTATAGACCGTTAAACAGTTAAAAAGCCAAGAAAATAATCAAAAATAATTTCGATATATTTTCACATAAAACTGATTTATTCAATGATATCAAACGATTCAGTGATAAATAAATAAATTAACTCACCACGACAAAACACATTTAACAGTTTTAAAATGGTAATACAATATGGACTTCTCGTGATATTTTTATGAAATAGATGATAGTCTTTGTATGATACATTTCAACAGAATTAAGAACAGTTCATTTTCTTTTCAAGGATAGTAAAGGCAGAAAGCTAAGGTTAGGATAATAATATAAATATAAGGTTAGATTTTCGTTCTTCCTACATCCAAATTTCAGGATTTGAAGGTTAAGGAGAAATCTAACACTTAAATGCGTATACGTAACCGAGTAGAACAAGAGGTAACGACCGTAAACAACCTGGTTTAGATACAAATTTAGGTATATTTTACTATGGATTAATTTCGATTGTTTATCAATTGATTCCTTAAAATCTTGAAGTGATAAAATCCTATGATAAACAACAAATGTTTATTATTCCCGATTTTTTACACACATCAAAAGATTTAGTGTGTCCTTAGAATTAAGGTGGGGTAAAAATATTTTTTTACATCATTCGCTGTCAAATATTATGTTCATAAAGATTTAAAAATTCAAAATCTCTGTAAGAATTTTAATACATGTTTCTCCAAAGCAGTAAAAATTGTTTTTGACAACTCAATTTTACACCTTTTTAATGACAAAATCGTAAAAAATTTAGCACTTAACTAAGCCATTACTAAGGAGAATTATTCTGATTAAAACATTTTATCTCAAAGATGTAACATAACCGAGAATATTTGACTACAAATTATTTTAATTAACATAAAATATGACTCAAAAATCATACCTCCATACTGTTTTGTAAATCATTAAATATCTATTTTAGATTCAAGTATTGAGAAATATAAAAGATCAATATCATTTTGAATTATTTTTTTTTTGAGAAAAAAGAATGAAGGACAATAAATCTGATTTCGTATTATGATAAACAAATTTTACATATGTAAGCAATTTGTGACGGAAATCGAAAATTTGAATTGTTATCTAAAGTGTATATAATTTATATTGTTTAATGTCAATCCATTATTGTATTAAATAACAATAAAAAAAGGTTTACAGCTGAATACTGGCTTAATATTAACGTTCACAGAATATACAAAAAACTAATCTTATGATACAATAATCAAAAAGAAAAATTAAACAACACCTCGGATGATAAAGTCGAAAGAAAAAACAAGATGCGTATTAATTTTAATGAACATTTTGCTGTAAGCTTGACATTATTCTTACATGATTATAAATTTCAATTTGATCAATACAACGCGAATAGTGTCACCATCAGATTATTTCAAGCAATTGTATTTATGTGTTGTTATTCTACGCTGTACACATGCAAAAGATTTTTTTCAATTCGTCACTCGCTTGCTTTATTTTAATATATTGAAAGCTTTAAGAATCGCAGCGGAAACATAAATAAACAATGGAGATTATTCGCATGTTAGATCATAGAATTAACGAGGTAACCAAAGCACTTAAATCGAGCTTTAGTTATTGAAGCTTTCGCGTTACTAGGGAATAAAGCACGAACATGAGTGTTTTTAAGGCATCAAGTGGATGATAATGCTGTGCAGGCTTTTGTGGAATATGTAAAAGCGCCCATAAATTGCATGATTATAATTATCTATTGCAAAGGATGTCGTTTCTCAAAGTGTTTACTCTAAAATTATTATTATATCATTCTGTAAAACTTACTAACGTAGATGTATTATTAAGTAGCAACACGGCTCAAACTGTTCTTTCTAACATTTTGTAATTAATCTCTGCTTATGACTCTATTTATCATTTAATGTAAGCAATAGGACCAAAGTCCAGAGCATTGAAATGTTATTTGATGCAGACAATAATTAAATAGCAAATATAATTAAATAATCGATGTTTATGTTTAAAGAAGCTATATGCATAAAAAGTAGTATTTTGTACTACATTTACTTAATATGGACATGATAGCAGCGGTGGACTGCCAACACGTCAACAATGGCTATAATTCAATATCACACACAGTATATAATTACACTAATATTATGTAGTGTAATACGTAACATATTGTAATTCAATCAATATCAATAGTTAAAAAACTCATCTCTGCATAATGGCGCGTATAAACAGAGATGATTTTTTAGAAAACTATTTGAAATCGTGTTACTCAACATATATTCAAGAAGAAAGTAATAATATATGGATGTAACTAAGAAAGGTTTGGTTGTAAGTCAATCATTCTTTTAACACAGTGATGCACAACCTTTACTTTCTAGCGGGCCGCATAAAACAAATTATCGTGGGTTCGGGCCGCAAAGAAAAAAATAATTTAAAGTACTATAAATCCATTTTTATACAGAACATATGTACGTTCCATGTGAAACAGCCTTAAAACCGTGTAAAAAAATTGTGAATTTGAATGAATGAGCAATAGGTTTTGATACACTCTGTGGTATCAAATATATAGCCGTTTACAACTTTACCACTATATGATGCTAAAGAAATAAAGTATTCTCCTTTTTTGTGCATATTACATGAACGCTATGGATTTAGTTATAGATCACATAGCAATTTTGCTTTTTTGAAAGCAAAAAATGAAGTTTTTTTTGTTGTAATGGTTTAACCACGCTACTTTTTTTTATAACTTATGTGTTTTTTTTAATTAATTGATAAAAGAGAAAAATATATTTTATTCCTTTATTTACGTACTCATTATTATTGAAACCAAGTATCACATTATGGCTTTAGCCGTACGTTGTAAATTCGAATAAGGAAATGCAAATGATACTTTATTATCATCCCAATGATCCGCTGTCTGGTCTTTGTTTTACGATGCTCGTTTTTCCTTGGGCCGTCGCATTTTGAGAAGTGAACTAAAAGAAAGTATGTATATCATTTCTTTCATTTAAAAGTACGCATGTCTGTCTTCACCATACGTCAGGAATATATACGACGCGGCTTGTTAGCGATTCGAAATTGCTCGAGATCTTTGAGCTCTCCCGCGCAGCTACAGATGTCGCCCTCGGCACTAACGGAGGCTTTCTTGAAAAGCTAGCACACTCGTACAGTCCTGTCACTAAGATAAAAGCTAACATTATTTTATCAGAGAACAATTTTTTACTCTCAAAAATGAATTAAAATTATACATCTTCCAATTTATATTTCGATTCATAAATTTCGAAAAAAACAAACACACTCTAGAATTCATATTTTTACTCAGACTCTTCTTCGATAACATGTTTATTTTTAAAGAAAAGCAACCATAATTCAATTATCTTATGAGTTAAAACTGAATCATATTCTCAGCTCTAAATAAACTAACAATTAAAACTATCATACGAGATGAAGTGCACCATGTGTTATTTTAGGAAAGATGCGTTTGAATATTCTACGTGTCTTAAAGTATCTTAAAAGTTTAGCAATAAGCAATAAAAACACACCGCAATAATTTTATATTTCTAAAATAAAAATATTCAATTAATATTTTACAACTTGGCTCACTTCACTTCTTGATGGCTCGTATTATAATATTTACTTTATCTCGTATCTAATTTAATAAAACGTGCATCTATTAAATGTATGTATACAAAATTATGTATACAATGTTATATCGGAAATCACTTTTAATCTTGTTATTTGATTGTTTATTACTCATTTAATATTTGGAAAGATTGATATTATTTAGTGATTGAATCTGCCATAAGAAAAGTTAGTCTAAAGATGTGAAGATTGAAAGAGGCGAACACGTGTCACAGTTAGTCGCACAGTACGTGGAATAATCAAAGTTATTTTAAATTTTATATAAGTCTAAAGATGCTTATTTAATTTAAATATATAAAAAGTAAAATAAGGAAGATTTAGTTTCAGGTGTATGTTGATAATGTACCAAAATTAAGCGGCTTAAATGCGAGATTGAAAAATATCATACACAATATTATGAATCGGCAAATAATTTTGATTCAAAGATATGTTTGTCCATTTACTACCGAATTATGAATACCATTCTATAATACAGAAATTAGTTTACATATTTCCATTATTTTTTGTCGTATTCTGTAATGAAAATGTTTGTACAACAACGCAATGTAAATTAAAAATATTTTCTATTTATTTTACTTTACACGGCTATCATCAAATAAATACAAAAATAATTAAGCGAGATCTTGTAAAGCTCTGCAAGTCAAAAATTATACAGTTAGTTTACACTTTCGCGCTATGAATATACCCAGTGTGTTCATACATAGTTTACTGTAACGTGTAATTGCCAGGTTGTATAACTAACCATGCGCGAGCTTTGGCTGCACCGAGAGGTTCATGGATGCCTCGATAAATCTCCACACCAGAAAATTTAACGAGCACTCCTAAATTTGTTAACTCATGAAGAAATTATTCATTTACGATGATACACCGCAAGTGACGTGCACTCGGTAATATTATATTACTGAGTCAACCAGCAAAATTGTCAACGATCAAAACTAGATCTGAGAGTGAATATATTTATAAAGTGTCAAAAAATCCAATATATCGATAAAATGATAAAAATAATCCCAGTGCTTTTGTCGTATAGCAAAAGCTATGCGGCATGTTCCTTCCACTAAAGGCACCGATTATTCTTTGTGACTGTATAAGTACACCTTCTACTGATTATTGTGTTATTTAACTGGTTGCGTAACTAGTTACTTGTAGCGAAATGTATTACACCGCTATGAGAAGTATTTTCAAATGATTTGACAAAATAACAAAAGAGAAGACTGAAAGTGCCCGGTGGAATTTCAATATTAAATTTGAATCGTTAAAATAATGTACATTCACATAAGTTTTGTTACTAATTACCCGGAATTCCCTTTCGGAATCTTCATGTGTTCAACTTCATCTGTGCATGAACTTGAACGCCTGAAGATGCCGAAAAACGAAACGTGAAGAACTTTTGTGAATTTACATAATTTGAACGGTTCAAATTTAATATTGAAATTCTACCGAGCACTTTCAGTCGAAATTTTAAATTTAATTGACTTATATTTTGATTGATTTAAATTTTAGAATAGGGAAAATATAGCCAATTTAATAAAATATACTATATTATATTGTTACAATACAACATATTTCAATGGGGATACAGATTTATTTCCATTCCTAGAAAATGCTCTATTTTTTGTAATTTTATGGTTTAATTTTTTTAAGTTTTGTCCTAATTTTTACCGTTTTAATTCCTTAACTTTAATGTATAAAAAGTGAAAAATTGTGAATAAAGCTTTCGTTAATTATAGACAATCTTTTATTTTGCTAATGCTTTTTATTTTACCCACATAGACTGTTTTAGAGATATAATTATTTGTATAAAAGCTACGGGTCATGCAAATATTTAGCAAAAAGTCCACGGGCGTTAAAAGGTTAAATATGTACATGATTATGTTAACTTAACTAAAGTAACTGGTGAATCAACCGAAAACAGTAAATATGTTTAAGTAGTTAGCCAACAATATATTACATAAAACAATTCACGACTTACTAGGCACAAGTGTTATGATATTGTTTCATTTTTTTACGATGTGCCTATCAGATGGATTTCTAATTCTACTCAGACATATCATTAACTTATCTTTCATCAAAAAAATATTTTTAATTACAACGTCGATGAGGTCATGCTATTGTCTACCTCACGTTGCATTCGATTCTCAGTAGTAATTTGGACCGCGTTTGAATCCCTACCGCGATGATATTATGAATTGTTCACTATAAGAGAGAGAGAAAAAATGTATTATATATTCAAATTCAATCAAACATACATAGAATTTTCTTATTGACAGTCAAATATCGTCTGTTTTTTTTGTTATTTAAAATGTAATATTGAAGAAGCTCAGAAGCTTCAAAAGTTTAAGGTCTGAACTGTCTGAATTTATTAATTAGAATCATGACTGGTTTCGCTTATCACCAGATTTTTCAATTGATAGTAATATACATTCATACTGGGATATTTATACTATAGTGAAATGAACGATTGAAAGTCCTGTGCTTAATTCTACGCCACATATCGACTGTGAAAAAGAAAAAAGACGAAACTCCCAGTTTTTTTTTCGATGATCACAACTTATACAACTTAATACACTTTCAATCGAAAAGATGTATGTTGGAAAAATGAAGGGCCAGTGAAAATTGCGAAAATTGCGACCAGAAAAAAATGTTTTTTTTTCTTAACAATTTATTTAATTTTTTTTTTTTTTTTATTCCATATCCGCTCCCTATGCGGAGCATATGGTCACCACGAAGTTCCTCCATGACTCTCTATCTCCAGCCAGTCTCCTTGCTTCCTCCCAGGTCATCCCAGCGTCCCGCAACTCCGCTGAGTACATCCTGAGAATGGTCATCAGTGGCCTTCCACGACGCCGGTATCCATCCGGTTGGAAGAACAGACAGGCAGGGTTCAGGCTCTCTTGAGGCATCCTTAACACGTGTCCAAGCCAGGACCACCGCCGCTTCTTTATTTTGGACGTAATTAGAGGCTGGTTAGTCCGCTCTCTAATCTCCGTATTCCTGACAAAGTCAGACCATTTCACTCCAAGCATTCGCCGCAGGCATCTGTTTTCGAAACACAGTATACGGTTACTCTGCGCTTTCGTAAGGTGCCATGATTCGCAACCGTAAAGCAGCACTGTCAAGATACATGCGTTGAACAGGAGGCACTTGGTTCTGACCGAGTACAGCCGTGAATCCCAGACTTTCCGCATTGAGTTAAAGGTTGCTCCAGCTATCCCTAATCGGATCGCGAGCTCTTTACACGGATTGCCATCCCCCGTGATGTGTACCCCCAAGTACCTGAAACCGTCGACTCTTTCGATGTTTTGACCGGCGCTCGTCAAAGGGTAGTGTGGGTCCGGACAGGCACTGTTGCAGAGTACATTGGTTTTACTCGCATTGATTTTAAGACCGATGCGATACGAGTTGCTCTGCAGTTTATCCATTGTATCTTGAATACCCTCGACAGATTTGTCAAATATAACAGCGTCGTCTGCATACTCGAGGTCGCATAGCTTTAGATTGGGGGCAACGGTCACACCTCGGTCAGGTGGAATTGACTTCCTCAGAATGAAGTCGAAGATTATAATGAACAGGAACGGAGCTAAGACGCAGCCCTGTCTGACCCCGGTTGAGACCCCAAACCATTCAGTGGTTATATCACCGATTCTTATGCAGCATTCGCTCCCCTCGTGCAAGCATTTGATGATGGCAACAATCTTGGTTGGGATTCCGTACAATTTTAATATGTTCCATATAGAGGACCGGTGCGGACTATCAAAGGCCTTCTCGTAGTCTACAAAGCAACATGCCAGCGAGCTGTTGTATTCGTTGCTTTGCTGAAGAAGGCACCTAAGATTGTGTATTTGGTCCGCGCAGGATCGGCCAGGTAAGAACCCGGCCTGATTTTCCCTGAGGATATTCATAATTGGAATCCTTATTCTCGCCAATACTATATGTGCCAGAACCTTGCCAGGCACGCTGAGCAGCGTTATGCCACGGTAATTGTCACAGCACAGTGGGTCACCTTTTTTGTGGATTGTGACTACCTCGCCATTAACCCAGTCCCTCGGACAGCGCTCTTGCGCCCACACCATACTAAGAAGCTGGTGCAGGGGGTGCAGAAGCGCCTCCAGGCCGTACTTTAGGAGCTCTGGATGTATACCATCCATGCCTGGCGCCTTCCCGTTTTTTAAGCGCCGCACAGCCGAGGAAATCTCAGCATGTGTCGGCGCATAGTCAGGAATGTTTAACGCTCGAGGAATTTCCGTAATTGTGGCTTCATTGGGTATATCAAATGGGTCCGAGGGAGGGGGGCGGTTAAGCACCCCGCAGAAATGATCTCTCCAGATCTTTTTGACACGCTCTACGTTCGATTCTATTGTTCCGCTGGGACTACGGATAGGCCCCGCGGTTGGCATCCGTCTGCCGCAAATTTCACGTGTAATTTTGTAAAGTCTCCTTGTGTCATTCCTACGTGATGCCGCCTCTGCTGCTTCAATTTTCTTGTCCAGGAATCGGCGTTTATCGAGTCGCACAGACTTTTTGACTACCTTATCCTGGAGTTGATAGTTAGTCCGACGTTCCTCGACTCGATTTGGGTTTGTTTCACTGTCCCTCAGTGCTTTACGCCGGGCTCTCTCTTCAATATTTTTCCACGTGCTGTCAGACATCCACTTTGGCTGGGTACTTTTTCTGACTCCAAGCACCTCATTTGCGGCTGACGCGACTGCATTCTTTATGCTGGACCATTCTAATTCAATGGGATCGCGGCGTGGACTTTGCCGGTCAGATAATGTCTATTAAAAACCAGTTTATCAATCTCCGTGCGCTTCAAGGTAGTGTATATTAAATAATTTCTGTCAGCCCAAAATCACCAAAAAACGTTTTTTGTGTCTCCTGTAAAATTTGTTATGTGTGGGTTACGCCCTTTTTCTTCTCCAAACTCGATATAATATCAAGCGAAAAAATATTACAACTTTCATAGTAAGTCAATCTAAAAGTTACTAGATTTTGATATGACGAATGATTTTAATTAGTGTAAACAGTAGTGGATTACCGTATAAGCTTAAGAGGCGCGCGCTTGAGGCCTCCAAATCTTAGGGGCCTCAAAAATAGCTTATATTTTATGGCCCATATACGTTTTGTTCAGATTTTAATGTAATTTTATTATTTCACATTAAATTTTCTGACGTTTTTATGCCGTCCGAAAAACAAGGCCTGTACATTTTATTGCACTTGGGGCCTCCCATGTGCTTAATTGACCACTGCGTGTAAACATAACTTGTAGGGAGTGAACATGATTGAAAAATAATATTTCAAAAATGGAAAAGTTGGCACTGCTAGGTTTTATAAATCGCCAGCTTCTGTTTTTAAACAATTTCCGCTGGCCGGTCGAGAATTGCGCACTTTATTTGACAGACCTTTCTAATGAGTTCACAATTGATGCATTCGAGTCATATCCGTTATCTCGCTAAGGCAAAGCTGGTACGTGCATATATTATTAGGCACGCTGGCCACACCTTGCGGAAGCCATAGATATCACCTTTTGTGTGAGTACTTACTACTTTATTAACTACAAATACGCGATGAAATCTGTGCAAGTTCATTTTCAAAACAAAAGTAATTATTAGATTGCTGGTGTACAAAGTATCAAATAAACCTTTAAATGTCTAGTCTAGGGTGTGGAACCTTTTCTTTTCTAAAAGCCACATTTATTTATTTGATTCAACATTAGGCCACAGTAAACATTGCCCCTAGGGAATCTTTCATGCATTTGTGGATTTCCCAAAATTACCAGCGTGGGATCTTTTTTTTTTTTAGGTCTTCCAAGAATTTTGATGTATAGAATCCCAAGAATTTACGAATAATTTGCCCAAGCAAACAGAACGGGAGCTTTTTTTAGCTCTTCAAAGAATTTTCTAATCCGAAATCTCAGGAATTTATGAATTTACAATAACAGAATTAGCCGATCAAGTCTAAAGGCCGCACCAGAGTAGTCAAAAGGCCGCAGGCTTCCTACGACTGGTCTAGTCTTATAAGGCGATACTTTTTTTATATATAACGTATAGAATTCTTTTTTTACTTTACTTATTAAAGCCGACTCATTAATTTTTGCAAACCTAAATAGAAGAGGATTCATCCTTTTAACTTTTAAGTAATGTTATGGTTATTTGATGTTATTATGTCAAAAAAATGTGATCTTAACTAATAATTTGTAATATTTATGTAAGATTTCATGACGTCTCATGGAAAGCAACTAGAATTCGATTTATAAAAGCTTTTTAATTTACTTTTTTGTTGATGAACATTTTGCACACTAAAGTGCATGCCACTACGTCTTAAGGAATTTGTATTAACGAATAACTTTGTTACTTTGCAGAGCATACTTTGGTTTTGGGTGGCTACAATTGTGTGTACCCTAGAAAATATTC
This sequence comes from Himalopsyche anomala, assembly GCA_031772345.1. Lineage (NCBI taxonomy): Eukaryota > Metazoa > Arthropoda > Insecta > Trichoptera > Rhyacophilidae > Himalopsyche > Himalopsyche anomala. The sequence goes on from CM062821.1 coordinate 34,295,500, forward strand.
ACTGAATCAATATTGTGACAAGTATTTTTTTTGGAAGGGGTCAATCGTTTTCCGTGTCTCGCCATGAGACAGATACAATATTTCACGATAAGCTAAAACATTTTAAGCAGGGATAGCATGGAAGGGGCTCGGTGGAGCTCACTCGAGCTTCTTGTTAAATTTTACTAACGTCGGCGAGCCCCTTGTTAATTTAAGAGAAAACAATATTCTCAGATCAAATTAGTATACAACTGCAACTTCTAGTTTATATATTATCTACAACAGCTTCAGTATACACAGTAGTACTTTTTTAGTCATTTAGATTGATACGTTTACGGTAAATTACATATTGTTTCATATTATAAGTGTATTAAGTTATAATCGATTACTTATTTAAGTATTGAATATAATTGCATAGGAGTGATAAACAAATTCACTCCTTCCCCAGAACACCAAGAATTGCTTTGATATTAAGGGAGGCCATTGTTAGCGTATTGGTAGCCCACCACTGATTTTAAGTAATATATAATACTCTAGAACTGATAAATTATTTTACATAAAAAAATCTTGCGTTACAATATGCTGACATTATTGTAACGCAAGTGATTTAAGGAATAACACAAAATTTTACTAACAATTGTCGACGGAGATCAGTGTGTTTTGAATGTTACTTTGAAATTGCAGGATCGTCATCACTGCTAACTTATTGCAACCATCAAGTAGAACGCGGTTGCTTACGATGGTTCGTTCAAAACCCATTAGCGCCCAGCAACCAATCATTTTCTAATTAATCACTTCGTCCCTCAACTACGCAGTTAGGAGCCGCTAACATAGCCTGCTTAACATGCATCGTATTTTTTTCGGTCTGAGTTTAACGGGTTAACAAACTCGTAGAAAAATACCTAGAAGCAGGCATATGTCTTATTGATATTTTGTGGACTCAAGGCTCAATGAATAATTTATCGATTCAATAGGATTTCGACCATAAGCTGATTAAAAGCTCATGTCACGTGCTAAATTAAAATAATCCAATATTTATATTTAAACTTAGTCAAAAGCTATTTCAGGAACATTGTCTTAACTGACTGGAGAAACACATTTTACCTGAGGTAGAGAAAAATGCTCAATTCAATTTATTTTATATACAATTATAAAAAAGATTAAACAAAAATATTTTTCATTGAACCTCATGCCCAACTTTATGAACATATAAAACACATTTTATTAAACCCTCCAAGGACGAGCGTGACCATATGGTAACGGTAAACACCGTTGTCTATTGATCCCACTATTCATCCTTTTTCTACCGGAATATCGATGTTTTTACTTATATTTGGTTAAGAAGGGTACAAACTTCAGTCAATCATCAGCCGCGGGGACAGAAAAAGCTCTCAAAAGCACATGCCATTTTTTGAACTTTCGTTTTTTTAATGAAATTTTTGAAACTGTTAGCTATTTTTTTATCATACATCAAATTATTTACAGTTATTTTGCTAATATATTTGTATTGAAATTATGTTGATCTAAAGAGGTGAAATTGTAAATACTTTTAAAAATTTCACGTTTAGATATATTTCAACCCCGAATGTTTGCGTGCCCATACGGTCACGCTCGTCCTTGCTACTGTCCGTACACAATATTACACGGTCATAAAAGGATGAGCATGACCATATAGTCATGCGGGGTTTCTGTACAACGACTTTGTGTTTTTTCTTTTTTAAATTTTGTTAGGAATACAAGTTATCTGTGACTTCAACATGGCTTAAAAAATAAAAAAATATCGAAAAAAAGCTCTCTTCTCTGAAAGGTTAATCCATATTCGCTTCCAATGTAGAGTATATGGCCACCTAATGGAAATATCTTAATATAAGTTTTTTCTACGAAAACTGTTCTACTCGCTGAAAACTGTTAATCAGTCGCTCAAACACTCTTTTTTTTAAAGGGTATACTCCCTTTTAAAAAAGGGATAGAAGGATAAGGCTAAAGAAGAATAAGTGTTTAACTAATCGATCGCACTACGTTCAATTATTAAAAGATGAGAGAAAATTTTTAGATATCACAAACACCCATGATCGAAAAAATGCTGTTCGTACTGGAACTCAAATCCATGAGATCAGGCACTGAAGCCGCTGTGCCACAGGACCCGAAAAGCGCATACATATAAATATTGCTTAAACAATATAACCAAATATTCTTAGAAATGATTAACGTGCATTCAAGATTTGGTGACAGAACCATAGATTCAAGGTTACTTTATTTACATTTATATAGAAAAGAAAATCAAAAAACATAACTCTTGGGTAAATAAATATTTCTTAGGTAATTTTATCTAAACAAGAAAAGCTGTTTGAAATGTCAAATTTTAGAAGACTAGTCAAAAATAAAGACAAAATAACATAGTTATAATTAAAATATCTATTTTTTTTTAAATTAAAATTCAATATCATAATTGAAATAATTATTTTTAAGATATGAGAGATCCTCGACATAATAAAAAGGGGTTGAAACAGCTGAATACAATCACGACTCCCCTTGTTCGAACAGCTTTCTTTTGAATACGTTTCTATCTGTTGGAACAGAAGCTGTGAAAAGTTATTGTGCTTCAGATTCAGTTCGCTGAGTGAATTATGCAACTCATCTCAAAACAATCTCATTCTATCCACTGTTGCAGCGTCAAAGGGTGAATTCGATACACAGGTAAGAGATAGCAACTTCTCAAAGAATGTTTTATTGAATGTAACACTTTTGAGGGTGAAATATCAATAGAGGTGTTGTTTTATACAGTTTCTAGAATGTGTATTATTTTTTCTATACTACTTCTCTTATTTTTAATACAAATTAAGAAATATGTCGTGTTTAATATAATTATTAATTAAGAAGTTTTGACTATGACGTTTGAATTGTGAAATTCCATAATATTAAAAACAATTTAAATGTAAAAATGATATTATGGGTGTAGTTGATAGCTTTTTGACAACATGCCATATTTAAAATAGTAATTCCGTCATCTGTAATTGTAATCAGTGGCGGATTATCGTATAAGCAAATGAGGTGCGCTCTTGAGGCCTCCGAATCTTAGGGGCCTCAAAAATACCTTATATAATACAACTCATATACTTTTTGTTCAGATTTTTTATATAGTTTTACTATTTTACTTCGAATTTGACGTTTTTATGTAATCAGTGTTTTAACAGGGCCTCCCATGTGATTAATCCACCACTGATTCTAACAGTTCTATAAGATATTGCAATACCGGTATTTTTTTTCAATAAAGTAAAAAAAATACGGCCAATTAAGATCTCAATACCGGGCAAGTAAATTAAAATATGTATTTCAATATTTCATATATGTATATAAATATAAAAAAAATATTACCAGACCTATGATTTTTATAATGTATAAATATGTAACTAATAACTTTTTAAAAAATCTACTTCTTTTGGAAAAAAAGTTTATCTTCCCTGCCCCTACCATTTAATCCCTAATTATGTTCCTAAGTTGTTTTATTACTGCAATTAACTATCACTACCTAATTACTTTATTGCTTATAGTTATACCAATTCTATTTAATTTACCTTTATAATATCTATATATTTTTAATTAATTATTATTGTTGACTATTAAATTGCTATAAAAAAATATATCTTAACTGCATCATCGAGATATCATCCTCATTGCGATGCAGAAAGGAAAAAAAGTAATAATGTATAAATATGTATTTTATATATATTTATATTGAAGAGAGCGCTGACATACCTATGTAATATTATCAACATCGGCTTAAATATAACGTTTAAAACATAGAATTAGAGTAAAAATAATGTGATACATTTATACAGCAGTCTTAAAACTAATAATAACGATTTAATTGAAAATCATCTATAGCTTAACAAATCCAGCCTTGTTTAATATATCATCTCATTGTATTGTAAAATATTTTTTTATTGAAGAACGCATTCGAATGAAAATTGAATCGATAATAAAAAGTAAAGAATAAGTATCTGGTAACATTGATTTCTAAGAATCGTGTCGATTTTTTGTTTTTTAACCCAGGATAAATATTATATTGATTATAGTCTAAGCACTGTAAGCCAAACAGGCGATTTAAAATAGACCTCGTGATTTGACTATGTTCCAAAATAAAATGCGTACACTTGTACCGAGAATTTTCTTTTTTTTATTAATAAAAAGGGTCGACAACCCTTCGATATTCTTTTGTTCCATACAAACATTCTTTTTAGGATACTTTTCTATTATGAAGGGCCATCGGCAGATTAAAAGCATTTTTAGTACGGTGAACATTCTTTGAAAAATTTGAATTAAAGTAATTATTTTTAGGCTCGTATTTTTTATTCAGAATTTAAATAGCACTGATTAGATTTTTTATTAAATGGTCAAAATATATCGGTCAGAATAAATAGCCATAATTTAAAGAAAATTTTAAAAAAAAACCTAACCTAACCTAACCTACTAACCAAAATTATTATTAAATATTCTGACCGTTTAATATTTTTATTCTGACCAAATATTGATTTAAATTCTGACCATTTAATTTGTTTCCTTATTTTTATACTCAATTTTATAAAATTCCAAATAACATAATACTTAGTGCATAGCAACAAAAATTGCTTTGTTCGTGGTATGCGACGTGTTTGTGTTTCACTCTAAAATCATAAGTTTTGACTTTTGCTGATGGTTATATTTCCCCATCATATTTTATCCAATTCAGAATTATATGTAAATTTTTCATATATAAATACAAAAATAGGACTTAACTACATTGCATTTATCGTGATATTCGTGACAAAAAATGTAATCAATCATTACATGTACGGACTTTTTTGGTAGATTTAAACAAAATATGAACAATTTTTTGGAAAACAAAAATGAAAAAAAAATGTATTTTTATTATGTAAAAATACTTTTCAAGAATTTTGTGAGGAATTCAGAGATAAGGGAGCGTACAAGACAGCGTCCTGTCACGTCAGTGGTTATGGAGAGACGTTGGAACTGGCTGGGTCACGTGCTGCGGATGCCTCCGGAAAGCCTTAATCCTGCCTGCCTTTTCTTTCGACCGGTGGGATTCCGGCGTCCCGGACGTCCGTCGGGTACTATCCATAGGATGTACTCGGCGGAACTGAGGGATGCTGGCATGTCATGGGAGGAAGCAAAGCAATTGGCAGGAGACAGGGAAACATGGAGGTGCCGCGTGGCGGCCATATGCTCCACATAGGGAGCGAACATGGCCAAAGAAGAAGAAGAAGAAGAAGAAGAAGAAAAATACTTCATTAGTATTGAGTATTTCTCAAAACGTACTGGTAAGTGGAAGAAGAATGGACGATATGTCAACAAATCACATTTACTCATCTCTAAAAAGATGTATCAGAACTCAGATACATCAAATTTGAAATAGTCACGATTTTAAATACGTATACATTTTCAGCTATTGAAATAAAACATATAAACATCAAAATATCTTTGAATATGTAAAAAAACTAAATATTATTACAACAAAATCGTTTATTTCATTTGAAATAATAATAATAAAAAAACAATCGAATACGTGCTTTTGTTATTTTATATAACCGAAGCTTAGATATAGAATTTGAAAATCGATCGAATGTTTCAAATGCATATTTAATACGATGTTTTATCGACAGATGGAACCGTGTGCAATTATTAGGTATTGTATTTTACCGATTGTATAAATACGAAAACATTGCTTCTTGAGAAAAATGCATTGTATTTATAAAAATAAAACACTATATGTTTGTACTAATAAAACCATTAAATTATCATGACCAGTTTCAACACAGTGAAACCGATCATGGTCATTTAAAAAATTAAGATTTAAAACAAAAAAGTATTTTTTTATGTTTACAGATATGATATGTTATGTTTGTATCTTCATCAATTTAAATATTAAAATAAACATACATGAATATTTATGCTGTTAATAATACATTGTACACTCATTAGTAAAAATATACTATTTTATCTTTATAGTGTTAATCGACACCCGGAAAAAATATTTTTTTAGATATTATAAATATTAAATAACACTAGAACATGAAGTGATACGTAATACTGTAAAGTAATACTTTATAGCATCATAAATAATATTCTATGTCAAAAAAAGTCAAATTTTCATAATCCTATAATAATTAATTTAAATATTAATTAAATATTTTAATTCTCAATTTCCTAATGATGGGTTATTAAATATTAGTCTTAGTTATTTATGTATTCGCTGCACTGTCTGGGCATAATTATTTTGGTCTTTTGAATTATGAATACCAAAAATGTTTGATACCAAAAAAAATATACACTTTTTAATTTATTTTTTTACATTGATAAACTACATATTATGTAATTCCGTGATATTTCGAAAACCTTTTATAACATGAATTTATTATTTAAATGTTTAAAATAAATTATTAGAAGTGTTGTTTTAATCAAAAGCAGCTCAAATATGAGTGTTGTTCCTTTTACAAAATAGACTATGTTGTTTAATAAATAGTTTTACCTTTTCATCATTGTTGAACATATTAATTAGTTTGCAATCCAGGAGCTAATATTTTAGCTGAAAATCAGTATTATTTGCTACGTCATTCGTGAAGTTTGGATAAAAAATGACTAAATCCACTTTTTGCTTAACAGAGAAAAACACACTTTTCTTATAAAAACTTTGACAGCTTAGATTTTAAAATTAAGATCATATTTTTACCCTTAACTGCATAAAAAAAACTATGAGTTTTTTAGCGACGCTAAAAATATAATTCGGTTTTTCTGAATCAGAAACCCCCCCATATTATAGTGATATTTTTTTTCTTAAAACTGGATTTGGGCGTGCTTGATATCAAGCTCCTCATTTATCTACATAACGTAACCAAATTTGGAAGACAAATAAAACGATCGATTAATTAGCTGAAAACTAACTCTAATAAAACTATTATATTACTCTTTAAAATACCATATTTCCCTAACTCACAATTATGATAAATAAAATAATAAAAAACACCAACGAGTTTTACGCGCTCATTAGCAATATTGATGACATTATAAGACATGAAATTTTAATAAAAAGCTCTCTAAATAAGTTCTATCTAAGTTTTTTAACATCAGTTGAAAAAGTTACTAACCGCAAATTATAGAACAAGTGTTTTCAATGAGATCAAAGCTCAAGTTAATAAAGTGCTGAGGTTTGGATCCAACAGTGCACTCGACAAGAAAATAACGGGGTAATTTGAACATCGCGGTTTCATGGCACATCCTTGCGAAGTCGCACCCCGCTACCCGGGGTTTTAATAATATCCTTACGTACAAAGAAGTGTTTTTTGATGTATAGCCATTTAAGCATTTCTACAAGGGGCCAAACTACGCGCTTTAGTTATGACCGCGGAACTTAATTTCTCAATAAACAAATACATATTTTAAGTTTCTGTTTTTTCAGTTATTAACTTATTATACAAATATATTTATTAATATTGAAAACGATCCAACTTATGTCTAAATATAATCTCTCCGTATCAGGAAGTATTGATAGTTAAGTTATGATGTGTAATTTTCTATTCAAAATGGATTTAAATTTTCATATGCATAATACGATCAGTTCAGATTTTTTTTTTATTCATTATTGTTAAATTTTAAGCCATGAATATAAATAGAGATCTATTTCACCAAATGTTAAATATTAATAATACGATAGAATATATTACGTATATTTTGCATATTTTTTAACTCAATAAGGAAACATTTTTGACCGATACATTAGAAAATGACTACGCATTTTATGAAGGTGTTCGTGATTGTTTATAATATGTTTTGAAATATAAGTTTTATGTATATTTATTATGGTTTTATTCGTTTAAATTTACTTCAAGATGTCAAAGATCGATTTGTATATTGGATAATTATTGCTGTTATATCATTGTTAAATAACATTTTACGTCTTTTTTATTTCTCCGTTCTTTTTAAAGAAAACGTATCACAAGAACAACACACAATAAATATTATAGTTTTATTTGACGATTGAATAATATTTTCCTTTCAAGCGTTCTACTGAGGCGTTTCATAAAATAATCGCTTTGATTTCGACCCCTGCGGCGTATTTATAATTATCATTTCGCAAATATTTTATTGAGGTATATAAAAACAAACATAAATAGTCAGTAATTAAAACTGCGTCGTCTAAACTTAATTAAAACAAAATCTTGGACGGAATGCTTGAGAAATTTGTGTTTGTAATCGACTCATTTACTTTGAATATTAATTTGGCATTTTTCTGATATTAAACAACCCGGTTGAGTATTGAATAAATTATTTAAAAAAAATGTTGTAGACATGGTCGTTTTATTGCGGGTTTAATTAGATGTCCAAGCATGTTTGGTCATTAAACATTAAGTTCAAAACTGCAAGCGGTCGTTTAAGAGTATTCTGTTTTAATACCCACCGCTGTGTTGGATTAAGTTATTAAAAATAGTACTAAAATAAATAAACATAATGATCTTATTTCGAAAGCAGATTTTAAAACTGATTTAAATTAGTAATTGTTATTCAATATTTAAATTTTAGCGATTTTTGTTCATTAATACATTTAAATAAAACGATCATATTATGTTTTGAAGCCGTAATAATATGAAAGAGAAATTTTCAGTAATAACTACAATTTTATCTCAAATTGATTAAATATTATTTCACTACCAAAGCCGTTTCAAATTTTAATGAAAAGCTTTCAAGAAGATTAATAGTAAAAATAAAAATTGCTTTGTAAAAATGATTTAAAATTAAAACATACACGTGATAATTTTAAAATTAACACTCAGCACATTATATACAATTATTTAGCAGAAACTTGTTAATTATTTTTAATTTAAAATCTTCAAAAAAAATCTTTACCTAATATTATCTGTTATTAACATTATAAACAAAATATTTCGTTTTTCGGATTAATTTACGTATAAAATGATGTATTTTTTACTTGTCTAATATTATATTCAATAATATTTCACAACACTGGATACTGATATTTGCTGTATTTTAAATGAATACAATAAAAAGATTTATATAGATTTTAGATTTATATCAAATGATCTATTTTCTATGACCGGAAACAAGAAAATTTCATTATTCGAAAAATAAATATAATAAAGTGTTTAAAACAATAAACTTTATAGTTTTTGATATCAACAGTCAAAAACGTTAAAAAAATGTGATTACAGAACAAAATGCATCATAGTTGTTATGATATTATTTTGGCCCCAGGTTAAAACACTTCCAAGCCGGAGAATTATTTCCCATAGATATTATAAAACCAATGCAGCCGGCCATAAAACACATTTCACCATCGGTCCCTCCATTGGTTTGTGTCCATATTGACTATTTAAATCCACAACAGGGTACACAAACCGAAAGGGCTTAAATCATATATCAAAATTGATGATATACATATAAATATAGTATTAATTAGTTGATAAACCGCACGACTTATGTTGATTTTGTGGCAGTTTATAAATCTTTTATGCAGTTATAAAAATAGCAACCACTCCTTACTGATAAATTCTTTCAATTAAATGAACTAGTAAATAGTTTTTAATTTGATAATCGAAACGTTGCACTATATAAGATGTTGTTGGTATACATATATATCTTGTCGGATTAATAAAATCATGGAATGTTAATTTGTTATATTATAGTCTGCACGAATTGATTATAAATAATATTTTTTCATTCATTTTTCTCTGCACTGCGTTTAAGTTTAGTTTTGAATCATGCATTATTTAGCGTGGGTAATAAAAAGTTTATATTCCAATCGTGTTAAAATATAAATAAGTTTTTTTTTAACTTTACAATATAACAACGAGGATGTGATTTTTATTATTATGTTCGGCGATGTAAACATTTTTATTTGGTGAATAATATTTTACTAGTTTGATGAATTAACGTGAGAAAACAAGACTTCTAAAATAATGATAATATATAGCTGAGCAAATTTACGTTTAAGCATAGTTCTGACGATTGCGAAAGCCAAAATAGCTATCAACGCATAAAATATAAAAAACTGTAGAACTGAAATACGTTGATATATTTCCCCTATTGATATATTTGAAATGTGCACTGATACTATTAACTAGTTAAATAAAAATTTCTATGAATGTATGTATGAAATAATTTCGAAAATATATTATAAAAAAAATACTTAATCACTGCTCACTATCATTATACTTTTTTAAACGGTGAATTATAAAAACATATTTTATTATTTGAACTAATATATAATTATAATGATGCTTTACTATGCGCTATAGACAGCCAAAACATATTTTATTAAATTCAATATTTGAATGTAGAAGACCAAAAATGTCATCATTTTTTATTATCAAAAATGTCTGTCTGAAAAAATATTAATTTCCGTAAAATGACTACACCTGGAGACTGTCCTTTCAGAAAGGTAAAGTAACGCAGGACCCAGGTCCGATTGTTATTAGACTAATGTCTCCCTGCGGCCTATTGTGTTAGCCCTGGCGTAAAAAAGTGTATGCACTATCATCATTACCCTATCTTATTATTTGGGTCATACGTGTACTGTATACGAGTATGGTCTTATAAAAATTTGGGTTATAAGTGTACCTACGGTGTGCTAGAATGAAATCTCGGTCAATGTTACGCATAAGGAATGACTTGGAAGTTTGGCAAGGGTTGAATAGTATGTCAGTTTGTTCAATATAAGCAACAAAAATCCATCTTAATAAACAGTTCATATGTTAGCATTAGCTGCGTGTATTTATACTCAAATTGAAATAATGACGTATTGGATTGAAACTCAGATTACGAAATTAATATTCTGTTGTGTTAATTCAGGGTAGAACGACATTTTTTCACACTGACTTAGTGTTCACACCAAGCAGACCTTTTATTGTTCTACGTACTGCATAGATAAGAAATTGTTTTAATGAGTTTCAGAATAAAAAATATTAATTATGTTTAATAATGAAACGTGCTAATATTTGTCATTATTTTTTATTAGGAGACGTTGACGGAACACCGCTAGACATTCAGATAGTCTTTAAACGGTTACTTTTGAAGAAGAGAAACAAATATAATAGTTGTCCCAAAGTTGTCCATGCAGTCGCTTTAGTCTGAGAAAATTATTAAAATTTTACTCTTATTAATTTAAATATTAGATTACTATTAAAGTTTTGACATTTTAAAATTTTTGGTTAAGATGATGAATAAATGTGTATAAATTCTCAATTTTAAAAGTATTAAATGGATATGAGAAGCCTCAGCAATATCAACAAAATTAAAATCAATTGCAATGAGCTAAATCTTGAAGAACTCCAAAGTTACAAGGCAGTACATCGGCTCAACCCTAAATTGTTCACTAAGCCACTGAAATAATACATTTTTCAATGCCCCTATAAAGCAATTATATTTATTTTAATGACAATATACGTTACAGAAAAAAGTACTCACTTCTTATTGTCAGTTTCGCCAGCGCACTGAGTACGGGCAGAATAATAATGCGTAATTTATTCACAAAAAGTCCCCAGTCCAGTTGGGGTTAGGGGCTAAATACCCCATAGCGGGACATCTTAACACATCAAGGGAAGAACTTTAATAAGGCTTTAAATTGTATTATTGTAATTATTTGCTAAGCTTATATGTGCAGATCAAATATCTAATGAAAACTAAAAACAATTAAACAACGTTATTTAATTATGTAATAAAATTCTCTTTTTGAAATAATGATGTCATTTCGAACACTGTGTATGCTCTCGTATTGGTTGAATATTTGACTTTTTGGAATTTTTCAGCAAAAAATTTACACCTAACAATAAAAAAATGTTTATTTTATAAATTGGAATAAAATGCAGTATTTTTGATATTTTATGATGATGGCTGATTCTTAAATGATGATTAATTTGAGCATGCTCGTAATCAGTGGAACCGGTTCTGATCCTAATAAAAAATATGTCATAAGTATAAGTGTTTTTTTATAAAATATTTTTTAAAATTATGCTTTTCTTCCAATTATTCACTGTGAACACCTTAAGTGAACCGTTAGTTAAATATAAGATATAAAATATCACTTAGTTTGAATAATTGACGGAACACGTTCATAATACACATATGACACAATAATAAAATTATGCCAGGTGTAGAAAATAATTTATTTTTCATATTGACACATATCTTAACGTGTTAATGCTCCAGGTTCGCTACCCGCCGGACTTCGCACGGTATCAGCAGGTAAAATTATAAGAAGCAAGTTGAAAGACCGTTGTTCGGTAGTTGAAGGATAGAAAAAAAATGAATAGCACAGCGAAACACCGAATTAAATAATTGCTAATAGAAAATAATGTCAAAAACAGCTGGAAACCAAAATTTATTTCCTATTTTATTTAAATAATGAAACATTTTTAATTAATTTTATATCGACAGGTACAGAAATATTATTTATTTCATATTGAATTTGATTTTTTTATTTATGGAAAAAAACGTGTATTTGCAAAATGATTAGCAAATTAGGTAATGGATTCATAAAATATCAAAATAATATTTTATGATAATAATGTTATGAATATTTGTTTGAATGAAAATACTATTCGGATGTTTTAGTGATATTTTATATTAAAATTTGTTTAAAAGTGTTCATGACTAGCTATAAAAGATCAATTTAAAATGATTTTAATGAATTACAATTGATAGAAAATCTCTTTAATAATCATTAATAGATTTAACTAATCTATTAATTAATAAATTTTGTCATTGTGATTTTGTATCAAATGTACAAAAATATTTTTTTTTAAATCGAAAATTAATCTTTTAAAGCTAGTCATGAATTGATCACTTTTAAATATAAAATATCACTATGTATTTAATGTATTACATCCAAATTCTACTATCATGAACAAAATTAAATTTTCACTACGTAGTTTTCTAAGATACATCATAATTTTAAATGTAAATATTTTACAAAATAATGGTCTGTATTTAGTAGAAAAATTCACATAGTTTAAGCCAATATTTTTTACTGTTAAGATTAAAACAACTACCATTGAATTAAATTTTATTATCTGAATTAGATAAAATCATCATTATAATAACGCTTAAAACTGATGGGTAAATGTAGTTATTTAGATTTAATCTTCACTAGATAAGCGCTGACTAACAATTAATTAATTAATTATTTTCTAAGTCTTTATATGTACATCTTTCTACAACTTTTTGTTATTGCTGTAAGTTATATGAAACATTTAAAAAAACGCAAAAGAGTGCTTTTTTCCTATGCCCTCTTTTAATGTGGAGCATATTGAATGTTTTTAAAATTATTAAATCGAAAACCACTACATAATAATAATTATCCAATGGATTTTTTATGCTTATAATTTTTTTATAAGCTAACGTAAAAAGATAAGAACAAGGCATTTTTTTGTAAATTTCCGTTGAGGGACTCGAATTAGTAAACCAAAATTTGTCTCTCTCTACTTCATGAACGATGTTTTTTTTTGATTAATAAACAAATATATGTATGGTACTGATTTTCGCTAAAGTTTCAAGGTATATAAGTCATCTCATCATCTAATAGAACAATATTTTTTTATAAATAAGCTGTAAATATGTTGTTAACATTACAACAAATGACAGTCAGATAATTTGGTTATTTCAAACAAGATGAAATAAGCTTGATGTTTTTTTTATTGTCGCTCATGATCAACTCAAGATGAAAAATATCATGAACACCAATTTAAAAATATCTCAAATTTAAATTGAAATTGCAAATATTTGAACCTAACCCATCGGCTCACTAAAGTAAAGCTTTTTACCACCGGACTATAAAGTTCTTATACCATCATGTTTTTTTTTTTATCGCACCGAAGATAAAATTTTAAGTTAAGTTACATTTTTTTATAACGATTTGATAAGCAATAATAAATAATAATTCATGATTAAAATGTGTAATTTTATTCTTCTGAGTTTACTTCTCATCTTTCTAAAATTGAGCTGACAGAATAGCCACTAGCAATCCGTCGTGCCCTGAGGTCATTTAGAAACGCAAAAACTTTCTAGTTTCACTGAAAATTCACATTCTGCAATGACAGCGTTTATGCACGCACGTCACAAGTTATGTACACTTACTCGCCTGTGCAATTTCACAAATTTCTGATAAAATGACCGTTTACCCACTGCAACTGTAGGTTATCAATCAACTGACGACATACATGCCTGCAACGTAAGTGTACTTTTGCTGCAGTAGGTTAAACTTATGATGGATACAAATTTTATGGTTGTACTTAACGGTCAAGTGTTTATGGTCGGATATAATAACAAGTAATTTATTACTATTATCGTATATAAAATTGCAACATGATATGTAGTTTGAGGTACCTTCAATTCTTCATCAGATTCCACCTTATGTTTAACAAGGAGTAGATTAATTTCCACTGCCGTACCATATTCTGAGAATTTCATAGATAAGCATAATATTTAAGATCTTCTTAACTCGATGGCTGCCACAGACGAGATATCTCGTATTTTTTTTTCGTGCTCAACACGCCAGAGACGAGTTATCTCGTCAATAACTAATTAAATTAATAGTTACAAATTATAGCCGGCGTGATAGGTAATTACTATTAATTATCTACGGCAGCTAAAAAGTTAAACTAAACGAATATTTTTTTCTTTTTTAAACATTATTAAAACATCTACTCCGTTAAAAAAATAATGGCTGATACCACGAGGAACAGGTCAAAAAAGTTTTCTTCGTTGTTATTGAGTTGAAGATTGCAACTGTGAAATCAAAGTCTGGATACATTTACTCCGATGACGAAGAGAAGACTGAATCAGTTTTAAAAACTAGTTAAAAATATTCCAAAATTATCAAAAGATCAATCTGAAATTAGGCAAAGTTTTTTTTTTTTGCATAAATTTTTGCTTGACAGTCGATCTCTTTAAAAGTCATATATTTGTATGAAAATACATCTTGGCACAAAGTATCTTTTATTTTTTATTAACAATTAATGCAAGAATGGATAACATTAAAGTATCTACTAATATACCCAAACCTTAAATCTAAATATCGTCGTTCATATTCTGCAATCACGTATTTCAACCTTTGTCAGCTTTGAGTTTTTTGATTCAATTCAGAATTTCAATACACACATATTCCATCAACTCTATTTACGTATCTCCTGAAAACTTGTACTTTTGAGATACGAGGTTGTAGTAAATTATTATTTTCAAAAAATAAAATAATCATTTGTACTAATTCTACTTTTATTTTAAATAATCCGGACCGTTTTCGTTCATTACGAGCATTATCAATTTATGATACGATATATGATAATAATCTGTCGATAATGCTAGTCATGAGTGAAACCGGTCCTGAACATTTAAAATAAAAGTGAAATTAGTAAAAAATAGTGTTTTATTTTTCTGTATAAACCTTGTAAAAACTACATTTAAAGTAACTACTCTATCCAATATTTTTTACGACAATATAAAATTTACTAAAATAATTAATAGATAGGTGACAACAAGTAATAAATTGCACAAAATGACTGATTTTTTTTTTGCAAGATTGTACTATATTATTTTTCTAAAAGGCTTACCTTATAATTTCAATTCGTATATAGCTTTTTTTGTATCCAAATAAAACAATTATATGTTTTTGTAATAAATGTCAATGTTAAATAATGAAACTAGATAATATGTTTGCTGTATAATTAAAGACACGAATAACTTAATCTAAAACAAAAATGGCGCCATAACTGGTTCCATTTCTCCAAATGTCATTTCTCTTCATACCAAGTTTGATTTATCAAAAAATCTTATTTAATTGTTAATCACTTAGAAAAAAAACTGGTTTGTATATAAATCACTGCAAAATAAATGCGGTCATTAACTTTTAAAAAATCAATAAAATCCACGTTCCAAATACTACAAATTCCAAATGTCCGTTAATAGATAGATACCCAATTAACAAAACAGAAAATATTTTTTCAAACTCCGAACACAGCGGCGAAAATAGTTCGGAACGATTAATTCAAATATCGAACACAGCGCTGCCAACATTGGCAACCGATAGAAAAATTATTATGTAGTGCTGCCAATCGAATGAAATTAATCAATAATGAAACGGTGTTGCCAGGGTTGCGGAAAATAATTAATAAAAAATGACCGTGTGAACCTGATGTTCGCTATTTGGCACGCGTTTGTTGACTGCCACACTGGTCTGCGACGGTTTGTCAGGGCCAGGAAGGCCACCTCAAACGTCGCGAGGTCGTCAAAGACATCTAGCGGACATATCAACCCGAAACCAACACACTCACCCGGTATAAAATTAATCCAAATACAATCACACGTAGAAATAATGATACGCACACAATCAAAGAGCACTCATATTAATGCGGGTATAGCATTACCTTTGCGGTACGCAACCTTTTTGAGTCAAAAATTTGAATATAGTTTTGCAAAAAAAAATATTCGATTGATTCGTAATTGGAGGGGAAGTATCTTGAGTAAGGTGGAAATTCATTTTTATTTTAAAAATAAACATGATCACTTTGCCAATTCACTGACTGTGTTAAAAACTGTAACACGTGTTTCGTCGCCTTAAAAATAATTTTCAGATTGACAAGTGTCACGATTCGAAACATAATCAGTTATATAATTTAAGACGTCGACTGAAGGTGCTTGGTGGAATTTCAATATTAAATTTGAATCGTTCAAATTATGTACACTCCCACAGATTTTGTCACTAACGACTCGGGTTTCGCCTTTCGGCATCTTCGGCGTTCCAGTGCACGGATGAACTTAAACTGAGTTCAAGTTCAGTTCAAGGTCATCCGTGCACTTGAACGCATGAAGATTCCGGAAGCCAAAACCCGGGTCGTTAGTGACAAAATCTGTGGGAGTGTACATAATTTGAACGATTCAAATTTAATAATCAGTTATATAAAAAGTTGGGAAATTTATTTTTATATTAATTATAACACATGTATTTTTACTCACAATCCAAAATTAGTGTATTATTGCGAAAGGTGCTTTTGTGATTGAACTTGAAAACTAATTAAATATTGTTAACCTATGGGAGCGAACTCACAATGTAGAGCATATGGCTTTCTAGTGACAATATCTTAATAGAAGTTTTCCTACGATAACTGTTTGTTATTCAGTCGCTCAACGTCTCTTTTTCTTAAAGTGTATAAGGGATAAAAGTATAAGTCAGTACTAGTGGTAAACTAATCACTTTCGCTACTTCCTGTTATTTAACAGTCAGTAAGAAAGAAAAAAAAAATAGGCAACACAAACACCTATGTCTTCCAATAGAAATTTATAAATCAATTGAAAAAATGCAGTTCGTACTGGGACTCGAACCTGTGAGATCTGTCACGGAAGTCAACAACGTTGACCACTCCACCGTGAACTTGACGATAGTAAATATTTCAAATGGTAACTGAAAATTTTGATGAATTATAGCTTAACCTATTTTAGATATTTTTAAATTTTTAATGATTATAATGCGCTGTCAATTGTACAGTATAATCTTAGCAAAGAGAACAAATTATAAAAAATTAAACAAATACACACTGGCAACAAAATTGTAATTGATAAATATATGGTTTACGATTACTGTCCTACCTGGTTAATATAAAAACAATTTAATATGCTCGCGAAATGCGTGCGCTGTGTTCGATTTTTGAAATTCAATAAAAGGTGGTATAAAATGTACATGCCAATTTTCAGAAGGCTACCGAATTAAATTGTCGTATATAAATAAATGTTGGTATTGATTGTAATGAAATTTTGAAATGTCGCATGCGTTTATTTTTATACCATTACAAACCGAGAGGAAAAAAAACCGATTGCAATATCCTTCGACCAATATTGGGTATCAAAAAACACGCTGGAACCTTGCGGCGGTCAACGGTAATTGTTTTTACGTATGCCAATATGTTATATAAATTGGCATATATGCAGTGCTAACTAAAAAAGTAATAAAATATTTTAATTGTCTCAAGCAACAGTTATACAAATTCCACACCAACAAGTTTCATACAAAACGTTCTTCCATCCCATTATAACAAAAATTATGTTGTTATATTTATCGTAAAATTTGAAGTCCTCCAGAAAAAGTGTGGGAGCACCGACCCCACGCGCCCCCGCCTCACTACACCGCTGCATAGATGTTCGATTTATGTGGTTACGCTGGAAAATTATTCGAATGATGTAAAAAGGACGAGTATCAATCCCACGCGAATAGTTAACTTATTTTGTTTTGCACCTACTAGGCACATTTTTAAATAGCGACAACTGAATATTTTTTCAGTAACTAGGTATTTATGATGGTAAAAATCTAGTTTAACTTCAACACTATATTATATTTTTTCGTCTATTTTATAAGCGATACAAATTACAAGCATGTCTTAATTTTAAATAAACAAAACGTTACCTGTTTGTTGTGTGTAGTCAAATGAACCCTAAATGATAATCATACCCGATCCCAAAGCAAAATTTGGTCGATCCCGAAATCTTCCATGAATTTCGAAAAAATGTATAATTTAAATATAAAATATACAAACATACTAAAATTGAATTATTTTGTAAGCATATACCTACCTATCTAATGATATGTATTTCGCATTTAAAATAATCATTTTTAAATTTGAAGAAGGGAAAAAACCTTTCTAAATAAAATTTCTTATTAGAATCATGTGAGAAGTCGATCGCGAGAAAACTTAAAATTGAAAAATCGATCCCAGGACAAAAATGGTTGGACAGCTTTGTTGTAATATATATATAATAATTTATTCGTTGGATGGGAAAATCAAACAAGTAACTATTATTGATTTCCTGAACATCGTAAATCAAAAAATGTCCTTTATCACGTGTAAAATATTTATGGAACTTTTATAATTGTTAAAATAAGGTTTAATTTTTGCCCTAAAATATAAATAAATGAACCTGAAAGTGTTGAAATATTTGATATTATCGTAAGTAGTGTAAAATGTATTTGCAACATTTTTAACTTTCCATTTTTAAGATAAAGAATGCAATAACATTATTTTTTTTATCAAGCAGTGTGCTTTTGCCGAAATTAAAGAAGCATTTTATTGCTCAATAAAATAAATGGTATGGATGCAAAATTTACGAATAAAAACAAAGTTTTAATGAAAGCTTTATTGAACTTTGGCAAGTTGATCCTAAAAAAACAAAGTAAGTGCAAAACAATAATATTTGTCATTGCTTACTGCGTAATGTAAGTTTATATAATATTAACATAAACTTTCAATTTAAAAAATAAATATATATTGATTTCTTCGGACCTCATCTTTTGTCAGTAATTTATAAAATAAAATTTAGAAGAATTTGTTTACACATTTTTAATTATTGTAAACACTGAAAATCTCTATGAGTATAGTATTAAATAACACTACCAAAATTGTTTCATTAAATATATCAAACGATTTTATATATCAATCGAATAGAAATAATGCTGGTGGCTGTTATTCATAAGAATAATGTTTTTAATATTAGCCCAAAGTAAATTTAATGTTGAGCACTTTATTTTATTTATTTTTATATTGGAAACGGTATTGATTAATATTGGAAACGACCCATGGTGCATTTATGTATATTACGACTTTATGACAAACAAAATAAAATTATTAATTTCCCTTTCTGTACTGAAGTCAAACATCCATAAGATGTAATTTAAATAAAATAGTATTTTAAATAATCACAAACGTGTTCATTAGATTTGACTTTTACAGATTGATTTTTATCATACCAGAAAACTTCCAAGTTGTTTCTAAATTTAATAAAAAAAATCGAATGTTTTCATTTTTTTAAATGCGGACTGTACAATCCGAGTAATATAAAAGATTCGTACCAGAATTGTCAACCAAACTAGAATTTGACTGTTTTCGAACTAGAATCTAATTCAAAGCTTAGATTACAAACTAGATTCCAGTTTTGCAGTTTGCTATAGCAAACTGATTATAATCAATTTCGCAGACACAGTTTGAAGATACCACCGAAGTATTTTTAACGTCTTGACGCTCGTTTGGTTGAATGGTTTACAAAAAAAAAACAAATAATCACATAAGTCATTCCGTCATAAAAATACACTGAAGGTGTTGAATCAATTGTAATGGAAAAATAATATATTCGATAGACAGGTTCTACTATTTTCTTACGGAGAAGATTAATTAGTAATTCTGTACTTATAATAAAACTTTATTTTGTTTTATTTGTATATTTTAGACATAATTAAAATAATAAGTCTTTGAATATATTCAAATACACCAGACATTATTAAAAAAAGTAAATTTATTTATTTTTTATGAGAAAAATACATTATTTAACATTATTAATTTCGAAATGAATGAGTAAATATTTTATATAATTAATAATATCTATAGCTCTGTTCTTCTGCGTTCTTCTGACGGTTTTCTGGCGGTTTGAAAACCGTCAGAAGTTTGCAGGAGAACTGAGCTTATATATGAAGCAAACTAATACTTTCATAATTATTGTTCATATTCTTTAATAATAATTGCGGAAATACCAATAAACAGTATTTGATTACCTCTAATCTAACATTCAAAAAAACTGCACTGACTTTCTGATATTTAAATGTAAAAAAAATATTTAACATAGCTTAAATGTTAATCAATATTGAAAAAAGATTACATAGGTACCTTCGTCATTAACGTTTAATCTTTTAATTATGTTTAATAATTTAATACACACTTCCTTATAATCTCAAAATTCTTTATAGAGTATATAAAATGCCGCCATTCATTGACGAAGTTTAATAATGTTTAAATTTGCATAAAAAAACAAATAAACACCTCCGAACGTCAGTTCAACCATATATTTGGAAAGTGATTGAATACCTATGATAATTATACACATAAATATTACGTGAATATTATATATAGATTGTTGATATCAAAAAAAATATTGATGTTAATGAAAACAATATTAACATAAAATTTATCCGTGTTTTCATCTAAGCCAAGAAATTATGATTTTACCTCTACCGTATCGATAACTCACACCTATAAGGCTAATTTATTTTCGTCCATTAAAATATTGTGAAAATAAACGATTCTGACTTCACCATCGGTGGCTGAGGCCGCTAAGCCTTATTTATTGACTTTGATTTTAAATTACATCATAATAATGTTAGACTGTGACTAAAACATAAAAACAAAAAATATGTTTTTACACTGGAAATATTTTTAGAGGACAAAATATTTTTGACAGTTATCCCTACAATTTACAGTCGCAATTTTTTGCAAAGATAGACAAACTTTATTTTTAAAAAGCTATGTATCTATGACGTTTATTTATATTTCACAAAACTACTGATAAAATATTTTATGCATTGTTAGAAACGTTATATTTTAAGTACCAATATATATTGTTTTAATTTATATAAGAAATAAACATAAAAGCTCGGTTGGCTTTGAAAAATATAAAATAAGTATTTCAATAAAACAATCGGGGACCGGATGAAAATCTTTGCAAACAAAACCAGATGTTGAATTGACCAATTGAAGTGACTATTATTGTTTTGGGGCACACCTAAAATCTGAATGGGCGGCAGGATGAGAATGGCTGCCTTAATAACATGCATAGATTAATCAAATATGTAATCCTGAAAAGGTGAACGAAGGTAGAAAGTCACCATTCGGCCAATACAGTTGGCTTATATATATATATATATATATTATACAATATATGTTTACATTTATTTATGACATCGCATATTAGCTTTATTTAAAAATAAATTTGGTTTTTAAGAACGCTTAAATAATAAACGATAACTTACCGTTACTTTTTTTGATTGGAGAGCTGAGTAAATATTTTTGTGATTGTGTTTACCTGAAACAAAAAAATAAAAACAATAATTAATATTCAATGTCTAAAAAATTACCACAGGTGCTATTTTTTATTTGTTTTACGATAATAATTATTACATTTTTATTCCGCTGACTGTGTTTAATGGTTCTATCTTCAGCGTTTACTGTTAGTTTTCAAATATATAACTCAAATTAATATAGTGTGAGACCAGTTTCGCTCAGTGTGAGAAAATTTCAACCTTTTTTTACAAAAAAATTAGTTCATATTCACATTTGTAAAGTAAGTTATGTCTTGCTGAGCACGGCTAAATGAAACAAGTCCTGATCATAATTTGTTTTGCTAGTTGGTAAAAGCCTGGCTCTACCGATCAGGCAGATCGGGGTTCGATTACCGGTAAGGTCTCCTCAAGTTTATCACCATTTACTTTTTAAAAATCTCGTCGAGTTATACTCGTATGATCTTTCAAGTTCATAATATTTGGCACATTGGCATTAGCTGTAATGCGTAAAATATTGTTTTAAATAAAATATAAAGCTTTCGATTTTTTACTTTATTATTACTTTGTCTAGAATAAGTATGTTTCAAATAATTCTTTGATTGCATTTTATTCTTGAGCTTAGAATTAATCTGATGGAATGTTTTATTTAAACATGAAGCAATAATAAGCGAGTCATAAATTAATAGCTTGGTTAGTTTTTTTTCCAGCAATATCAGAAGTAATTTTATCAATGTTAACTATCCGAAATCACAGTAGGCCTGGCAAAAAAAAAATACGCGTCGATTGAGGGAATTGGCCGGTCTAGTGTATAATTTAAATTCGATATTGACCTGTAGGCTAGATCGCTAGAAAATAATCGAAATCATAATGATAGCTTGGAAATAAGCGACTGCGTTGTTTTAAATTAATAGGCGATTCAACGGATATTTTCAAATCGCTTCAAAATAACAGCAATTGTTTTTAACAAGTAGTTACAGAGCTGCGAGGATTCTACGTATTATTTTACCGTGAAATGTACGAACAAAAATGACTTAGTATTAAAAATTGTTACCGGAATGTATTAGATTTTTTGATCATTTAATATATGTATATTTAAAAAAACCAATGGAAATGAAATTAATTAAAATACGCATATGTCTTTAAAAATAAATTTTGTTTAAAACTTATTGGATCACATTTAAGGTTTCAACAGTCAACTATTGATGTAAGCAATTTCAATCATTTAACAATGATTTGACACGTTATAATAGATTAAAAATTATTCGCAAATATTAATGATTTAATAGATTTGTTTGAAATTTTGTGACACAGGTAATCAGCAGGGCTGGGCTCGCATGGGTTCCCAGGCCGGCGTGCCCTTTTTTAAAATGAAAAAATAATCCCAAATCAAATCAGTATCTATATGCGATTTATGACATAGTATGTAAATTTTACGCTACTGCGTTTGCCAACCCATGGCCTAAATAATTGTTGTGTATAATTTTTAAGAGTGATAAGAAATTCACTACCATCCCAGATTACCGCAAATAGATCTGATATCAAGTAAGCTCTTTGTTAACGTATTTTCAGCCCACCGCTGGTCATAAGTCTAAAAAAATTCTCAGTGAAGCATAACACGTGTCATAGTTAGTCGCACAGATTTTTTAATAATAACTTAATTACCAGTCATAATTTTATATTAAAAATAAACTTCCACAAAGTTACCGCCAAATACATTGAAAACATTAACTATGAAATACTTACCTTATACGAAAAAAGCTGGGTCATAATATAAAATCGATACTATTTTCTATTGACTCTATTTTAGTTTTCTCATTTTGAAGAGCACCTTTAAACCGATGACACGTGTCACAGTTTTTAAAACAACCTGTATAATAAATAGGTTATCAATTTAAAGAACATTTCATAGTAATTGATGTTAACAAACTACTGAAAAAAATTTCATTCCGATTAAATTCTTATCAATTTGAATTTACTTGAAAGTCTACTCTAATTGTTCATAAATTATTGTAGTGCGGCAAACATAATAAGATAAAGTGCTCGGAATGTATCATGGAATATTTTAATCACACTCCATAATTTATTCTGAGACCGGAAAACAGTAAAAAGAATAATTTAAAATCAATTATTTTAATATTTTTAGTTTTTAAGGTCGATCACTAGATGTCTATCTATTCATAATAAATAGCTCGTTTAATTTTTAAACTAAAAGATATCGTTAAGATATCCAATGATTATATGAAGCTCGAGTGTTAATTAGATTCATATCTCAAAAACTATCGAAGTCTAAATTAGCGTTACAGCTTTATTTTTCAAATAATTATTAAAGCCAAGAGTTAATGTGATGAATTAAGTCTCGTATCAGTGTTACATCTAAGCGTTTAGTGTAAATTTGTGACTCCGGTTGTTGTTTTTTTTCGTGAATTCCAAAACGTTTTATCAATTAAACCCAACAGATAAGAATGCATTTTTTCTCGTTTCCTTAACTAGTAAACCTTGATCTTGATACAAGCGTGGGAGTTGAATGTTTATGTTTTTTTTTTACTCGAGGAATTTTGTTTAAATATTTCTAGAAAAACATGACTTAACAATTAGGTTTTTGTTTGTACCATAAAAACTATTTACATTATATGAACTGACCACTATGTTGCATTTATAATGAAGTTATTTGATAATCGTATTCCGTACACTTACAAGCAGAAAAAACGCAGCATAATTATGGCATTTTTATTCATCCCATCAATTCTCCCACATATATTTTTAACTAATTATTTAAGTTCACTAACGCAGGTTATTTAGCAATAATCGAGTAATTGAAAAGTAAAGTAAGCTAAGTGGTATTTTAGGCAAACATAAATAAGATGCGTAATAATATTCTACGTGCTTTAAAGACTTTGCCAAAAAGCCTTTAAAAAATATCTTACATGTTGATATACAGACTATGTACAACCGTGTTATATAATTTGAGTTAGTAAAGTATAATTTCATTATAAAAACTGATTTTAATAAGAAGGCGTTGTTAATAATGAAAGTGTTTAATTGGCACTGTAAATAATATTGAATGTGTAAATAGTATAATAATTTATTATTGTAATAAAATCTTACTCGCGTACTCATAATTAAAATAACTAAACTTCGTAATCACGGAATCTTGGTCAGTATATTTATTTATATAGCTCTGTTCTTCTGCGTACTTCTGACGGTTTTCAAGCCGTCAGCAAACCGTCAGAAGTACGCAGAAGAACAGAGCTGGTATCTATGAATAGCTGTTGAAAGATCACTATTTTCTATTACAAATCAGTAAATGAACACTTTGTATTTATTGCATCACTTTAGAATGGACGCAATTGTGATTATTTGTATGTTCAATTCTAAGCGCATCATGAGAATTTTAGAAACATTATTACGCTTTTGAATGTGTTTAAATTCTGTGGAGATAAGTAATTATTTGAACATGATTTTTGTTTGACCATTTTTCCATACTAAACTATTTTGATACTGTATATATTTGCGGAGAAATATTATCTAAAGACTAGCTTTATGATTTCAGTTATGTTTTCCATAACAAAGTCAAAACTCTCATAAAAGTATATTAAAAAACTGCATTTTTTTCGATTGTGACACAATTTGTTTAAAACGCTTTTTGCAACTATAATAAACATGTATAATTGAGGATTTTTCCTCAATCACTAAATTTATTTTATTTATTTAGAAAACAGTACGATTACAGAAAACGGGACGTTAATGGTGAGTGAATCAAACACTACTTTATACTCTAACGCGTGCTTTCTAAACAAATAAGTTGCATATCATTGATTTTGAATCCTCTATTTTTTCAGTGTACAAGTAATCGTCTTCAAATATACTACCCATCACGCCATGTTTTTTGTTCCTCTTTATGTATTGATACGAAGTCTTGTAACAAAAAATAAAATCTATCATAATATTCACACGCCTCTTCGTTGCTCAGAATCACTTTTATGCAGTCGTCGTAAACATGTTATTGATACTGACATCAGTAATTGAGATTATGTACTTATTTTAATATTATTTAAAACATATCAAATATTGTCACTGTTTAAAAAGTGATTTATCACGTGAGAGGAAAAATTTTAAGAAAACTTTGGAATAGAATATAAAAAAAATATAATAAATCATTCGTATTGAGTAGAATAAAAGTTGTCGACAGATGGAACTGCATTAATAGCTGCTCAACTGCTAAAATTGTTCTCTATCCAAATTGAATGGTTGCAACCGATGTATGTATTTTTCAAACGTATTTTAAAACGCTTCTGAATCTAATAAAAGTTCAACGTTCGTCATTGAAAGTGTTGTTATTTAATATTAACTAAATTTCTCTTCCTCGTTATACGTATGTGCTTCAAAGCTTATTCCCTCTAAAAACTTATATTTGTCAACTGACCCACTCACAATCAGTTGTGAAGAAGTAAAGAGAAAAAAATAGTTCCCCTAACGGACACAATAACACATCGGCCAACTTATAAAAGTAAGTACATTCAAAATGGCTGAAACGTATAACCATTTTCTCCGTTAACTTATATAACTTGAAAATCTTTCAACGGTATAGAAAAAGTTATATGACTTCTGCAAGAAGATGACGCTTTTCAACCAAATTGCAGGGTTGACGGTGAGCGTTTCTTCGAAATGCTTCGGCAGGGTAGGGGGCCGGGCCGGGCCGGTGCCGCTCGCGCCTCACCAATTACGCGGTCCCGCGGCCACCTATTTCGGGCAATAAAAGTTCGCCGGGTAATTGACGGTTTCTGTTCTGTTGCCGCGTTGTGCTGATGATGATGGAGCCAGAGCACAGTCAATAGATTATTCGGTCAATTGAGAATTTTCACGATTCTATGCCGTTTAGATAAAGCTAGTTTCATAAAACTTGCCATCGTCATGGTTAAGAACCACTATTGATCTATTTCAGATTACCGTGGCCGAGTGGTTAAGTTTTGACATATTTTTAAACCATTATTGCTCCCAATATTGCACACACGCAATTATAATCAAGCATCTGAATAAAAATTGGTCTAAGAGAACTAATTGTAACTTAGTCATTGTACCGCTCTTTTTTATTTTGATATGGATAATACTAGGAATATTTGAATGTTAAACGTTTTAACTACATCTGGCTTTGTAAGACTTTAGAGATCATAAGTATCCATGTTTTCGAAGATAAATCCATATATCGATTGAAAATTCAATTTATTAAAGCATCTTAACTGGGATTAGGCTTAATCAATACTTTTTTTTGATACATGACATTTTTGCCTAATCGAATGCAAAACAACCTTTTTTTATCGATTCTTATTTAAATTTGATTGCTTTAAGCTTTGAAACAACAAATTGGAATGTCTAATCAATATATTTCAAAGACCGACAATAAGCTGTCTCACGCCGGAAATAAGATATAAAATAATTTAAATATTCGTTGACTACCTTTGTCTGTGAGTTTTTGCTA
The DNA here is from genome assembly GCA_031772345.1 of Himalopsyche anomala. Taxonomy (NCBI): domain Eukaryota; kingdom Metazoa; phylum Arthropoda; class Insecta; order Trichoptera; family Rhyacophilidae; genus Himalopsyche; species Himalopsyche anomala. Next base: position 34,322,829 of record CM062821.1, read on the forward strand.
GTTTGAATGTGCGAAGTGGTGATTCCAAATATTCATTGAAAACATGTACCTATGTATTCGAATTTCGAATATTAAAACTGTATAGCATTTTAACGTACTCAAGAAGTGCAAAGTATAAATGAAATAATGAATATTCATTTTTTTTCTGACATAATATGAACACGTTTCTTTAGTGAATTTCGTACTACTTGAAACGAAACAGTTTGTGATATCTGAAAAATCCCTCCTACCCCTCCGATACTTCAATAAATGTTTTTACTGACTGCGATTAGTTAACTACTAGTTCTTTCTTAGCCTTAGCCTTCTATCCCTTCTACTTTATTTGGAAAGAAGAAGTTGAGCGACTGAGCACTAAAAAGTTCTCGTAGAAAAACTTCTGTTGAGATACTTCTCCACATTGGAAGCGGACATGGATACAAAATAGGGTTTATTTAATTAAATTAATAATAAAACGATTAATTTATCAGATATTCGAATATCAGAATATTAAAAAAGAGTCGAATATATTCGAATATCAAATGTTCACATTTTCGATTGAAATCCCTAATGCTATTTTTTAAGAGGTAATAAATAACAAAAAATATGATATTTTTTTGTAGCTAAAGTAATAGTCAATGATGTTTACTCAAACAGCTTCAGCGTGTTCAGGGATAGCAAATAAATGTACCGTTATACGGGCGCGATGCTGTTCTTCAACCCAATCCTATAATCTCGGCAAATTAATCACGACCCGCAAGATTAACATCGCCGAATTGTTTCTTGTATCTTTATAAGAATGTTTTTGTTGCCAACCAGTAGTAATCTGTTTACAGTAGTAGGCCATCTTGTTCTTTTTTTAAAACTCCGTTTATCTTATCAGTCCTGAGCTTTTATTGGCTGTTTTTCGATTGATACAGTTTCGAATTTAAAATGGGAGACGTTATGCAAAAAATAAACAATCACTGTAATTTCAATTATTATTTTAATGATTTATTTCAACTACAATTCAACTTGACTTAACTTAACTGATTGATAATCACTCAATCAACGTCTATTTTTAAATGAAATACACAAAATATAATGAAAATAAGAAATGACTATCAGTTATCAAACACTCTTTATTTCTTGATTGTGTGGAAGCTGTTTGAATGGGAAACAAAAAATGAAAGTAAATTATTTTGAATTTGTAAAATGTTTCTCTCTGTAAAAAATAAACTGCTGAAACAACCTCTATAGTATCAAATATAATACAAAAAAATGACAATATTGGCGAATTATTTTTAGAATAAAAAAATAGCACGTTGGAATAAATCGGTGGTGAAATAATATAATTAATTTCAAATAACCTCAGAAAATGTAACTAAATTTTATAAAAAATAGTAAGAATCAAGCTCAGGGTATTTCTTCATATACAAATGATGCAGTAAAGAAAGGAGTTTTTCTCAATAAGCAGGCATGTATTTTATTATCCATGTTTGCTCCCAATGAGGAGCATATGGCCTCCTAATGAGGTATCTCAACATATGTCCAGTCCTGCGTGATCGGTATAGCAAGCTTTAACCAACTGTACCACAGCAGGCGACGTATTTTAATACACTTCATTAACTCTCGCGGCTTGGAGACTAGAAAAATACTTCTCTGCCGATAGGGGTCGTTTAGGGACCCCAGTGGTTTCCTCATTATTGGCCTTATTCTTATGAATTTCAAAAAAAAAGTCTAAGGGCTTTAAAATATCTCATACATTTTATCATTGTATCATTCATCATACATTTTTTTTTATAAAAATCCGTGGTTTTTTTAATAAATTATCATATTTTAAGTTGCGCGTAAAAAATACGTCATTCCAGTACAAATGTGTATTTGCAACTGACGCGTTCAGCCTCGTTATCTTACGAACGATCGCTGATAAGCGGGCGCTTATCTCGTTATCGCATCGCGTTATCGCGTATTTATATAAACTACAAAAGGTCCAAAAAACTATGATATAAGAATACCTTAATTATAAACATTGGATCACCCATATTAAAATAGATATTTTAGAAAATGTGTTTATTGGGGTCGCATTTCTTGAGCTTAGAACCGGAAAAGTTAAAAATGAATTCAAACTCACCCATTTATTATCTAATTTTACAAAGTATGTAATCATGACTGAGAATCACTTTTCGCCGAGGTCCGGCAAGGTGGAAGTGTTTTTTTTTTAATATAATTTCCAGTAGGCGCCGTAACAAGAATACCTAAGAGACCTTATCTGAATCAAAACAAATGGTCGAGACTCGAGCACTGGACAATAACAAAATGGGTCGCGACTAATGCTATCGATCTGGATTTTTTTCTCCCGGCGCATGCGCGGTCGGCCAGCAGATTAAGATCGATACCAAAGCTCGGATAATATAATACATAAGTACCGTGGCAAAAAAAACTATTTTTGATTTGTGATTGTCCATATATCGTATTAAGTAATCGGTCGCCATGTTTTCCTGACAAGGTATTAAAGTTTAGTTTCGAATGAGTATCTGTTGTAATAACGCGACAATTGCGACTTGCTAAGAAACGTGATGTACTAAAGATCAGTGCTTCCCAACCTGGGGTCCGCGAAAATTTTCATTCTTTCAACATTCTTTGTGAAAAAATATAAGCATGTGAAATACTTATTTTTCGGGGTCCGCAGATTATTGTTTTCAGATTTAGGGGTCCGCGGCATGAAAAAGGTTGGAAATCACTGCTATAGATACCCAAAGAGAGGTTAAGCCCAAGTAGATGGATTCAATTGAAAATGAAAACTACTTACTTCACACAGGATATATTAGGTGAAATTATAGGACGATAGCATGAAAAGAAGCTTAGAAATTTTCGCGAGATGGAGAATTCACCAATATTGTCGCATATGACCAAACAATAATAAATATCACGAAAATTAAAATGCTCATTTGTACTTATTCCACGTTTATTCATTAAGATCACGACTGAAATTTGAAAATTAATCATGAAAAATAATTTGTTCAATTAAATAAAATATTGTTTTATTTTATGATATAATGCCTAAGTTAAATGCACGCCTTATCAAGATTATGGATTTATTAATATCACGACCAGTTTTGTACACTACGAGCATTTAAAAATGAATAAAAACTATGTTAAATTAGTAAACAAAATATTGTTTTATTTTTTGATATACCTAATGTCCAAATTAATGCACAACTTAACCCAAATATGCCCAAGCGATTTTATTAATCTGTAATATATAATAATTTCAATTAAATTCACTAACATACCAAAGAATGACACGAACTAATTTTTACGTCAGTGTGATTATTGAATTATGCAATAGTATCATCAATCACGCAATACAAAAAAATATATATTATAAGACTGCAAATTTATGTTATTTTCAAAAATTACCACATAATTGTACCGTCCTACATGTAAAACGGTGGGCATATCTGGGCTTAATAAAGTAAATAATAATTTTGATTTTCCATTCAGCTTAGGCCAAGGACCCAACGAGAAGGGCTTAAATGAAAGTAATTCATTGTATAATTTAAGATTTCGACTGAAGGTGCTTGGTGGAATTTCAATATTAAATTTAAATCGTTCAAAAAATGTACACTCCATAATTTGAACGATTCAAATTTAATTCATTGTAGTTACAACTTACAATTCTAGTAAACAGAATGCGATGTCTAAGAAAATATTTGATTCCACACCATATCACAAAGTACTTGAACATAGATATTAAATGTACGTTTTTCTTATTGTTAAAATTTAAGCATTATTTCAGAAATATTTGAATCATTTTTACAGCACACTTGTATTTTGTATTGCTGACAGTAATCTTAACTGATGTCAAAGGCTAATTTCAAATGCACATATATCATTATTCGTCGCGGCTGAGAAAATAAGTCATATTAAGAAATTTATGGTCAACACCGTTCATTTTCTGGAGAGTTATGGATGCACTTAAAATTTTGTGACGTGACCATACCAACGTTTACACCAAGCTTCAAGTTGCTAGTGAGAAAATTTCTTTGTTTTCGGAGTACCAATTGAGCTAGCTCACCAATGTTTAAATAACACAATATAATTCATGTAACATATTTGTTATATATACAATATATAATATATGAAAGCATCACCACTGTATGTAAAAACTTCACTAACTTAACAAATGTTCAGGTATAATATAAAAATAGCAAATATTTCAATGTATCATTAAAAGGTTTGTGCATACATTTTAGTGTAGTTTTTCCTCCTAGAACTGATTGCAAAATGTGAATGATGTATTGCTTAATATTACCTACGAGCTACGAGTAAAAATAACACTATTTCTTCAATTGATACGAATTAACGCTCAATTCACTTTCCTTAATCCAACTCTTGTATGTATTGTGTACATTTTTCTTTGTATTTTATTGACGTAATCGAAAAACTTTTTGCTAACGTAAAAATAGATTAATAACATTTGAAAATAAATAATTATCGATAACCATATCGCTATTTATCAGTGTGTCATTTTAGATGATTCAACATTCTAAAGAACAATTGTGTATAATTTGTATTCATAATAAAGCCTGTTTTTCTTTAAAAGACTCAACGATTAATAAAAAAACTCACTATCATTTTAATTGCGCTTCCCTTTTCAAATCTTATTCATTGATACCAATATTTTTACTGAAATAATCATAAACTGGCTAGAGTGCTTAGTTCTTGATCAAGTTACTTGGGTTTGTATTTCAATATTGGAGTAACTTTTAAAATCACCAGTAAGTTGTATTGGAAGCTTGCGTCCGTAAAGGCTGTCTACACTTATGCAACAAGTAAAATTTATCGACGTCCGAACGCACCTCGCCTAATGAAATGGGAATTTCTCAATATATCGAGATGCCACGACTCCGCCTGAGTTCCCACTAAAAAAACGAGAAGTTATCTCTACGTAATAAAAGACTGATATATTGTAATAAACAAGGTGGGGATAAATCAACGAGAGGACGTGAGATTTGAATTTAAATGAAAATATTTTTACAATCCAGCGTCGAGGCTTGTGTACGACACAAATTTGAATGCCTTTTAGGAGATGCTTGTTAGCTGATTGGTTTTTTTTTTACCATTAATCGTCTAATGAATTATATATTTCGAAACAGTTTTTGCGTGTAAACTTAATTATGTAATTATAGAAATAAACGCTTTGTGGTATCGTAAAAAATATCTACAAGTTTACTGAATTTTGTTTGGCAAGAATAATAACTATTGAAAAATTGTGAAATATTAAAAAACTTAAATATAATTAGTTGAGTAAATTGAATGACTATTGCAGTCTTTCTTTAGTATATATCTTGCTACTTGTAAAGATAAAAATTGAATATTTTTAGGATTCGTTTTATAAATAACCGCTTCATCAAAATTGCCGAAATTACTCAAGTAAAGTTTGGAACCAATTTTATGAGGCTTCTGTCAAACTTAAGTTTGGCAATACTTTTAGGTACGCATCTAAAACTATTACACGAGTCCGATTTTGAACGATTACAATAATTTTGAAAATAAAAATAAAACATATTTTCTCTATTAAAGGAAATTATAGGTATGTTTATGAAATGCTTAAGAGCTTTTTAAACTTTCAATGACTACAAGATAGGTTTTTACCTTACCGATTAAATACATTAACAATTTTTATGTGCTACAAATCGTACTTAGAAAAATATTAACAACATCATATTAGAGTTAATATATTAAGTAGACTATGAAAAACCTTTGCTAAATAGTATTAGAGGCGCGTGCAAATTTTCAAGTAACCATTAATCATCAGCCGTTCACGAATAATATGAGTCAAACCGTACATATATCAAAACCCAATTACTCACAAGTCATTTGTTATAGCAATGACTCCCTACAGCCATTCCTTTGCGGTGGTCGACTTTATGGTCCGTCGATATTCTACTCTAGACCTTCTCAATGTTGTATTACACTCGATCATTAATAAATTTTATTATGCTATGCTGATATATATATTGATCACTGATCAGGAATAACTGAAGATTTTCGCGGTGTACGGATCATCCAATGAGTAAATCATGTTTGACCTCGGTGTTAGATTGTTGGAACAATTACAAACACAATATCATATTCTTCACAAATATGTAAATCTATCTACGGCGGAAAATTGACTAAGCTGTGAACATTTCCAATATATTAAATAATCAAATTTTATTATTAAACATATTGTTGCTTGACATCCACGCGGAATGGATTCTATCTGAATAAATGCAATTTTGAAGACGATGAAATTAAATTAAAGTGTTTTGGTATTACATATTATTATACTGTATAGAACGGTCAGAAAATTATGCATTTTATTAAAATGAAAAATAGAAATTAGAGTAAAAATGATTTAACATCATTTAAAGTTATCTTAAATATGTTAAAAATTGCAACTTTTGTAATAAAAACAACAAAAATTAGGATGCTATGAACGAAGATCTATTTATTCTAGGCAACGACAGTGATTTTATGAATTGTAATATGGTACCATCCTACAATGGAGTTTTACTAATTAAATATAAATTAAATAAACATATTTTAATTAGATGTGTTAAACATTTTAATTTTGTGTAATTATAGAATCACTTCTACTGTAATTTGTAAATTCTTTTCAATGTGAATTGTTGTTTACGCCTTTTCATTTAAATTTGTTTTTGTATAAATAGCAAAATTATATTTCTAATCAGTTGACAATGCTCGCTATGAGTGAAACCGATCCTAACCTTTTTAAATAAAGTACAAATGAATATTGTGCGTTTATTAATATAATACCTTTTCACTAAGTATTGACAGTAAATACTCTAAAAATGATATTTAATGTTATTCTACCAATGACTTAAAAGTAAATAGTTGTAAGTTTAATATATAAATATTTATATTAATGCATATATGAAACGTGTTTTAATCTGTCATGTGTTCAAAAGGTAGCCAGCTCGAGCAATTTTTCAGGTATGCAGATTAAATTTATTTCTCGTATCGTTTCCTTCATTTCCTGTAAACTCGTAGAGAAATTTTCAAATTACTCCGATGAGTTTATATGCCGCACATAAATCAAAGATTTACTAGCGATATGATCTCAAGAGTTGCACACATTTTAATGGAACTATCACGCAATAAATCATTGAAGAATTAATAATTTTACCAAACGGATACTGTAAATTCAAATAAAATTCTTAGAAATTTGTATCACCCTACTTAGAAAGATGATTGCATATTCGGCGTGAGAATTCAGAGATAATTTCTATTAAATAGTTTCTAAATAAACTTAGTTCGTATTGCTTTTTTAAATATCGAAACATATCAATATAATATGCATCAGCTTGTTTTTAGAGACTAAAAAGCAAAACCACCTGCATTCTTAACTCAAAACGCCCAATTTTAGAATTTTAGACTATAAAATATATACATATCAATTCGTTTAATAATAGTATCTTATTAGATTTTGAAAATATTTCATATTCTATTGACAAATTAACAAATATCAACTGTTTTTTTTTGATACATTGTTATGTGTCAACAAAATAATTAACGCATTTAATTATTGGATATTACGTAATTATTGAAGTAATTTATATTCTGAATAGTCTTTAGTTGCACAACTGTAGAAAATATAGTTGTGCATTTTTTGCTAACACATTTATTTCATTTGTATCAATAAAATATTGACTTTTAATCACAAGTTTTTTTGTTTTTTAAATTATCGTTTTAATAATCAATACAGTGGCAAACAGTTGAGTATTATCCTGTTTAGATGAAAAGTTTACGAGTTTGTCTTCCACAACAATTTAAAATAATTAAAATATATTGTTTTCAACCATGAACAAATAATTACTAACAAATAATCGTACATAGATTCGGATTATCAAGAAGCAACGACTCATTATTGGCTATCTAAATCAATATTTAAAATTGCTTCATCCTTCTGTTGTATTTTTAACTACTTATTATTTTTTTTCAATCAAGATGTGGCAGTAGTCGTTCAACGCAGCATCAGATTGCAGCTTCGTGAATGTTTTATTTATCGGATATCTATTATTTATTCAGTTCTGAACGCCAGCCGCTGCCGCCGACAACAACTGTAATAACTTTATCTAATGGAAATCTTAATTTGAGAATGTTTTGAGCATATTTTTTTAAACGGTTGGTTTCAGCATGAAATGCGGAGGTTGTTTTGTTAACTTGTACAACACTACCGTTTACAACACGTACAGCTATTTCAATACATTGCCATCGATGGATTGAAATAATTTACTGAAATATACACAATAAATTAAACTATTCAACAGCAAAAACAGTAGAAATAAATTAAACATTCATCGATAGAAATTGACATTTGAATAGCTTAATTTATTTTGTTTTATTCTTTGTTGTATTTAGTCTAGTAAATTATTTCAATCAATCGATGGCAATGTACTGAAATAACTAAACGTATTTTTAGTATCGTAGTTGTAACTGTATTCATATTAATTACTTCATGGTACAATGTGTATCGTTAAATTGTATAAGTTTGTACATTTATATTCGATTATTTTAATAATTACCGCGTGTAATTACCCCCAGTTAAATAATTGGCAGCCAAGCCAGCTGGGCACAAATAAAAAAAACTGGCGTGAAAATGACATTTTTTTTTCAAAGAACAAAAGTGTCAATATTTTTTGGCTATTTTTGAGATACATTAAAAAATTTGTACATATATTTTTTTATAAAACAAATAGCAAAAACTTTTTGAGCAAAACTATTTGTAATCTATTATTATTTTATATAACTTCAATTAGGTATGTTATTATAAGACTAGATTTTGATTTTGAAAAGTGGTCCATTTAAGAGAGTGATGTATCAATCGTATAATGGTTTCTTCGAATCTTCTATTTACCATGACATAAACTCAATTGTGACATTTAAAGTAATTCAATAAGAGAGTGTGGGATTAAGTATCATAAACGATAAATGACTGAAAGGTCAAATATGAGTGTCTGCGAAAATGTCATAAATATTAAATCTACCGTGTTTTCAATCTATTGACAATTGCATACGTCGTGAATATTGTAAGAGCATATATATGTACACATATCAGTGAGAATACAAAACAACAGTTAATTTAGAATTATCGTTAGTTTCAAAATTTATTTAATCGTGCAAACTTGTTATGATTGAACACATACATACATATGAAATCATCGACATTTGAAAATAGAATCGTTATAGTTGAAATTAATTACGCAAGTTTATTGATCAATTTTAAATTTGGAACATGTACTAAATTTTCCTTGAAGTTTAAGGTATGGATTCGAGGAATAATTTTAAATTTCGAATTTCTTTGCTCGATTGTTTTATTCTTATCGATTGCATTTCGCATTGTTAAAAGATATTTTTTAATATTTTTATAGACTGTCAGTGTACATATATTTTTTTTCTATTATGTTTGACTTTTGTATGACTCTCAATATTATTTTTTAGGTTAAAGCAATAAATAATATCTTTCACAACATACGGGTGAAATGTTATTTTAGTATTTAAAAAATGTAATTTAGAAACTCAAAAATGGTCAATTTAATTATGTCATGCCTTCCACAAAAACGTTTGCCACACATTCTTCAAAAACAATGTAAATATTTTGTTGGGTAAATAAAACTTTTAAAAAAACACGCATAAGCTCGAGAGAAATATTTAAATCGAATCCTGAAAAAAAATATTTTGGTCTTAGATAAATAATCAAATAATAAATTGTTAATTTGGTGATTAGCTATAATTTGATTTGTTCAATCAACTTCAGCACATCGATTTACTAAAAGAATTATCAATAATCCATTGTTTTAATATTTTTTGGTGAATGCAACTTAAACAAAAGCTATGTAATATTTCATTCAAATTTTAGTTTTTCGAATTGCGTTTGATGTCATTGAGCACCAAAATGTATACGACACTCTTTTATCAAAGTCTCCTTAATAGATCAATCAGATAGATCTTAATCACAGATCAGTGACAATTGAAGCCGTTGTCCAGATATATAAAAAACAACGCCAAGACCATGTATTTTCTTAATGACACACCCACAGTAAGGCATTAGTAAAACAAGGAGTGAAGCATAATTTACATATTATAGTATATGCTACAGATTACCCGTGGTGCAAAATTTATCTGACTCCATTTCGCGGCCATAAATAATAAACAGAGACTTGTATCTACACTTACATATTATTTAAGGTACTCCGATGCTGTAAATCAAATGTCATTTGGTCATGTTTTTGATTTTTATTAAGTGTTAATAGACTTTTGAAATATTTTCAAGCCAATCAATACGAATATCGTCATTCCAATTCTAGTTTTGTTTTATTTATCATAATTTATCTTGATTTATTTGTAATGTATTTTTAGTATAAAACTGTCAAATATGAACGTCTTTTTAATTGACATACTGTTATCACGTAAGTTAATTTATAATTTAAACAGTTTTATATTTCCTTATTATTGATTGTAAATTGTGAGGCAATGAAAACGTGTATTGTAAAAAAACATTTAATAATAGATAAACTAGTACATTGTTTTAGTAAAAAATCTTACACCATGACGGTCTTTCCATTGAAATGTTTAAATAGTTTTTACTTGGTTTACTTTTACGGTTTTACATATTTGAATGTTTAACTGTAATCCAAAAAGAACGCATATTACAAACGAGATAGCAGTGCCAGAAAATAATATTTTATCGTCGTTTTAATTTTTTTTTAAATAATGAATAAAATGGAAATGTAGTTTAATCAAAATAATCAGACAATTTTATAAAAAATATAAATTTAATACTATACAGAGACACAGGCAACAAGTAATAACCACAGTACTTGGAAAATAGCTTGTTAAAATAATAATATTTTTGCAGTCTTAGTTTAATAAATATATATAATATAGAAATACATACAATACAGAAAAATTACCTTATGGAGAAACAGTTTGTCAGAGTTTTCTTTAAAAATATAACGAGCAAAAAACAATAATATATTTAGAGCAATTTCATTGATAAGTGTTATAACACAGCAAGTGAAAAGACAAAATGGTGTATTTAAAAAAAATGGAAAACATAAGTAAAACTAATTGAATTATCTGGCGAAGTAAATTGTGATTGTGCTGATACAATCTATAATCAAGAAATGCGATGTTTTTACAGTGTGTGTGTTTATTATATGAGATAAAAACTGGATAATTTAAATCGTTTTAAAAACTATTTCTAATTTTTTAAAACTATATTAACAATATTTTATAAATTTTACGCAAAAAAATCGTCACCTTTGATAAGATAAATAACATGTCATAGATATTTATTTAATTCAAACACATTTAATAAAACTCTATTATAATAAGCGAATAGAACGAGGCTTATTATATTATTACATGATCGCTGCTTATTATCATCGTTAGAAATAAGCAGTCGTGATTCCTTGATAACAACAATATAACTAAATTTGTTATTTTACTTCAAAACATTTTTTCCACGAAATAATACAACGTATATTATCTCATCAATTTTGGTATTGTCATAATATATGTCTACGTCTAAAAATACACAAATTCGTAAAGAGGCAAAGTTCAGTTCCCGGTAACTAAGAAAATATTTATAACATATCTGTAAATAAACATGCAAATGTCTTTTAATATCGTGATAATTTGTGTACATACACAAATTCGAATCGGACACGAAAATGAAATAAAAAAAAATACATAAAAAAATGAAAAAGAAACACCGAAATAAGCGATGTCAGAAGTGTAATAAAAAAAATCACGCATAATCTTTATATCTCATTTTATTATTCGGCATTGACCGATCATAAAATTTTTATTTACAATCGCCATAAACGTACGTAAAAAAAAATATAAAAAACTTAATGAATCGAAATTTTCTGGCATTGCTTCGGCAGTCGTATTATTTTGTGGCTTCCAACATTTAAAAAAAATAGTATTTTTTTTACAATGATAGTCTTTAAAGTCAACTTTAAAATGTGCTAATGTAGTTTTAGTTATACTGAAATTGAATACCTTTTTTTAACAACCATTCCTACATGTTTAGTTATATTCATTCAAACAATACTCGTTAAAAAGAAAAGTGGTTGTAAGTCAAATTTGTAAAAATACAGTTATAATACTTAAAATACTTATTTAAGTTATCTAAAATGATCGTTTTTACATATTTTAAATTTCCTGCTTCCAACGGATAATTTAAAAATATTTATTGATTGTTCTTGATTATAATTGATTATTAGTGATGTCTAAAAGTTCTTTTCCAATTTTATCAATCCTTTGATAACTGGGCAAGCGATAGCGATTAGTTAACCACTGGTCCTGTCTCAGTCTTATCCTTTTATCACTACTCACTTTGAAAAAGAGAGGTCGAGTGACTGAGTGATAAAAAGTTCTCATATAAAAACTTATGTTGAGATACTTTCATTAGAAAGCCATATGCTCTACATTGGGAGCGGACATTGATAAAAAATAGTAAAACACACAACGATTTTTTAAAAATATATTTAAATAAAAAAATGTGATTAAAAAGTGCTTTTGCTTAGTTTTAGGAACGGATTAAATTGGTGGAAATGTATGATTTTTTCGAAAGAAATTTTACTTCAATTTCTTCATTAATGTATGTCAAAGATTTTTAACTAGTTTGTGCACATGTATCATATGTTATGATTACATTTTTTTTTTTAAATAATTTCGTAAAAATATATTGCTTAAAAAAGATTGAGAAGCGCTTTTTATTATACCCAAATCTCAATAAAGTATTTGACTTATACAATAGTGACGTGAGAAATATTTTTATAATAAAATATGATATTTACGCCAGTAAAACATATTTTACAGCACACCGCACATTAGTACTTATTCTTTTGATGGTGAAAAAATACGATATACATGAATAACTGTTTCAGCACAACGAAATTGCTAAAACTATATTTAATAATTCTTGTGAAACTAAATTCTATATTATTTTGTCAATGACAGTTGTCATTGAGTTTTTCCAACTAAATAAATGTTTAATAAAAAAGAATTTTTTCTTACTTACAGTTTATATGAAAATGATGTGAAGTATTTTTAATTGCTCTTACCTGAAAAAAAAAGATATTAATTTTTAGTAAGGAATGACATGAAGTTTTTTTTGCATTTATTTTAAAATTATTTAAAAGTATTTTTTATAAATGGTTGTCAGTCAATACGTTGAAAAAAAGATTTCATGTTGCGAGTATAGTCTTGACCAGGGGTGGGGAACCTTTTCTTCTCTAAAGGCCGTATTCATTTTTCTGATTCGACATAAGGCCGCATTAAACATTGACTAGGGAATCTTTGAGAATAACAGAATTGCCCAGAAGGCCGCACCAGGATAGCCAAAAGGCCGCAGGTTCCCCACGCCTGGTCTTGACAATATTTAAA